>CAMZMU010000049.1:7637811-8018046 GCA_947311845.1 Poa pratensis | reverse complement strand
CCCCCCCCCCCCCCCCCCCCCCCCCGCGCGTGCGAGCCGGCCCGGGTGCGTGGAGCGATGTTACGTCCGCGGTACGCGGAGACTAGGATTTGCCCATGGCAGCGCCTCCACGCCGCCTCGAATTCTCGGCGGCGCTCCCGGGCGAGCTCCTCGAACAGATCCTCCTCCGCCTTCCTCCCGACGAACCAGCATGCTTCCTCCGCGCCTCCCTCGTCGCAAGACTTGGGGCGGCGCCATCTCCGCCCCAGCTTCCACCGCCGCCTCCATGAGCTGCACGGCGCGCCCCCCATGCTCGGCTTCCTCCACAACTTTGACAACGAGTACATCCCCCGCTTCATCCCCACCATAGCCTCGTCCTTCTCCCTCGCGTTCCGGACTACCGCTCCTGGCGAACTCTCGACTGCCGCCACGGCCGCGCCCTCTTCCTCTCCGAGGCTCGGGACCAGGTCCTCCTTGTGTGGGAGCCAATCACGGGCGCCGAGCAGCGTGTGCAGTGCCCAAGGATTTCCAGAGCTAGTGCCCGACGGCGGCCGTGTTCTGCGCGGTGGACGGGACGGGTGCGACCACCGCGACTGCCTCTACTCGTTGAGGAAGAGACTGACGATGAGGAGTATGTCACGTCGGCGAGCCTATACTCGTTGGAGACTGGCACTTGGGGCAAGCTGACCTCGATACAAGGTGATTTCACCAACTTGATTGACATTTCCAGCTTGCTTGTTGGGAGGTCTCTGCTGTACTTCAACGTTGGGAGGATCCTGGAGTATGACTTGGTCAGACACAGCCTGACTCTGTTCGACACACCAGCCTGACTGTGTTGGCAGAGGACGGTGGACTGGGAGTTATCCAAGACTTTGATCCACATCTCAAATTGTGGTCAAGCGAGGTGGGTGACGGCACTGCTGCACAATGGTTTACTGAGACGGCTCATCCATTTGGAAGATCTGCTCCCAATTGATCTTTTCTGGGAATGTGTTAGGTTTTGCCGAGGGAGCAAATATCATTTTCGTTAACACGGTTGTTGCCCTCTTCACAATTGAACTACATCATGGAGGGTGAGGATGGTGTGCCATGATCAAGGCTTCTGCAATTTGATTCCAGTTGTTAGCTTTTACACTACACATTCTAGGCTTGAAGCGTTCGGAGGTGAGCACCATTACCTGCCACAGCCTCTGAGCCTACTGAGGAGGTGGGTGGCGAGGAGAGGGGATTAGAGGAAGAGAAAACACTAGAGCAGACGCAGGAGCTGTTCGATAAGTGCAAGGCCATGGAATTCCGCCAATGCTAGTGACAGCTTCAGCCCCACTCTCAAAATCAGGTTAGGATTCTATTCCCAACTCCACTTCTCCTCCCAAATAGGCTGTAGGATATGTACACATGGATTATGGGCAAAAACTTCCGATTAGTTCAGTGTTATTTTCACGTGTCCATAGTTGTTATATGACAACATCGTTACCAAGTGTGGACTTGTGGTGCTTTGGTTTCATGTGTTTGACAGCGAGCCTGACGTGTTTGAGGGATTTGTACAGTTAGCCAACATAACCTGATCACAATACCTGCAAGTTAGGGACTGGCGTTTTTTGCTATGATGCATGTACTACAGTATAACATTAAATCAAAGTCCAAGTGCTTGAGGACCGCGCAAACCAATATTTATAAAATCCTAAGTGCTTGAGGGTAAGGTGTTATACTATTTATGCGGTACTGGCTAATTGCAAATATTTCATCGCTGTGCAGCTTTCTTATATGGTGCTTTAGAATTGTACATAATAATTGTCCAAACACTAGTCAGTTGTTATAGATGACATTGAACGGAACATGGTCAACACTTTGCGTCATGAGATTGCTGATGAAATAATATTTTGTGTTGTTTTACATCAGATTACATTAAAATGTTAAATGTTTAGACTTAGCAATGATACATTGACAAATTTACGCCTTGTTGTCACGTAGGGTTCCACATCGTGGAGAACTTCCTCCGGACTCTGATAGAACCTTTCTACGCAAAGCTCTGGAGGCGACCGATCCTTTGGACAATGTTGATCCTTGGAGCTCAGAGGCCTCTAGTGACAAGCATGATGATTCTGATGAAGGTATACTGCGTAGCACTCGCATCACTGTGGGGTGACTTGTATCGCTGTATTTTGCATTATTCTCTAGGTTTTTTTGTGGAAATTCTCTTGTATGGATTTGTATCTTAAAAAAAGCCATGTGACACTACTACGCCCACGGATTACAATCATTTCACATTTTATATTCATGCCTATTGAAGGTATGCCTAATAAACTGCTAATGCAAGGTAATAATCTTGTTTGGGACTTAAGCTGTTTTCCATTTGGAAGTATCTCTCGAATCATCACGACACCATTCAATAAATGCCATTTTGCTAATAGTTCTTCAAGTGCAATTTGTATACCAGTTACCAGATGGTGTTACAGAAAAAGAAAAATGCGTTTATTGCTCATAAAAGGCTTATTATGGGTTGATCATATTTCTGGTTCCAAATGTCGACTATTTGCCTTCTACATGTATCTATATTGTTTTTTTTCTTTCTTACTTGTGTTAGACGATAAGTCTGAGTCGAGATAGGAGCGGTATTTACGTGACTTGCACGTCACACAATGTTGTTGAGATTGATCTTGTACGGTTAGGGATTAGCTGTAATTGTGTAGATCCAGCTGTGCTAACCGCACGTATGTATATCCTATACATCTCTGACTATAAATATATAGCAACGCCGATGCCATCAGCACGGCAAACCAAACCAATCTCTCTCTCGTTCCGTTTTTATATGGTATCAGAGCCTCCGCTCCCTATCGACTAAGCTATGGCTCCCAACACCTCCGGAATCCTCACCACCGCCATCGCAGCCTCATCGAGCTCCAACCCATCACCACCTCTGCCGTCCTTTGCTAGCTCCATCACCATCAAGCTCGATCAGGAGAACTATCTCCTATGGCGTGCTCAGTTCGTTCCTGCCCTTCATGCCCACGATCTGATGGGCTTCGTCGATGGGTCGATCAAGGAACCCGCGAAGATGATCGCCGGTGCCGGCGGGGATGCCGATCCCGCCAAGGTGCCAAACCCAGCCTATCCCGTCTGGTTCCGCCTGGACCAGCAGGTCCTCAGCGCCATCTTGGCGTCACTCACGCCCGGACTCCTCGGGCACGTCCTCTTCATGGCGACCGCGGAAGAGGTGTGGAAGGCCTGGAGCAGATGTTCGCCTCCCGCTCCAGGGCGCGCATAGTCCAGCTGCGCGTGCAGCTCGCCACGACACCGAAAGGCGATCTGTCAATGGCTGAGTACTACCACCGCATGAAGAACCTGGCCGACACCATGTCGTCGATTGGCCAGCCGCTCAGCTCCGCCGAAATCGTCTCCTACATGCTGGCCGGTCTCGGCAACAACTACGACGCTCTCATCACGTCGCTCACCTCGCGCGCCGAGGAAGTGTCCATTGGAGAGCTCTACGCGCACCTCATGAGCTACGAGGCTCGTCATCCAGCGCGCGATCAGACCTTCCAGCAGCACTACGCCAACAACGCCATGCGAGGCGGTGGCCGCGGCAACTCCGGACGCGGCGGTGGCCGCGGCCACTTCGGACGTGGCGGAGGACGCGGCCCTATCAAGGAGGCCGAGACGGAGGAAACGGCGGCAACCACGGCAACGGCGGCCGTGGCAACAACGGTGGCGGCGGACGCGGGAACAACGGCAATGACGGCCGTCCCAAGTCCACATGCCAGATTTGTGGCAAATACGGCCACGATGCTCTGCGCTGCTTCTCACGCTTCGATCACTCGTACCAGCCAGAGACGAAGATGGCTGGTCACGCCAGCTCCAGCTCGGACTCCTATGGCGTTGATCCGAACTGGTACGTCGACTCCGGAGCAACCGACCACCTCACCAACGACCTCGAGAAGCTGAACGTCCGCGAGACCTACAAGGGCAACGATCATGTCCAAGTGGCTAACGGTAACAGTCTTTCCATTACGCATGTTGGTAATTCTGTTTTATCCAGCTCATCTCGATCCTTGCATCTTAAAGATGTCTTACACGTTCCAAACATTAGCAAAAACCTCGTATCTGCTCATAAACTTGTTAGTGATAATGATGCATTCCTCGAAATTCACCCTGATTTTTTCTCCATTAAGGATCGAGCCACGAGGGCGGTGCTGGTGGAAGGTAGATGTCACGGCGGGCTCTATCCTGTTCCACCGATCTCTCGTACCCGCCATGTCCACTTCGCCAAGCCATCACGGGAGATTTGGCACAGGAGATTAGGGCACCCTGCGGCACCCATCGTTCAAGCCATCCTTTCTTCCAACAAGTTAGAGTCTTCGTTGAATAAAACAGTGCACGTCTGTGATGCATGTCAACAGGCCAAAGTGCACCAACTTCCTTATAGTCTTTCGCGTCGTGTGTCCACCAAACCTCTCGAGCTTGTTCACTCCGATGTTTGGGGTCCTGCAATAAAATCAGTAGGAGGCTATAGTTACTATGTTAGTTTCCTAGATGATTACAGTAAGTTCACTTGGGTTTACTTGTTGAAACACAAGTCCGATGTAGAACAAGTTTTTTATCAATTCCAAAGTCGTGTTGAGAAATCTACTGGATCCAAAATTTTGGCTGTTCAAACAGATTGGGGTGGCGAGTACCACAAATTGCATCATTATTTTTCGAACACGGGCATCACTCATCGTGTTTCCTGCCCACATACGCATCAACAAAACGGTGCCATTGAACGTAAACACCGTCATCTAGTTGAAACAGCTCTCGCATTACTAGCCCAATCTCATGTTCCACTGCGTTTTTGGGATGAGGCGATCCTTACGGCTTGTTTTTTGATTAATCGCATGCCTAGCCGAGTAATCCAGAATCAAACACCTGTCGCTAGACTCCTTCATACTCCTCCAGATTACACCTTTCTTCGTATTTTCGGATGCGCTTGCTGGCCGAACCTTCGACCATATAATCAACACAAACTTTCTTTTCGGTCTAAACTCTGCGTCTTTCTCGGCTATAGTCCCTTGCATCGTGGTTACAAGTGTTTTGACCGATCAACAAGCCGTATATACATCTCACGTGATGTAGTTTTCGATGAGCAAATTTTTCCTTTCTCCAACATGACGTCTAATCCCATGCCACCTACCGAATCATCAATTCTTCTACCCGAGCAGGATACAGAGTTATCGCATGCAGAAAATGGATCGACTAACTGTGCTACTGATCCCCTTGTTTCAGTATTTTCTGGTTCAGGTTCTACTGGTGCTTCCGTCGAAGGTCCTGTGCACGTACCTGGCCGCTACATCGACCTCACCTCAGCGCCGTCCATGCATGGACCATGCACGTCCGACCGGTCCTCCGACGCACCCACCGCTGATGGGCCAGGCGCACCCGAGCGGCCCATGGACTCGCCTGATCCTCCCTCGCCGCAGGCCACTGCTGGGCCTCATGCGCCTGAGCGGCAGGACTCTCCAGCGTCGCCGCTCGCGTCTTCGTCCTCACCGGCATCGCCTGCTCCTGGAAACGAGTCGCCTGATGCTCGTCCTGCTCTGCACCCAATGGCAACGCGTCTACGTCACAACATCATTCAGCCTCGGAAACTGCATGAAGGAATCATCCAATATGATCCGAAGAAGCGAGCGTTCGCTGCTGAACCTGTGTCGCATGTTCAGGCTCTTGACTCTCCGGCCTGGAAGGCTGCCATGGACACGGAATATTCAGCGTTGATCAAGAACAATACCTGGCGTTTGGTTCCTGCACCACCTGGTCATCATGTGGTCAGTTGCAAATGGGTTTTCAAACTCAAGTACAAGGCGGATGGCACCATTGATCGGCACAAGGCTCGTTTGGTGGCTCGTGGGTTCTCGCAGCAATATGGTGTCGATTATACTGAAACTTTCAGTCCAGTCATAAAACCAACCACAGTGCGGCTCATCCTCGCCATTGCCGTGTCGCAAGGTTGGCATCTCCGGCAGATCGACATCCAAAATGCATTTCTTCATGGTGACATTCAGGAGGAAGTTTACATGCAACAGCCGGCTGGTTATGTTGATCCGACTCGTCCACATTATGTTTGTCGGCTGCAAAAGTCCTTGTATGGCTTAAAGCAGGCGCCGCGTGCCTGGTATTCCAAGCTTAGTGGAAAGCTTCAAGAACTGGGATTTGTTCCCTCCCTTGCTGACACGTCCCTGTTCATCTACCGTGACTCCCAGCTTACCATGTACATGCTCATTTACGTGGATGATATCATCATTGTTGGCTCCAAACAGAGTGCAGTGGACAGACTTCTTCGCCAGCTTCATGAATCCTTTGCTGTTAAGGACCTTGGCTCGCTGACATACTTTCTTGGTGTGGAAATCTCTCCTACAGCCGATGGTGTTGCTCTCACACAAAGCAAATATGCAGGTGATTTGCTGAAGCGAGCTAACATGCATGCATGCAAATCGGTAACAACTCCCATGTCCAGTACTGATCGGCTGCGCAAGGATCTGGGTGTAGCTCTCACTGGCAATGACTTGTTCCGCTATCGCAGTACACTTGGTGCCTTACAGTATCTCTGTCTTACTCGGCCAGACATTGCATTTGCAGTAAACAAGACCTGTCAGTTCTTGCAGTGTCCCACGGATGTTCATTGGGCCGCGGTGAAGCGCATACTAAGGTATGTGAAAGGCACACTGAATCTGGGTCTGTCTCTTCATCGCTCGACATCCACCTCCCTTAGTGTCTATTCTGATGCCGATTGGGCCGGGTCTCTCGACGATCGTCGGTCTACGGGGGGATATGCGGTGTTCTTTGGACCGAACCTCGTCTCATGGAGTTCTCGCAAGCAGCCGACGGTTAGTCGCTCGAGTACCGAAGCGGAATACAAATCCATCGCCAATGCCACTGCAGAGGTCGTTTGGCTTCAGTCTGTTCTGAAGGAGTTGGGCATTTTTCAGCATGCACCACCGACGCTTTGGTGTGATAATTTGGGTGCTACTTTCCTAAGTGCAAATCCTGTTTTCCACGCACGAACGAAGCATATTGAAATTGATTTCCACTTCGTGAGGGAAAAAGTCGCAGCTGGAACACTTCGAATTCAGTTTATTCCTTCACGAGATCAGCTCGCAGATATTTTCACGAAGGCATTGGGACGAGAAGCGCTTGATCGTCTCAAGTACGATCTTAACCTGGTTTACGCCGGTTCAGATCGAGGGGGGCTGTTAGACGATAAGTCTGAGTCGAGATAGGAGCGGTATTTACGTGACTTGCACGTCACACAATGTTGTTGAGATTGATCTTGTACGGTTAGGGATTAGCTGTAATTGTGTAGATCCCAGCTGTGCTAACCGCACGTATGTATATCCTGTACATCTCTGACTATAAATATATAGCAACGCCGATGCCATCAGCACGGCAAACCAAACCAATCTCTCTCGTTCCGTTTTTATAACTTGTATACTTAGAATGACAGTGCCAGATTAAGTAGGTAGTGATCGATGAACCACCGGCTCTGTTCAATTTGTTTTTCATTTTTCTGTCTAGATAGTGTACTTGTTACTACGTAAGAGTATCCTCTTTTTAAAAACCTTGTGTTACAAAAGCTAAGCAATTTTCTGTCTAGTAAGTATACTTGTGAATACATAAGAGTTTCCTCCTTTTAGCAACCTTATGTTACAAAACTAAGAAATCATGTGTATAGCTGGTGTCTTACATTTTTTTTCCATCAACCAACCATTCGCTTTTAAATGCACGGTCTGATTAAGCCGGCCAAATTGAACCTGAGGACATTGACCCTGATGCTATGATATATTTTGAAGGGTTCGACAAGTCGAAGAAGTGAATGCGGTGTGTGGCTGCTGCTGAAACCATGGCTGTGGCTATATGCACCTGGATCTCAGCAGAATAGTGCCACGACTCCGATTTGATGATGCAAAGCTGAAGAATGGGAATCAGTCTGCTTGGAGTCGGAAAAAAATGTTTGTAACCTCTACCTGATAATGCAAAGCTGCAGAATGAGTAGCGCGGAAGGGTGCTCTGGTATGATTCAGAGACTGCATGAAGGGTAACCTTATTGTAAGCGAGTTGATTCTTGCAGAAATATTTTCATCTCTGAGAAAATAGAGGTACTTGTGTAAGAAAAAGGTTACTATCGTTCCATATGTTGTATGGGTTGCAAGAAAACAACGCTCTGTTTGTCCGTTTGTTTTCATTTACTCTTCCCTATCTTTGTTTGAAAAAATGTTTGCAAAGATTTCATGGTTAGTAAATTGCATGCATAAAGCTGCTCCTGAAATGCAGGTTATTCAGAGCAAGATGCGTTTAGAGAGAAATACTTCTTACTCCTAGAAATCTAGAATAGCCAAGCAGGAACTCTTTTTGCAGGTACTCCTAACATCGTCAAAAAAAACTATACTGGCAGATACCAGGGAAGCTTAGTTATTGGTGGAGACGAGAGGAGAGCCGACCATGGCTGTGCGCTTAATATTGGACGAACAGACATCGTCCAGCAAGATCTATTTGTAATGAAGGTGAACTCCATGTTGTAAGTTGGCGACTTGGCGATCATCATGTTGCGAAATAGGATAGCTGTCGCCTATATGTTGCGTTTGCTGCAAGAAAATATATCGGTTCAAGTACCCTTTTTTCTCTGTCAAAATCTGGTTGTTTCTATCTAGCCAGCTATCTGTCTGTGAAATGTTTGCAAAGGATTTCATTTCATAGCAATTACAGCTAGCTCTGGCAATGATATGTTTGTACGAAAAAGTATCCATTATCCCAAATTAACACTTGTAATTAATTAGCACACCTCTTATGCGACATAGATATAAGTTGCTCCAAGAAAATTTATTTACAGTATACATTAACAGTCGCGGATCAGAAGCCTACAGGCCTAACAACAGTGATCAACAGATGTACACTTACAATGGTTTTGTAATCGGTTCCTGGTATGTCTAAGGTGACTGCTGTGATCATTTGAGAAACATTTCTTCTGTTTCTGTTTCTGGGTAGGACGATTTACTGTACTGTGAATACTCTGTTTTCCCTGTTTTTCTAACATGTTTTTCCCCATAGGCAGGCCCAACCAATCTCGAAAAAGGCCCAACGCCCCAACCAATCTCCCACATTCCAGACCCTCACAGGAACTCACCCGTCCTCACCGGTACCATGGCAGCGCCGCCACGCCGTCTCGACTCGCCGCCGGCGCTCCCGGACGAGCTCGTCGAAGAGATCCTCCTCCGCCTCCCGCCCGACGACCCAGCCTGCCTCCTCCGCTCCTCCCTCGTCTGCAAGGCCTGGAGCAGCGCTCTCTCCCACACCAGCTTCCGCCGCCGCCTCCACGATCTCCACCGGGCACCTCCCGTAATCGGCTTCCTCCACAACTGTCTTGACACCCCACGCTTCATCCCCACCACCGCGTCGTCCATCTCCCTCGCCGCCCCGGACTCCCGCTCCTGGCGGGCCCTCGACTGCCGCCACGGCCGCGCCCTATTCTATTCAGCCCAGGGTGCCCAAGTCCTCGTGTGGGAGCCAATCACGGGCACCCAGCAGCGCGTGCCGGTGCCCAATGCCTCCCTCACCACCGTGTTAGCCGGTGCCGTAGTCCGCGCAGAAGACGGATGCAACCATAGCGACTGCCACGGCGGTCCCTTCCGCCGCGTGGTCGTCGTCTTCAAGTTCTTCCAGTTCGGTCCCTACAGCGAACAGACCATGTCGGTTTGCATGTACTCGTCGGAGATGGGCACCTGGGGCGAGCCGGCCTCGGCCCCCGCCACGCCCATGCACTTCACCCACTGTTCGAGCGTCCTCGTGGGGAACTCTCTGCTTTATTTTCTGTCTAATGAGTATACGACCATTGAGTACGATCTGGATGCGCCCAACCTGGCTCTCGTCGACCTACCCAACTTTCCTGATGAATACGACGTCACACGATCAATTACCCTCGTTCTGTCGGAGGATTGTGAACTGGGTGTTGCTGAAGTCTTGAAGTCGCATCTCTTCCTCTGGTCATGGGACGGTGTTGATGCACTGTGGATACAAAGCAGAGCAATCCACCTAAACAAATTGCTCCCGGCCGGTGCTCTCACGGCCGATTCTACGGCTGCCATGCTTTTGGACTATACCGAGGAGGCAAATGCCATTTTTCTGAGCACGATTAATGACATCTTCACAGTCGAGCTACAGTCGGGGCGAGCAAGGAAGTTGTGCAAGAATAATACATTCCATGCTTTGATTCCAGTTGTCAGCTTCTACACTCCTGCTCCCGACGTGAGCACCAGGATCCGCTAAAGTTGAACCCTAGTGAGCAGGGGGCAGAGAAGGATGGGAATACAGTAGATCAGAAGCAGCAACACTGAAGCACAAATGCCTTAGGATGTGTCGATCATGCCCTCGAAATCAGGTTAGTGTTTCTGTTCCCAAATGCTGCTAGCCACACTGAAGCACGCCAATGTATGGATTGAGGGAAAATATAGTTCATTGCTCTTTTGGATCATCTAGTTGTTGTTTTCGTATGACATCCATTGCTCTGTGCCTTTGAATTTTGTGTTCTAGGAGGTGAGTTTAGTGTTAATATCATTGCTGAGCATTTTATTCGTAAAATACTTTAGATTATACTTGAGGCAGTTAACATGACATAGTTAGCACCTCATATCATATAAGTCGATTGAATCATGGTACTTGTACTATTCTGTCACAGATTGTAGCAACTTTTATGCATTATGTGATGACCTACACAATCATCGAATGAACATGTACGCCCTTTTTTTGTCATCTAGGCCTCCACGTTATGCAGAAGGTTGCCCAGAAGTGTGCTAGTGCGGTCTACAAACATGGATCTGCCTCTGGTAGCAATGTTGAGGATGCTGCTCCACCTTCAGAGAAAGGTGATTGTGCTTTATAACATTGCCACTTTTACCGAACTAGTGGTCGTGCGACGGTTGCACCACAGTGTGGTGAAATACATGATTTTCTCTGAAGTCTATTGCTCTCTAATGTGGTTTTTCTATAGCTCTTATTGACCTTTGTAATACAAATATTAGATGATGTTGCAGTAAGCAGAAAAAATGCTTTCACTGCTCATAAAAAGCTTGTGTTATGGGTTGACCATATTCTGAACAATGTGTCTGGTGCTATGTATCACCTATTTCCTTCTAAATTTATCTCATCTTACCTGTACACTTGGTACCAATGACATATTAAACATATAGGACCTACAAAGTACCGGCTTTGTTCTTTTTCTATCTGGCAGTTCGCTGTCTAAATAGTGTACTTGCATAAGTTAGCTTTTACTACAGAACAAAATCGTCCTTTTAGCGATCGTGTATTATAAATTTATTATTATGCAATGAAGTGAAAACACATCCTATTTCCATTCTATGGCCTTAGTTAGGTACAGAATTAATTCCATTGCAACGCTGCAAAGATCAGATGGATCGGTTGCTACTGAACACCATGAGAAGGCTGGTATCCTTAGGCAGGCATTCAAGGATAGATTGGGCACATCAGTTCCGATTGATACAAACTTTGATTTCTCAGCTCTCTTAAACCCTCATGATCTTGATTGTCTTACTGCCCCTTTCACTAATACTGAGATTGATGAAGTGGTCTCAAATTTACCCACAGACAAGGCTCCCGGCCCTGATGGATTCAATGGGCTGTTTCTGAAAGTGTGCTGGCCGATTATCAAATATGATTACTATCGCCTTTGTGCTGATTTCTGGAGTGGTTCGGTCAATCTCCAAAGCATCATTGATGTGTTCATTACTTTGATCCCCAAAGTTCATTCTCCTGAAAGTCCCAATGATTACAGGCCTATCTCACTTCTTAACTCCAGCTTTAAGCTACTCACAAAATTGCTGGCCAATAGATTGCAGAATAAAATTCTTGGCAATGTTCACAGGAATCAATACGGCTTTCTGAAATCGAGAACCATACAGGACTGTGTAGCATGGGCCTATGAATATATTCATCAGGTGAAGCAAACTGGTAGACCAGCACTCATTATTAAGCTCGATTTTGCTAAAGCATTCGATATGATTGAACACAAGGCGATTATTGAGATTCTTAGAGGGCACGGTTACAATGACCGATGGATAAGATGGATTTCTTCAATCTTCAACACAGGCACTTCCTCGGTTCTTCTTAATGGTGTTCCTGGCAAAACATTTGCTTGCCGGCGAGGTGTTCGTCAGGGTGACCCCCTCTTGCCAATTTTATTTGTCGAAGGAGCAGATTTAGTCCAAACCATGATCAATAAGCTTGCAGCAGATGGACAGCTCATTGCACCTTTGAATATCCCAGGCTCGAATTTCCCAATCGTCCAGTATGCTGACGATACTTTATTGATCATGCAAGCTTGCCCTGTCCAATTAACCATACTCAAAAACCTTCTTCAAACATTTGCTCAGGTCACTGGTCTGACAGTAAATTATTCAAAAACCTCTATGATGCCTTTGAATATTGATGCCTCTAGACTGAGTGAACTTGCTTCTGTCTTTGGCTGTGCCACGGGTGTGATGCCCTTCCCCTATCTGAGCCTCCCACTGGGCACAACTAGACCTATGGTGGTTGATCTGGTTCCACTAGCTGATCAAGTTGAAAGGAGGAGGAATGCATGCGCTAGGTTCCTGGACTATATATGGTGGTGGACTGACGCTAGTGCAGTCTGTCCTCTCTTCACTTCCAATTCACTACCTCTGCTCTTTAAAACTACCCAAGACTTTCATTAAAAAAATTGACAGGGCTAGACGCCATTGCTTATGGGCCAAAGAAGATGGGGCTAACACACCCAACTCATTAGCTGCATGGAACCTAGTATGTAGACCTAAAAAGCATGGAGGACTTGGGGTGATAAACCTTGAAATTCAGAACAAGGCTCTTCTATTGAAACATCTGCACAAATTCTTCACCAAAGCTGATATTCCTTGGGTGAACCTAGTATGGTCCCTCTATGAACCAGGTCCTCCGCAGGCTCAAAGCCCTAGGGGCTCCTTCTGGTGGAAGGATATATTCAGCATCATTGACATCTACAGGAGCATCACTAGAGCTGAAATTCATAGTGGTGAGCACACCCTATTTTGGAAGGACTTTTGGCATGGTGGCACCCTGCTTTGCGACAGATTCCCCCATCTATACTCTTTCATTTTTCATGAAGATATATCAGTGGCGGACATGAGAAGCATAGCTCACATGGGGGATGAGATGGCCCTGCCATTATCAGTTGAGGCCTTTGATGAATATGAACAGGTGGTTGACATTCTGCGTGACCACACGCCCACATTAAGCTTGGATACCAGAATATATGTGTGGGGAAGTGCTGACTATACCCCAGCCAGGTTCTATAAATTCATTCACTCGCGCTTAGAGTGTGACTGGGTTTTTAAATCTATTTGGAAGTCAAAAACCCTACCCAAATTGAAGGTCTTTCTCTGGCTTCTATTTTACGATCGCCTTAACACTAAAGATCTCATGATCCGCAAGCACTGGCAGATTGACGGCGGCCCAAATTGTATCCTCTGTGATCAGAACAGCTTGGAGACACGTGACCATTTGTTCTTTGAGTGCCCCATGGCAGTTAGATGTTGGAACTTTATCAACGTTCAGTGGGATGACAGAACCTCGTATTTGAGTCAAACAAGGTTGGCCGAGAGACGCTTCACAGGACCGTGTTTCCTTGAGATTGTTGCCTGCGTTGCTTGGAACCTGTGGAAGCTCCGCAATGATTTTATCTTCCAGGATATTCAGCCATCTTTCGAGAGGTGGAAGGTCAGATTCAAATCTGATGTATGCCTCCATCAGCATCGTGTGAAGACACCCTTATCCAGCCACTATTGGACTGGGTTACATTTTTTAACACCTAGATTTTATGTTTTCTTCCTTCACTTTCCAACCCCCTGATGTAACTCTCGCTGTACTCATTCCATTTTAATAGAAAAATAACCGTAGGGATTTTTCCCTACGGTACGGTGTTAAAAAAAGTAACCGGCATATTTCCACCCGAATGTAACTATTGCTTTTAGATGCACCAATCTTCTACGCTACTCATGTTATAATGATTAAGATGGATCACTATCCCTTCTGTATGCATCTCTTCCTGTTGGTATATTTTACGAGTAATCAAATAGTACAATAAATTGATGGTCATCATACCTCAAAGTGCTTTTATTCCTCCTGGAAAAAATACTGATATAGTCGTTGGTCAGGGAAAAACTCAAATGGCAACGACAAGAAGCATTAAAGTATTGTAACTAACCTTGTGGGTGGTATACAGAGGCATCAAACAAGGTAATGTCAGGTCTCTGCTGAATCTTCTCCAATAAGACTAGGGACAAATTTATTTAGCCTATGTGAAATGTGATACCAGCTTAATTGAAATTCTAATTGCCAATAGCCCAAGATAGGCCTGATGTTTCTGCTCTCATGTTTGTGTGTCCTCAGTGACCAATACTCACCTATTGATCTGTATACAAATACAAGAAACTACTAAGTGTTGCTGTCATTAGCTAGCCATTTGTTGCTTTTATCTACTTCCATCTACTCATCCGGTGGATCATCATCAGTGGCTCCATGCAAATATTCTCATCAGTTGTCTGTTGTGTCTTTAACATACCTTCCTATCATGTTCCATGTCAAATTGCATTGTTTTGCTCGTTGTTGTAATTGACAGTCATATCTGATTTAGTCTTGGAGGGTTGTAGATTATTTTACACGTTCTTGTGCATGTGTAAAGTGTTGCTTCTAAGCAAAACTCAACTGCGCTGGTTCTTGGCTCGTTCGATTTATTCTGCTAGCATTACATGCCTCTTAAAGGAGTTTAGCCTGTTCCATAATCGGCTGTATTAACATCTAGATCTGCTGCGTGTGCTGCTAGTGCTAAGCTGATGGTCAGCCTGGATGTTTCATGAGTCTTACAGTTTGATTTCATTTTTCTCTGCAGTTAAGAAAGATATGCTCTGTGTTACCTCTGCATTTGAGGGTGCAGAGTAATCTCCGAGGCACAAAGAGTGGAGGCAGCTGAAAACTTGGTCTCAAGATAGTGTTAGAGCTGGGATTCTGCTCAAATGAGCATTGATCTCCTAGTCTTAAGAAAACTATTTGTAGTTTGTGTGCAATGATGCTTATCACTAGAACGATTCAGGCCCTGTTTGTCGTGATCGAGTGATCATTTGAGAAACATTATGTCTTTGAGAAACAGGATAAATATCATTGACATGGTACAAATGATGCAGTGATCCTTAGCGCTGGAACAATTCATGTACACTTACCGACATAATGGTTCTGTAATCTGTCCCAGGTAATGTCTGGGGCTCTGGGCAACCAGCAATGTTACATCTATGAGCAGACTCATATTTCTTCTGATTACGCTCTTGCCTGTTTAACATGATGTAATTCTTGGTTCTTTTCACATACAATGGCATGACAAAAACGAAAACCATATTTTATCACACAAAATGTGTATGGAAGTACCACTACATCCTAATAAAATAACTAATTCACTCTTAAGCTCACACTCGAAGTGTTCTGCAAATGGAAATAGTATGTTAAACTCTAGCTAGCGGCTGCGGGTAGCGGAAACCTATATTAGAGCCCGAGCTACATGGCTCCTGTTATTTTTCACAAATTTGAAATTTTGAAGTTCCAAATATTCTGAATTTTTTTCCAGATGTGGCCAATGAAGTACTCTATCAACAGGGAAAATCTCAAGGTGAAATACATTGTATTTTTGGCTACACAAAAATGAAAAATTGACAAATGTTAGTGGTTTAAAATTTCTCATTGTTCAATTTTTCAGATCCACAATTTTTTCAATTTTTCACAGCCCAAAATACAGAGTTTTTCGATTTGGATTTTTGCACACTGTTAGAATACATCATCATCTAGGTATACGATTTTTTCAAAATTTTCTGAAACGTTAAAATATTGTTTTCGAAATTTTGAAAAATCTGGGCTGGGCTGTAAAAATCGACTCTCCTGTGGGTAGTATATATAAGGACTAAGGAGGCATTACGTGAAGCCGCCAAAGTGTACTTTAAAGTATACCACGAATCTTTCACCGTTAGACATTGTTACTACGAGGGAAACCAAATAACGTCGACATGAAAATTAGATGTTATTTTTGTCTGCGACGTTCAGAATCGGACCAGCTTATGCGTCTGGCCGACAAAGCGTTGACTACCTTGCACTTATCATGCTGGAATTGCTCTCGGTGGATATGTCATTCATGAAGTTCCTGTGGACAGTAGTGCAACATGGGATACGACTTTTGCTCTCTCAGTGATGGAGCTCTGTGTGGCAGGGGGGGGGGGGGGGGGGGGGGGTGGTGGTGTCGGTGGAGGGGACCCTGAGACCTATGGGATGAGATTTTTTTTTTTTTGAGAGTTTATGGGATGAGATTATAAGGAGGACTGAGAAGGGGGGTTGTTTCTGGGACAGGTTATGTTGGAACGTTTTATGTGTTTGCCCCACCCTCCTCAGGGAATTTTGGCAAGCTCCGCACTTCTAGTAAACAAAAGTCAGACCATGTTAAACCTCAATACGGCCAATGTCGTGTCGGTGATACACATGCTCTACGATCTCGACAAAATATAGCAATTGCTCAACCTGCAAAGTGACATAAATGAGGAGAGAGACGTTTTGTCTCCCGGGTGCATATGCTCCTAATATTTTTCCAAATTAAAAAATATAAACACCTCGAAAAAATCTGAAAACAATTAGGCACAAACATAAACTACAAGTTTTTACCATTTGTTCAAAATTTTGGAAGGACATAACACTTTCTGCGGTCTGTGCAAAAAAGGCAAATCTGTGCTTTGAAAAATGTATTTTAAATCTCATTTCGGCCACAGGTTTTGTCTTTTTTGCACAGACCATAGAAAGTGTCTTTTCCTTCCGATTTTTTACAAGAATGTTGAAAACTTGCATATGTTTTTGCCCAATTTTTTCAGATGTTTTAAAAATATTTTCATATTTTCTTAATTTAAAAACACATAAGCATATGCACCGGAGCCAAAGTGGATTTTCACATAAACGAGAGGGTTGCCACATCGCTGCATGACCTTCGTGGCAACTGCAGTCATGCCGCGTTAACAAAAATCAAGAGCACCTTTTCCCAGCCAAGTCGTTCACGACCGGCGTTCATGGAGGGAAACTCCTTCCAGGCCTCGTTGGAAGAAGTGAACAATGGTGACGAGTATCTTTCCTCTATAGCCTTTGGAAATTGGCACCACGGAGACGCGCCGCGTGGATGAAGATATAATATCTTGTGGCTGCTTTCGTGTTTGCAATAGATAATAGTTAATAATTACATTTTTTTTTCAAGAATTATCCTCTCTTTTTCACATTGCTCTCGTTCATACTATTGTTTTACTTGGTTTGCTTGTTCTTTAGACCTCACTAAAAACATATTTTATCCGCTTCACTTACTTAGTGCATAGAAAGTTAGAATGATGACCATCCAGTTTGATTTATCATTTGACGGTATCATGTTTTACTTTCATTTATCTTCTTACTCATGCGGATCAATACTCTTATTTCTACATCCACGGGTGCTACAAGTATCCCTGCACCTGGGCTTATCATTTGGCGGTATCATCGTTATCAACGGCTTCACCTGCTCCTAGTCGGATGCCTCGCTCTTTATCCTCCACGACACACTGGTTATGAGACAACTATTTTTCTACTTCAACCAAATCATCCCCACGCTCGAGCGTGTCATTACTACACTGCTTCGCCGGTCTTTCTCTCCAGTGGGATGTTTCTCTCCTAGACACAGTACGCTCTTGAGATCTTTGATACTCTTGATATCCTTGAGCGTGCTCGCATGAGCTTCTGCCATTCAACCTCGACAGCCATGTACACCTCACCAAACTCGTTGCCGTGATCGGTCCTCCAGTTGATGATATTTTGGCTTACATTAGGCACGTTGGTTCCCTGCAATACTTGATGTTTAGTTCGACCGGCACATACCTTGTTCAACAGATTTGTGTTCGTATGCACAACCGTCGCAATTAGCACTTCGCTTCGGTCAAGTGTGTTCTTGATATGTCAACGGAACTCTACACCACGATATGCCGCCAACGATGTCGTTGAAGCGAGTTTGTTACTTGACTGTTGTTTTTTGCAAAAAAGTCAATGTTCAAACACACTGAGATTGATCTTCACTTTGTTCGACGCCGTGTCGCACTTGGACGTATTCGAGTTCTAAATGTGTCGTTCTTGGACACAACTCATGGACATCTTCACCAAAGGTTAAGGATTACAAATGATCGTTTCCATGTATATATATCGTGGTCTCATTTTTTTACCAAGTAATAATCTCCTTTTTTACCAAGTAATAATCTCCTTTGTTAATACAAGACAACAGAAACCCAAGCGAACAGATGCTTTTTTTTTTTTTTTTTTTTTGACGGGCAAGCGAACAGATGCTTAGCGGTAGGCTATGTGGTAAACGACGTACGACGAGACCACTAGGCCGCTAAACCTCCCGTCCTAAACCTGGTTGAGCCGAACCACTCCAAGGCTATCCAATCCAACACGCACCCAGACCTAGCGACCCGCCATGGTAGCGCCGCCGCTCCCGGTCGAGCTCGTCGAAGAGATCCTCGTTCGCCTCCCGCCCGACGACCCAGCCTGCCTCTTCCGCGCCTCCCTCGTCTGCAAGGCCTGGAGCTGCGCCGTCTCCAGCCCCGGGTTCCGCCGCCGCCTCCACGAGCTCCACCGCACGCCCCCGTGCTCGGCTTTCTCCACAACGGGGACTACGACGAAGTCCCCCGCTTCATCCCCACCACCGCCTCGCCCTTCTTCCTCGCCGCCCCGGATCGCCGCTCCTGGTCGGTCCTCGACTGCCGCCACGGCCGCGCCCTATTCTGGTCGAAGGACACCAACGACGAACTCCTCGTGTGGGAGCCAATCATGGGCGCCCAACACCGCATACCGACGCCGGACTCGAGCCGGCTCTGGCGGTGGTGCCCGGACGGGACCGTGTTCTGCGCAGCTGACGGGTGCAACTGCAACCACCGCGACTGCCACGGGGGGCCCTTCCACCTGCTCTTCGTCTTCGTCGCCGAGGAAGACACTGATGACGCATGGTACGACCAACGCGAGTATGTCACGTCGGCGTGCCTGTACTCGTCGGAGACCGGCGCGTGGGTCGAGCTGACCTCGATGCGCAGTGCTTTTTACATAGACATCACGCATTCTTCCAGCGTGCTCGATGTTGGGAGGTCTCTGCTCTACTTCATATCTGACGAGTGTAGGATCCTAGAGTGTGACTTAGCAAGGCACGGCATGGCTGTGCTCGACCACCAGTAGTTAAGCACAACTACTATGATTACCATGGTGATAGATTCTGCCTCATGCTGGCGGAGGACGGTGGACTGGGACTCAGCCAAGCAGTGGATCGACGTCTCAAATTGTGGTCAAGGAAGGCGAGTCACGGCACTAGCGCGCAATGGGTACTGAGCCGGGTCATCGACTTGGAAAATTTGCTCCCTGATGGTGCTTTTGTGTATGCACCAGGTATTCATTTGAGTGTGTTCGGCTTTGCCGAGAAAGCAAATGTCATTTTTCTTGACACGGTTGTTGGCATCTTCACAATCGAACTACAATCGCAGCGGTTGAGAAAAGTTTGCGATCGTCATCTCATCAGGAATTTGACTCCAGTTGTCAGCTTCTACACTCCTGTGCCCTTCGGCATGCACCAGGATTCACCTACAGTTCCTTGTTATGGAGAAGTTACTCTGGCAGGATGTGCCTTGCCACACAATTAAAGCTCAAGAGGTGATCCATCCTTCCAGTGATGTTTCCAAGAGTGCGCAAAATGAAGAATCAGTGAAGAGCAATGTTGAGGGTGCTAGAGTATAACATTCCATACTTTTAGTTTCTTGTACTTGAGAATTAAATGATATCTTCATCAGAAGATCTGTTTGGGTTTATTGTTTTGGTGTTTTCTGTATTTTGGTTTCATTTTTCCACAATACGACAGTATTCATTAAGCATTTGATCCGTAGCTTGCTTGATCTTTAACATACTAATGCATGCAGTTTAGGACAGTAATATTGTACAAAGTTAATCTTCCTTGCCTTGGGATTTTAGAATGGTGAAAAGATTAGCGGTTAACTATATCTGTTCATACCGACTTTACCACTTTTTTGTACTTTCTTCAGTTTTACCAACTTTCTGGTAGGTTCGATACTACTGTTCAGTAATTTGTGTTGTGTTTATAAAAGTTCGGTTATAGCAAGAAGCATAAGTATATGTGTACTCTAGTTTAAAAGTTCAGTTGGACTATCAAACTCACTAGCTTCCATGTTTCATGGTTTGAACGTTTGGCATATCAGAGAGCATTGGGATTGTTTATGCATGTTGAAAGGGCAAAACTTAGCAGGTATAACATTGGCGCTTGTCTGCTGAGCCGAATCTGCAGTTACAGTTTTATTCTTGCAATGTTTAAATCATTAGATATTTCAGGCTTGGGTTACATTATGTGCTTGTAAATTTCGTTGGGTTATTTTGGCCAAACTTTTTACTGGGTTATGTAAGCTAAAAGGTAAATGGTTGCACATTTACCTTCTATGTCTTTCTTTGCACGTTCAAAAAATGTTCGAATAAGAGCAACATACATGCAGTTTAGGTTAGACAATGCAAATACTTCTTATAGGATGCCATTTCTCATGTTCTTTTCTTTGGATTGTTGTTAGTCATCCCGAGGAATTGTCTGTCAGATTGCTGTCTATAATTTAAAAGTACTTTCCGCTCGTTCTTCAGATTTGGACAAGATAATATTGAAACAATAGCTAGATGAAGTGTCAAAGAAAAGAAGAAAGAGAAGAAAGTAAATGTGCATTACATCTTTGCATGTTTCTTTCTGCTAACCGTTTCCCTTCAGAGACTTGGTGTTCACAGTCATGTAGGTCGCCAGAATGAACATGGGGGCATTGATTCTGATGTTGCTGCTGTTATGAGTTATGGAGGCTTCAGCACCTCTAAGTGAATGCTGCGTGTGATATCCGGTTGTTGCTATATGCACATATATCTGAAGATATTCTCACGACTGTGATTCAATGATGCAAAGCTTTAGGGATTAGTCTTCAGGGCTTCGGGAAAATATTTTTATAACTGCTCTATTCCTTAGAATTTTTTGCTCTTTTCCTATTCTCTGTTTCAAATATTTTGAACTGATGAACATGTACGTCAATTAGTAGTTCAGCTGTGTACAAAATCTGATGGTCAGATCTGACCTTTGTTCGGAGCGACAACAGCATAAAGAGTAATTTTCTGAGAGGAGGGACTGAATTTTCTGAATTTTTTTTTTCTTGTACCCTCGTGCAACCATTTGACCCGGTGTTACATTTCCGAAGGACCAGGCGACCAGTGTCAGGCCCAAAAAATGTTAAGTGGGGGCCAAAAGTATAAGCGGGGGACTTTACCATAAATCCAATAAATGAATGTTTCTAGGAGGGGGCGCTAGGCCCCTACTTAGCTCTTCGATGCAATTAGTAGCCTTGCTCGAGGACCCTGCAACTAGTTCGGCTTGTCCATGCTTCTCGGTGGTCGGTACCGGCTGCTAGCTATCGTCGCGACTACATTGAGATCTTAGCGTCAACCGCTCGATCAAATGCCCAACACAAAGAAACAAGATGGGGAAGAATGATGAGGTGGCGATATACTGATAGTGACAGACCCCTTCCCCCCGTGTTGCCGCCCCCCCCCCCCCCCCCCCCCAGTCTCCCCCACCTCGCTGCTACCGGAGGTAACCGCCGGGAAGCCACGCGGCTGCACAGGAAGGCGGCAGCGAGGATCTCGTCGCTCCGCGCACGCGCTCGTCGACTCGTCCGCGACGAAGGACTCCGGGCTTGGGCGGCGGCCCTTTTAGGCGAGGCAACGGCGTTCTCGGCGGGCGTCGTTGTGGGTGACTGATACGTCTCAAATGTATCTATAATTTTTTATGTTACATGCTTGTTTTATACATATTGCTACATGTTTTACATACACTTCACACCATTATTATGCATTTTCTGCAACTAACCTATTAACAAGATGCCACAGTGCCAGTTTCTTCTGTGCATTGCAGAAAAGGTCAAAAAACTAAAGTGCTCAGAAAAATCCCGAAAAATTCCATAAATTCTATTTCGCCAGAAGACTCCATGGGCCAGAAGGACAAGTCCTGGGGAGGCCCACGGCCTCCACGCCATGCCTGGGCGTGGCCAGGAGGAGGGTGGCGCCGAGGGGTGGCGTGGTCGCCTCGTGCACCGCCTCGCGTTGCCTCTTCGCCTATAAAGACCCTCCTGACCTAAAACTCCAAAAAGGTTCGACGATTTCTCCAGAAAAGCTCCGTAGCGCCGCCGCCACCAAAAACACTAATTCGGGGACAGAAGTCTCTGTTTCGGCACCCTGCCGGGACGGGGAAGTGCCCCCGGAGCCATCTCCATCGACGCCGCCGCCTCCATCATCGACGTTGCTACCTCCCATGATGAGGAGGGAGTAGTTCTTCATCGAGGCTGAGGGCTCTATATGTAGCTATGTGGTTCATCTCTCTCTCCCATGGTGTAATCTATATGTGATCATGAGCTTTGTAATCTAGTTGAATCCATAGATGTTACTCTTCATAATCTTATGAATATGCTACTCAAGTGGTTTTATTAATGTAAACTCCGGAGTCAGTCCCACGGTGCGAAGTTGACAGTGTGCGCACCATGTGTGACTCTTTGGATTAAAAATTATGCGAATACTTGCCATGAGTTGTTCTTGTGTTGGATGTCTCTATGAAATTGTGACGTTTGTTTAGTACTATTTTGGGGCGCTCATAGTGACAGCGCGGGGTGCCCTAGAGGTGGAATACAGACTTGAGACGTGCTTTTATAGCCCTACGCAGTGGATTGGTGTTCGTTATCCAACGGGAGAATAGTTCGGAATAGCAGAGTGAAGAGGAAGCATTTATGTATTCAATTATATTATTATTGTTGAGAGTGTCCACTAGTGAAAGTATGATGCTAGGCCTTATTTCCAAGCATTGAAACACCGTTTACAACCAGTTCTGCTACATGTTTGCTTGCTGCCATTTTTATTTCAGATTGCAATTACCACTTATAATCATCCATATCACTTGTATTTTAATATCTCTTCGCCGAACTAGTGCACCTATACACCTGACAAGTGTATTGGGTGTGTTGGGGACACAAGAGACTTCTTGTATTTTAATTGCAGGGTTGCTTGAGAGGGATATCTTTGATCTCTATCTCCCTGAGTTCGATATACCTTGGGTTATTCACTTAAGAGAAACTTGCTGCTGTTCTACAAACATCTGCACTTGGAGGCCCAACACTGTCTACAAGAATAGAAGCGTGCGTAGACATCAAGCTCTTTTCTGGCGCCATTGCCGGGGAGGTAAGGTAAAAGGTACTCACATCCTCCGTCTACTAAGCTATTTTCTAGCACGGTTGCCGGCGTGTGAGTGCTCGAAGGTATCTTCTTTAGATTCTGCAATTATATGTTTTTGTTTCTTGTTTTTTTATTTCACTAGTTAGGCTTAATGGAAAACAATAACAAAATTAGAGATCTTTATGAAATTTATGTTGAATTAGGACATGATGTTTTTGAAGAGAAAATTAAAAAACCTATGGAAAATTACTTGCATGATGGTAGCAATGTTATTACTATAAATTCTTTGAACACCATTATTGCTAATGCTATGGAAAAGTCCAAGCTTGGGGAAGCTGGTTTTGATGAATATGATATTTTCAGTCCCCCAAGTTTTGAGGAGAAAATTTTCTTTGATGATACTTTGCCTCCAATTTATGATGATTATAATAATAGTGGTATTTTGGTGCCACCTACTATGAAGGATAAAGTTTACTATGATTATAATATGCCTGCAATTTATGATGATTATAATGATGGCTGTGATAGTATTACTCCCACTATTACTAATATAATTAATTATGCTTATGTGGAGAGTAATGATACTTTTATGCATGTGGATCATGATAAGAATGCTTTATGTGATAACTATATTGTTAATTTTGTTCATGATGCTACTGAAAATTATTATGAGAGAGGAAAATATGGTTGTAAAAAATTTCATGTTACTAAAACACCTCTCTTTATGACGAAGGTTTTGAGCTTTCTCTTGATTTGCTTTTATTTGATGGTTACTTTAAAACCTAATGGTCATTATGAGAGAGGGAGACATGGCTTCACATATCACAATAATATTAAGTCTCCTCTCTTTATGTTGAAAATTTTGATGTTGCACTTGTTTTGCCTTCCTATGCTAGTCACTTTGCGCTTCATTGATTTATTTTCTTATAAGATTCCTTTGCATAGGAAGTGGGTTAGACTTAAATGTGTTTGGTATTTGCTTTTTATGTTCTCCTATATTCAACTCTTATACATATGAGAGCATCATCAAAATTATCATGCCTAGCTAAAAGGCTTTAAAGAAAAGCGCTTGTGGGAGACAACCCATGTTATTTTATTTTCTGCAATTTTCTTTTATTGAGTCAAGGAGCTTGTCTAATTCTGTAACAACTCCTTTGATTACTGCGCATGAACAGATTTCTGCTGTTCACTGTACGAAATTTCTAAATTCATAGAAACGTGATTTAAATCTGAAAATGTTTGTGCATAATCCTGATATATGTATGCATCTTTCGTTAGTTCAACGTTTTTCGATCTGAGCAACGTAAGTGACTCGGCAAAATTCGTATTTTTGGACTGTTCTGATTTAGACAGATTCTGTCTTTTATTTTGTATTCTCTCTTTTACTAGTGTTAAGTGGAATTCTTTAAGTGGAAGATCTTCACATAAGGCTAGTAACAGTAGTTAATGTTTAAAATGATGGTCATGTTTGCGTCTTTACAGAACATGTGAGTTTTTGATTTGATGCACTAACCCTCTAATGAGAATTATGTTGAGTTTGGTGTGAAGTAAGTTTTCAAGGGTCAAGAGAGAAGAGTGATATAATAGGATCAAGAAGAGTGAAAAACTTAAGCTTGAAGAGGCTCCCATGGATCTCCCAACATATTTCAAGAAGACTCAAGCGTCTAATCTTGGGGATGCCTTGGGCTCAAGGCATCCCCTTCTTCATCGACAAAATTATCAGGTCATCTCACATCATATGTGCTGTTCTTGGAGCGTCAGTGTGCTTTTACTTTCAATTTGTCTTTGTTTTATTCTCTGGTCATTACAATGCTTGATCACGACGCTCTTATTTGGGAGAGAGACACGCTCCGCTTTTTTTCATTAGAATACTCCTATTTTTCACTTATACTTGTTGAGTATTCCTGTCTAGCGTTGTTAAGCTTTCAGCTCTTGTTTTCATGTATCTCTTGCTCAAAGCTATTAGTTCTTTTAAAGAAAGTACTCTCTTGATTCACTTATATTTGTTTGGAGAGTTGTTTAGATAAATTGATTGGTGTTTGGTTGGAACAGAAAATGTTGCATATGGTAAATGGTATAATGGAAAAGGCTTACATACTCTTGTAGATCACTATCTTGGATAATTTGATACTTGTCAATTGTTTTGAGTTACCAAGTAGGTCATGTTTAAACTTTTGCATTATGTAAGTAAAGCCCATTAGTGGAGAACTACCGTAAAGTTTTTTGAAATTTGGTTTGCATAAGCGGTAATTCTAATGTCTAGATATTTTCTAGTAAAAAGGTTTGGTTAATAAGGAAGACAGTGTGGAGTCTTATAATCTTTGCAATATGTTTGTCATATAATCCTTGGTGTACCGGTTGATAGTCTGTGTTTGCTTAAATAACCTTGCTAGTCTAAACTCTGTACTGAGAGGGAATGCTTCTCGTGCATCCAAATCCTTGAGCCATAATCTATGCCATCTGTATCCACCATAACTATCTATATGTGGTATTTTTTTGCCACTCCAAGTAAATACTTCATATTACATGGACATCACTGGCTAAAAACCATGTTCTTTCACAGATTACATAGAGTACAATATGACAAACAAGCTCAGGTCTAACATCAGTAGACTGGCCAGAAATGCACCGCTAAAACTAATACATGCCAAACATCATGGGTACGGAAGAAGTTTACTGCCACGGCTGCATCATGTCGTCGCTGCACCTGCCGATCATGCCGTAGATGACCTTGTCGGCTGCCGTCTTGTCAGGCTCTTGCTGCTCCTCGCCCAGGCTCTCGTCCATTTGGCCGTAGTCGTTGTAGTTCTGGCGTGGGACTTCGTCTGCGGTGACTGCTGAAAGAGCCCGGCGGCGTCGTCCTCCGACTGAGCTGCTGGTGCGCATGGCGGCACAGTCAGATCGCCTAGTGGCATCACCACGTCGTTCTGATACGAGCTCCAGAAATCTTGCTCCACGTTCTGGATGAAGTTGCTTTGTGGGGCAACCAATTGATCTGTATGTTGATGGTCGAAGAGTAGAGGGAATTTCATCTGGAACTCCGCCATAGGGTCTTCCTCGAATATAATTTCATCTCCAGTGTTCCGATGCTGCTCGGCGAAGTCCTCTGGCGTCATGGCGTCCTCCACGGTGCTTGCCGCCTGCAGCTGGTGCTCATCTTGATCAACAGTGTGCCGTGGCCGCCCGCTCGCCATAGGATCCTCGGGCCGGTCCGCCGCCTTCCTCTTCTTGGAGCTGACGACGGGACCGCACACGGGCACTTCATCCTCTAGCCCGGTGCGTGGTGATCGGTGGATCTTGCATAGCACGAGGTCGCCGCCTCCATGCCCCGGCGAGATGCCGTACTCCCTCATGATCCAACCGGCTCTCTCGTTTTTGCCTGTTGACGCGTTCTTGACCTTATAAGAGAAGTACTGCTCGTAGCCGCCGTACTCGGATCCACCCTTCACCGGCATCTCGCCTTTCTCCGAGTGCCACCAGTGCTTCCCGGCCACGCCGTCGATCGTGCGTGACTTATTCCCTGGGTCGCCGCGCGCGTTCGTCTTGCGGCCTCTGACGTAGCGCACGGGAGAGAAGAAGTACCACACCGGCAGCTTGTCGACGTCGCCTTTGCCGGTGCCGGGAGCTTCGGCGAACCCCTCCACCAGCTTCTCGGGTTCGGCGGAGTAGATGTCAGCGACGTGGATGAAGCGGCTGCCGACGTCGGGAAGGGCCTCGCCGGTGATCTTGCCGTGGAGGTGCAGGTCCGTCAGTTCGCGCTCCGTCGGGCAGAAGGTGACGCCTCGCGCGAGCAAGGAGTCGCCGCAGGACGACGTCGACGTCGTCATCGTCTTGGAAATGTGCGTTGAGTTTTTTCGTAGCTAGGGTTAGCCCGTCGTCGTTCGATCGCGAGCATGTCTACGTATACCTACCTACCATATATAATGGATGGATGGAGCCTACTGCCTAGTCTCACTCTGAAACGGAAACATGATTACACTAGGTCTGATTAGTCCTGAAGTGCAATTACACGGTTAATTGTGTCCATCCAAAATATGGGAAGCCCTAGACTTGTGTACAAAGTGATATCAAGTGTTTATTATAGAGAATTTCTTTGAAGCGTGGAATCCCTTGGACGCCATGCTGTACTCGCTTCCACGGTAGTTATGGTATCTTCTACACGACTTATGCTGTACTCGCTCTTTCGGCTGCCAGCCCTTGGATAATTATCTTGGTGCAGTAGCAGCGCCACGTTAAAGTTGTGGTTTCAGTAGATACCATAACTACCGTGGAAGCCATGCATTTCAGCACACAGGTGGTGCAGTTATGGGGGAATGAAATACAACACCTTACCAAAACTCACCTTTCTCCGAACACGAAGCACCACATAGTTGCTACCAAAGGTAATTGAGTTTCCAGCATCATCTTCGGCAATCAAAGAATAGCTACATCAGCATGCTAGTATTTAGGTACGATGAAACTTAAGAAACATGTTTCTGAAATGACCAGACTCTAGTCTTACAACAATCTGTCCACCGGTAAATATCATTCCACGGAAACAATAAGGGTAAATTTAGCCGTTGCTCCAAATAGGTTTGGAAAACGCTTCCGGCGACCTACGCGAGCGAAGCGTAGGTCGCTTGCCTCGCTCGCCCGCGCGCTTCCTTCTTGGGCCATCTGCTCAGGTATGTTGGCCCATTAAGCAACAAACTAATATTTCTGACCCAGTTTTAACTTGTGAACACCCACATTATCTAGCGCCATCTGTTTGCAAAGTTTTTCATCATTTATTCAATGTTGCATACTTATTTTAAATTTGTAACAAAGTCGCACCAATTTTTTTGTGAAAACATACGCGAGTTGTTGCAATTTTCTGTGTGTTTCCTAAAAATTGTGTGTTTTCCAGGATTTTTTGATGATGTGTATGTGCTTCCAGTTTGTAACAAATTCATATGCCGCTTGTTGTGAAATCACACGCAAGATATTGCAATGTTTTTCTGGGTGATTTCTAAAAAAATTGTGTGTTTCTTAGGATTTTTTTGGAGTGGTTATGTGCTTCTTCAAATGATACAAGCATGCATGTGGATTTTTTTTTGTCGTCGTTTGTGTTTTTGTTGAATACTAGTTAGCTTGCACGTGCAACGCACGACTAACCCGATAATTTATAAATTATAGTTATTGTATCAAAATCTTAAAAACATCAAGTATTTGCAGCTGCAAACATATTGAAACACGCACAATGAACATGTATTACTTCAATCTTTGAAATTTTTGAGAAAAAAAATCCTAAGAGGAAACATGGACTGTCTGGTGTTTATGGGTAATCAAATCAAAATAAGTTAATGACATATAAAAGAATTACAACTGCTTAAAAAAATAGATTCATCAAGAGATCACCCTCTTTGCTCTCAGTTCCTTTAAGACTACCCGTCTTTTGGCAGTTCCTTTTGACGTCATCATGTGATGAAAAGAACAAATATAGGTATTGGATGAATGCTTCTTCCTATCTCCTTCTGCTCCTTCTCCATTCTCCTTGAGTTCCTCCTATTTAGCAAACCAAGATTGATTATCTGGCAAAAAACATTTGTCATGCAATTTTAGGTACAAGGAAAATATAAGTAGCTTCAGAGAAATATAGCTACATGAGAACTTCAGTATTTCTGCATCATAAGCTAGTGAAAGTGAGTTCCTACCAAACTAATTAAACATACGTTTCATTTGAGAGACATGATTGTCGCTTCAAAATTATTTGAAATTAACCAATTTTATCTTAATTAGAAGAAACTGTTTAGAGCAAAATATAGAACCAACGTCTGAGACCGATGCAAGGATGTCAACAGCACATGGTAGATAATTATGTCACAAAAATACTTTAATAAATGAAAATTGTAATTGCGCTGCACGCTCAACATCAGAAGCATTGCTGCCATATTAATCTTTCTGATTCAATTTCTCAAGTAGCGTACTGTCTTAATTCAGTCAAATAGCTCCAGCTGGCTTAACAAAAGGATGCATCCAAATCTACTGGAACCAAGCACAACTGACGTACCAAAGGATGAATTCACTGAACGAAATGCATGGCCTAGGTACTTGAACAAATATCAAACGGAATCAGATCATTTTACCTTCCCACTTACACGAACTGAAGCCAGATTACACACGCTAATTAGGTGGTCTGGACTGAAGACAAGCAAGCTAGCATAAGTAAGTATACGGCAGCATGCCGAGAGAGAGGTTTCACATGTGTAGCCTTGGACAGATCAATAGACGAACTGCAGAACAAAATGGTGTCGACCTTTATTGACGAACTCGGGGGTGGTCTCGACTGGAGTCGGCAGGAGCGCGAGGCGTCCACGCGCCGCAGCGTCGTGCAAACACACTGGTCTTCAGGCTTCGAGTGGTAATGTCGGATGGGCACTTGCTACAAAACTAAATCATGTTTTCACGGACTACTCTTGATGGAAGACAACAGCGCCGCAATCCTTCAGAAATTACGTTTTCCTGAAGACCAGTACTTAGAAATGAAGCAATTGATCTGTAGTTGAAAAGTGGACCAAGGTACCTGAAGAGAGTGCGGACGTTGCAGGGGGTCGTTCAGGGCGGCGTGGCCCTCCGTGAAGGCCGTATCGGGCCTCTAGCCCTCTAGCAGGTGTTGTGCAGGACGGACCTCGAGCACGTCGTTGGCGGTGGGGATCCGTCTGCGCGGCGAGGGCGGAAGGATTGAGGACTGCGACAGTAGGGCGAGCGCGAAACCAGCCGAGAAGACAGCGTTGGCCTCGACGACAGCCACTGCCACGCCCCGCGAATCAGCGCAACTGGACACGATCAGGCTCAGCGCCTTTCGCCGCCAACTCCTACAACACTGTCTCCCGCCGCGCCGTCGCGACACCGCCCCACGCCCAAGGGACCACACCGCCGACCGCGGCGGGGCAGGAGGAGGGAAGGGACAGAGGCGACCGCGCTTCCATCGCAGGGAGAGGGATTGCGGCGGCGGAGCGCTAGGAGGCACTTGATCTACGGGTAGGACAATGGCGGGGCGGGGAGTTTCCTGGATTCGCGCGTGGGATTGCTTGGAGATATTTTTTTCTTTCCTTTATTTCAGCACACAGACGCGCGCGTGCGATTCTGGCAGAGTTTCGTCTACCTGCTTTAATTGGTACGTGCACACAGTGAGCGGGATTGGTTAATCTGGGTGGTTAATTTTCGTTAGCCAGGTCAGATCGTGTGGTGGAAGTTTGGCTGTGTACATCTGTTGGGGTGGCTGTAGGAAAGAATATGTTTACTTGTTTAATAGTAGTATAGATGTGGTAATTTTTGTTGCAAATGAATCTGCGGCAAAATAGTTGATGCTTACCCACTAATTAATTGCTACAAATATATGGGTTTTTGTTGTAATAATTGGTGATTTTTGTTGCAAATGAATCTTCAGCAACAAGTGCCACACTCTTTTGATTGCTACAAACACATGGTTTTTTGTTGTAATCGTTTGTAATTTTTGTCAAAATTGTTGACGATTTTTGTTGCAATGTTGTCTACGGGCAAACAAATATTGTTTAACCACTTTTTTGTTGCATTATTAGTTTTTAAAATATTGCGACAATTTGTTGCAATACCATTTTTTGTTCACGGGATAACTATTTTGTTGAAATACTAATAAAATTGTTGCAGTACCCAGGGAAAATCACCGCAGTGGCAGATTCGCTGTAAATATCGAGAAGGCCAGGGGCAACACGATGTACCCCTTCATTTAGTTGAGGCAGATGTGGAGTGCAGGTTGTTTTTCGAAATACATAGGGGCGAAAATGCAAAATGACGCAGTGACTAATTCTGGGCGTTAGATCACGATCCGATGGCTTTGCAGGGGACCTACGTTTCCCTCTTTTAGGGCGACCTACGCCTAGCGTTGCCCAATAGTTTTTGAATACAAGGTTAATCCCCACTATGCAGTGTTTCATCATTGAATCCCAGTTGCAACACTCTCTGGAGAGTTGAGGCAAATCTTGAGCGGCATTCAGGTCTTTGAGGTGTCAAAGGCCTCCACATTTTTTGGTGCATTATGTCAGAATTTAGACTGGATCCTAAACTGCAATACCATGAGAAAGAGAGGTAGACGTCGCAACTGCAGAGAAGGAGATCCTACTGAAGGCGCTGGCGTATTGATAAAACATCCCCCTTGGCCATCAGCTTAGCAAAGCAGCACTAAAAACACATAGCAACAGATTGAGATGTTAGTACAACTGTGTTCTATACAGAAAGCTAAACTTCTACAACAGGCATGTCGTGGTAGCAGAGTGAATTAAGTGAGAAAAAATATACTGTATAACATATGAGTTTTGCTTAAAAAGCAACATTCCACACAGGCAGAAGAGCACTCAAAATGGTTCCTACAACCATCCAAGACTAATGCAAATATGACAGTCGCACAGCAAAGAAACAATGGCGGTTCTTTCAGAGCATCACAAACAATGCAATTGTATCTGGAACATGATAGGAGGTACATTAAAAGCACAGTTAGCAAACAGTGGATGAATATTTGTTTCCAGGCAGCCACTGATGATCCAATGCATGAGTAGACACATGTAGATAAAAGCAACTAATTGTGTGCATACTAAAAGGTAAACCAATCAAATACATAAAAGCAACTTTTATCTACCACGTGTATACAGATAAATAGATGAGTTTTGACCATTGAGACAATATGAAAATGGAGAGGAACATCTTGTTACAAGGTCTCAGGCATATCTTGGCAATTATGGCATTTTTATCAAGTTGGCATTACAATTCCGAGACGGTGAATAATCTTTTTTTTTTTGAGAGAAAAGAGAGCTTTATAGCATTGAGGTAACACATACAGCAGAGTCTAGTGTTACAAGATCATTGACCACGTCAGGAGGTGAAGCGGTCCAGATGCAGCTCCCAGCCGATCTTGCCAGCTTAGCAAGTGCATCCGCAGGTCTGTTGCTCTCTCTTCTAACAAAAACAACTCGAGTATCACCAAAGTTCTTCAGTCGCTTCTTAATATCATCATAAATATACCAGTTGCTAGATCTGTCAGGACCTTCTTCCTTCAGAGCTGCAACAGCAGAAGCACAGTCCATCTCCAGTATTATTTTGTCATGTCCCAGGTTTGACAAAGTTCTGATACCATACAACGCCGCCTTTGCTTCAGCCTCCTCGGCGTCTTCGCAAGATGGGATCGGACAGCACGCCGCTAAGATCAGCTTGCCATTTTCGTCCCTTGCGATCGCCCCAGCACCACCAGGGGTTCCCAAGCGAATGAAAGATGCATCAGTGTTCAGTTTAATCCAACCCAGCGGAGGCGCTGTCCAAGCAGTGGCAGAATCAGAAAACTGGGTATGTTGGGCAGTGTGAATGATCGGGTGCAACGGAGCCTTGCCCTTCCTATCAGCACCAACGGGAGTGATGTCGAGTTTAGAGTCATATGATTGTAGGAAGGAGACAGACCGAGCAATCGACTCCTTTCCTCATGGTGAATAACATCATTCCGCAGGTGCCAAGACCTCCAAAGTAGAAGAAGAACCCTGGCTTTGGTTTGAGAGTTGAGTTGGGCCAGCAAAACCTGGAGCCAATCCCTACCAGTATACCTGAACGCAAGTTCATTGGTTAGGTTCCACTTCTCCCTCATGGCGTGTCTCAGCCCAGCAGCCTTTGTGCAGACGACAGTTGCATGGTGAGCATCTTCATTGGCATTCCCACATATAGAGCAACGAGAATCAACCTCAAGCTTCCTCCTGCATTTGTTATTTTTAGTAGCCAATGTATCTGTAGCAGTCCGCCAGCCAAAAATCCGAATTTTGGGCTGCACATCAGCCTTCCAAATACAGTTCCAGATGGTGCGATCACCATTGGTGGAGCAGCTATTGCTATGGGAGTCCCTGTCCTTGTGTTTCAGTGCAAGTGCAAGTCGGTAAGCACTCCTGACCGTGAACATGCCATTCTTCTCACCTTGCCACGCCAATCGATCGTCCCCTCCTAGAGAAGGAAGTTTGATGCTCAGGATGGCCTGAACATCATGTTCATAGAAGAGTTCTCTTAGCAGAGGTGTATTCCATTCATTAGAGTCGGCTATGATCAGCTGGTTTACCCAGCGTCGACGGGTGTTTTTCCTGAGTCCTGTGATCTTGAAGCCTGAGGTTCTTGGTAGCCATTGGTCACGCAGAATTTGAGTGTTTCTGCCATTGCCAATTCTACTAATGATACCCTGTTTCAGAAGTTCAAGGCCAAACTCAACACCCTTCCAGGCTGGAGATGGATCCGAGGAGAAGACCGTGTCCAACATGTTCCCATGGGGAAAGTATCTCGCCTTTAGAACTCTAGCACACAGGCTTGTAGGATTTTGGATAAGGCGCCATGCCTGCCTAGCAAGCAACGCCTGATTGAACAGATGCATATCTCGGAAACCAAGACCTCCCTTGCCCTTTGGCTTGGTGAGGTTATCCCAAGCAGTCCAATGAACTCTCCTCTGGTTATCTTTGTCGCCCCACCAAAAGTCTCTGATCAGCTTTTCATATTGCTCACAGAAGCCATTAGATAGTTTGAACACACCCATGATATAACCCGGAAGTGATTGTGCAACAGATTTAATCATAGTATCTTTCGCACCGTAGGACATGAATCTCTCATCCCACACGGTCAGTCTCTTTGTGAATCTTTTCATGATTGGTTGGAAGCTCTCGTTCTTCATCCTTCCATCCGGCGTGGGCAATCCAAGGTATTTCTCTTCAAAAGTACTCGAAGAGATTCCCAAGATTGATTTGATCTCAGCTTGAGTGGCAGTCGGACAAGCAGTGCTGAACATGATGGAGCACTTGCTAGGGCTTAACAACTGACCCATGCATCTCTGAAAGAGTTTCAGAGCGCTGTCAGTCGCCCTAGCCTCCTCTAACTTAGCTTTGAAAAAGAGGAGGCTGTCGTCAGCGAACATCAGTCTAGAGATCCCTGGTGCACCTCTCGCGACCTTGAGAGGAGTAATGCAGTTATCAACCGTTGCTTTTTTAAGGATGCAGGTCAGAGCTTCTCCGACAAACAAGAACAAGTACGGGCTGAGAGGATCGCCTTGTCTGAGGCCTCTTGAAGGAGAGAAAGGATCCAGGGTGTACCCATTGATTCGGACAGCAAATCTTACCGATCTGACACAGTTCATCACCCATGACACCCACTTGGAGCAGAACCCAAGCTTCCTCAGAGATTTTTCCAGAAAGTCCCAATCCACTCGATCATAGGCTTTGGAGAGATCAAGTTTATAGGCACAGTGTGTATCCCTCGGGTTTTTGCTTTTTTGGATTTTGTGGAAGCAATGTCTTCCTCAGAGACGGTGAATAATCGGTTACTAATCTTTTTGGAGAAGGTTCAGCAGAGAGCTGACAATATATCGTTTGATGCCTCTGCCTAGAAACCAAAGGTTTGTTATACTATTTGACTGCTCCTAAACAAACAGAAACAGGAAGATATGCACACGAATGCATAAACGACCCAACACTATCATGATTTTTTAAAGGCTTGCGGGGCGTGAAGCCCACCTGGCAACTAAATCACTGTACCAAGATCATCATCATAGATCAGTGCATTTAAAAGCAGATAGTTAGTATTCTGAGGAAATTCTAGACACCAATTAGCCAGGAAGTTCTAAGTAATAAAACCTACATTATGGGACACTGTTTAGACAGCTAAGTGCATGAGAAAAAAAATAAGAATGAGTTTGTGCTTCAAGTAGACGCATATATATTTAGAATAACAATGATATTCCAAGTGTACAGGTAAGAGAAGATACATTAAAAAAGTAATGGCACCAGGCATACATTCAAAATATGGTCAGCCCACAGCACAAGCTTTTTGTGAGCAATGAAGCATTTCTTTTCTGATTTCTGCAACATCACCTACAAAGTTGAGTAAGAACTATTGGGAAATCAAAATTGATTAATGATCTCCTACGGAACAATGATGAGAATTCAGATAAGTCCAAGGAGCTAATAGTTCTAAGCTCCAAACATAAGTTTGCATATAAAGCCATGCAGGAGTGCATTGGCATAAACTGTGGGGTCAGCTGATCGCACAGCCTGTTTAAGAAACTATTTCGTACGAGTAAAAATTTATAAGAAACATAGAGGATGATGCAAACTTCGGAATGCATGTCATCACACAGTAGTTCAGCCCTGGAAAAAACACCAGTCCGAGGAAAGGGACAATGATATACACTATACAGTACCTTCTTAAGTATCACCTTTCTCCGAAGTTGGAGCAGCATCCCCAACATTGCTGCCAGAGGTGTTTGAGTTCCCAGCATTATCTTTGCTGCTTGCAGATGTACTCTTCACCAATTCTTCATTTAGTACACTGTTGGGAACATCATCCAAAGGATGGGTCACCTCTTGAGCTTCTGATGGCAAGGCATGTCCATGTTTGTCTTCCATGCTTGCACACTCCGGAGCAACTTCTCCATAACACGGATCCCTAGGTAAAAAGGCATACATAGTCAGTGTTTAACTGTCAAGGTTATAACATAGGTATGAAAGTTACCGTAATATGTGACAGAACAGCATAACAACAATTATTTCATCAAACGAACTGATGATGCAAGGTGCTAACTATGTCCTGTGAAGTGCCTTTTCTAACAACTGGCTAGTGCCTGCAAAGCTTATGAAGTAGTACAATTCAACTATTGTACCAATAAATTGTGTGACAGTGAGATATTTACACTAGCCACTACTGGAGAGGAATATAGCATTTCTCAAATAGGGTAAAACCTATTCAATGCTAATAGCAATACTCACATCATACGAAATGATGCTGCTCTCTAACTCGCAAGTATTGCTGTCGGTAACACTGGGATAAATGGATTCACATTCCTCAAACAACAAACTAACGAGCACTAGATTGCGGAAGATCTTTAACCTCACTAAACACACCTCCCAAACTACAAAATTCAAAGGCTGTGAGCAGCTAAGGACATGAAAACAACAGTAGATCCAAAAGAGCACTGAACTATTTGGAAGTTCCGCATTTCATTCGTTGGCACACTTCCTGCGGCTAGTGGCTTCTACTAACCTGATCTCAAGGTTGTGGCTGACGCATTTGAAGGCGTTGACCAAGCCTCCCTCCTTAATAGCATTGGACCCCTTGTCGAACAGCTGTTGCGCCTGATCAACTGTTTTCTCCACCTCTCCCCGCTCTTTACGACCTGCCTCCTCACTAGGGCCCGACACCTGGTGCTCGCCTCGGGGCACAGGAGTGTAGAAGCTGACAACTGGAATCAAATTACTGCAGCCATGATCATCACAAACCTTCGTCACCCGCTCCGATTGTAGTTCGATTGAGAAGAGGCCAATAATCGTGTTCACGAAAATAACATTTGCTCCCTCGGCAAAGCCCAACACATCCAATGAACTTGCTGCATTCACAAGAGCACCATTTGGGAGCAAATTTTCCAAGTAGATGGCCCTGCTCAGTACCCATTGTGCGTTAGTGCCGTCACTCGCCTTCCTTGACCACAATTTGAGATGTGGATCCAATGCTTGGCTGAGTCCCAGTCCACCGTCCTCCGCCAGCATGAGGTTGAATCTATCACCATTGTAGTAGTACTTGGACTCTGGTGGGTCAAGCACATTCAGGCTGTGCCTTGCCAGGTCATACTCCAGGATCCACCCATCGTAAGACATGAAGTAGAGCAGAGACCTCCCAACGAGCACGCTGGAAGAAAATGTGAAGTCAAAACCGTCGTGCATCGAGGTCAACTCGCCCCACGCGCTAGTCTCCGACGAGTATAGGCACGCCGACGTGACATAGTCACCGTCTTCCTCGACGTAGAAGACGAAGACCAGGTGGAAGGGGCCCCCGTGGCAGTCGCGGTGGTTGCACCCGTCAGCTGCGCAGAGTACGGCCGCGCTCGGGCAACAGCGGATGTCAATCGACGCGGGGGCCAGCACGCGCCGCTGGGCGCCCGTGATAGGCTCCCACGCGAGGAGTTCACTGATGTGCTGGCGCTTGGAGAGGAAGAGGGCACGGCCGTGGCGGCAGTCGATGGCCCGCCAGAAGCGGCGGTCAGGGGCGGCAAGGGAGAAGGACGAGGAGGTGGTGGGGATGAAGCGGGGGATGTCCTGCTTGTACCAGTTGTGGAGGAAGCCGAGCACGGGGGCTGTGCGGTGGAGCTCGTGGAGGCGGCGGCGGAACCTAGGGCTTGAGACGGCGCAGCCCCAGGTCTTGCAGACGACGGTGGCACGGAGGAGGCAGGCTGGGTCGCCGGGTGGGAGGCGGAGGAGGATCTCTTCCACGAGCTCGTCCGGGAGCGGCGGCGGCGGCGTTGCTGCCATGGTGGCCGTTCGCTAGGTATGGGTGTGTGTCAACCAGGTTGGGGACGATGGAGACCTGCGAAATTTTTGGATCCGAGTTTGTACTTCTATAAAATCAGGACTAAATTGAATCCCTCAATTACTTTTTGGGGCCTCCAATATTTCACTTTTTTAAGTATACGGCCCATATTAGCAGTAACAAAATGATGGTTCCTTTCGAACATGAAACATATATGCATAATTAGTCTAAAAGATTTCTGAGTATATGTGCATGTTTATTTCCATTTTTTGCACTTGGTGTGCGATGGAACGCCTGCTCTCTTCTCGGAGCACATGTGATTGGAGTGTTCTACAAGGTCTTTTTTTTTTGCGGAGACTACAAGGTCGAAGATTTCAACAGTCCTCGTGAGATTGGTTTAGTTGTGCTTCCACCATCTCTTCGAGGGTTCGATTAAATCATGGACTTGGAAGCTCAATTGGAAGTCCTAGGGTCCGCTAGGCTAAGATATTCATCTTGCTTAGGATGACTCCAACGGGGCGACGCATCGAGTCCGCGCGCCTCCGTTCCTGTCCGCGGGGGCCAAAAACACGGCTCAACGGGACGACGCAAACGGACCGCGGTCCGTTTTTTTTTTTCGCCGCGACCCATTCTTGGCCCAAATTTGGGCCACCGATGCGTCGGGCGCGGACGCGAGCGGAGCGCTAGCGTGTCCTGCCCTAGTCCGCCCCTGACCCGCACGTCATACCATTCCCCACCCCAATCTCCTCCGCCTCTCTCGCCCCTCCCGCCGCCACCCCGCCGTCGCTCCCTCGATTTGGCACTGCAGGCCATTCAGGGGACGCCGTCTGCTGCTCTTCTTCCCCGACGGTCACCGGAGCTGCTTCCTCCCCGCCACGGCCGGTGAACCTTGCGGCCACATCTCTCGGAGCGCCCGCGACACCAACGCCGCCCCGGCACCAACGCAGGTACGAACTCGGCCATGGATAGCTCCGATGAATGGTACTACAAGAACTACATCATGTGTGCACCATCATCGGATGATTCCTCGGACGATGGGAGTGACGGCCTGGTTGTCACCCTCATCGTCAATGAGTACATTGAGAGGATGCGGCCGGTTGGGGGTGATGCATTTTGATGACTATTTCATATGCAAGCCAGATGCATGTGGTGCCCTCGGTTTTTCATCATACCAGAAGTGCACCGCCGCCGTTCGCATGCTTGCATATGGAATTGCCGGTGATCTTGTGGACGAGTACGTGCGGATGAGCGAGTCCACGTGCCTAGAAGCAATATACAAGTTTTGCAAGTCGTGGTGCAGGTGTTCGGCCTCAAGTACTTGAGGGAGCCCAATGCTGCCGACATGACCCGGCTCTTGGCCATCAACGAGGCCAGAGGGTTCCCTGTGATGCTTGGCAGCATAGATTGTATGCACTGGGAGTGGAGGAACTGCCCATTTGCTTGGCAGGGGCAGTACAAGGGCCATGTTGGGGCATGCACGGTCGTGCTTGAGGTCGTGGCATCACAAGATTTGTGGATTTGGCACTCGTTTTTGGCATGGCCGGCTCGCACAATGACATCAACGTGCTGCAGCGGTCTCCGGTGTTCAACAGGCTCGCCAATGGCCTCGCACCCCAGGTGACCTATGAGATCAATGGTCACGAGTATGACAAGCCTTATTATTTTGCTGATGGGATTTATCCTACATGGACTACTTTTGTGAAGACCATCTCCAATCCTAATGATGAGAAGAAGAAGAGGTTCGCCAAGGAACAAGAGAGTGCTAGAAAGGATGTGGAGCGTGCATTCGGTGCCCTCCAGTCACGGTGGGCTATTGTTCGCCACCCCGCTAGGACATGGGACAAGGACCAACTCTGGGAGGTGATGACAGCTTGTGTGATCATGCACAACATGATCGTGGAGGACGAACGTGATACGTCTCAAACGTATCTATAATTTTTGATGTTCCATGCTTGTTTTATACCAATTGCTACATGTTTTGCATCTACTTTATATCACTTTTATACATTTTTTGGGACTAACCTATTAACAAGATGCCGAAGTGCCAGTTCCTGTTTTCTGCTGTTTTTGTATTCCAGAAAAGCTAGTCTGGAAATATTCTCGGAATTGGACGAAACTACACGGGGGTGCCTATTTTTCCAGAACACACCTGACGGAGCGAAGGAGCAGCAGAGGAGGGCCACCAGGAGGCCACACGCACCTAGGGCGCGGGTCCCCCCTCTGCCGCGCCCTAGGGTGGTGTGGGCCCCTCGGGGGTCCGCAGCCGCCGCCCTTTCGCCTACTTATTCCCCCCGACGCGAAAACCCTAAGTACCTGAGCAAATATCCACGAAAAGATCCAGAGACGCCGCCGTCGTCAACCCTAGCTCGGGAGGGTTCAGAACCTCTTCCCGGCACCCTGCCGGAGAGGGGAATCGTCACCGGAGGCTTCTACATCGCCATGCCTGCCTCCGGAGTGATGCGTGAGTAGTTCCTCCTTGGACTACGGGTCCATAGCAGTAGCTAGATGGTTGTCTCTCCACTTTGTGCCATCATGTTTAGATCTTGTGAGCTGCCCTACATGATCAAGATCATATTATTGTAATGCTACATGTTGTGTTTGCTGGGATCCGATGAATATTGAATATTATGTCAAGTTGATTATCAATCTATCTCATATGTTATTTAAGATCTTGCATGCTTTCCGTTACTCGTAGATGCTTTGGCCAAGTAGATGCTTGTAACTCCAAGAGAGAGTATTTATGCTAGATAGTGGGTTCATGTCTCCGTTTAACCTGGGACAGTGACAAAAAGTTCTAAGGTTGTGGATGTGCTGTTGCCACTAGGGATAACCTAACGATGTTATGTCCACGGGCATATGTGTTTGTTTACATTACGCACTTTACTTAATGCAATTATCCGTTGCTTGCAACTTAATACCAACGGGGGACTCGGATGACAACCTGGCGGTGGATTATTAGTCATAGATGCTGTTGGATAACGGTCTATGTATTATGTCGTAATGCCCAATTAAATATCATAGTAGTCAACATGTCATGTATATGCATTGTCATGCGCTCACTATTCGTCAATTGCCCAGCTGTAATTTGTTCACCCAACATGTTAGTTATCTTCTATGGAGAGACACCACTAGTGAACTGTGGACCCCGGTCCATTCTTTTACACTGATTAAACAACCACAAACTGCAAACTGTTCCTTTTTCATTCTCTGCAATTTAATACTCATTTTCCACACCATACGTTTAATCCTTTGTTTTCAGCAAGCCAGTGAGATTGACAACCTCACTGTTTCGTTGGGGCAAAGTAGTTTGATTGTGTTGTGTGCAGATTCCACGTCAACAGTCCAGACTCCCCGCGACAGCTATTTTTCTGGCGCCGTTGACAACCTTCTGAAGAGTTGCTGCTCCTACTGGTTCGATAACCTTGGTTTCTTTCTGAGGGAAAACTTGATGCTGACTACATCATACCTTCCTCTTGGGGTCTCCCAACGAACGTGTGTTTCACGTCATCAGAACGCGACGAGGGTATGCATGATCAGGCTTGGCAGTTTCAGGGTCAGTTGGTTGAGCCCCAGGGACCGTCCACATTTGATCAGTTCCTCGACTTCCACCGTGACATTCGTGAGAAGGTGTCTCATAACCAGCTCCAAAATGATTTGGTGGAGCATGTCTGGCAGGCGGCAGCACTACGGTAACCAGTAGTTCCATATGATGAACTATTGGTCTTATTTTTATTTGGTTTGTAAGACTATGCATGAAACAATTTGTTATTTGTGAAACAATTTGTATTATTTGCTGAATTATTTAGATTGTAATAACTATGTGATTAACCATTTGGATTGTATTATTTGGATTGTATAATTTATTTTGTTTCCTATATACTTGTTTTGTATGGATTGATAAAAATGATCAAAATGATCAAAAACCCTGGCCGGGCGGACTCGATGCGTCGGCCCACCCCCCTATATATGAATGAAAATGGCCCATATATGGCCTGTTTAACTAAAAAAAACATGCGGGCGGACTCGATGCGTCGTCCCGTTGGGGGCACTGGCCGGAAAGGGGCGGACATGGGCCGGACGCGCGTCCGTTCCCCGACCCAAACGGACAAAACGCGGACCAAACGCGCGTCCGTTTGGGTCGCCCCGTTGGAGTCATCCTTATGTGTCAAAACCAATGTTGGACCCCGGACCGTCTTGCGAGAATGGTCTCCAACATATACCTCGGTGCACGTTGTGTGATAGGATCAGGAGTCCCATTCTCGCGCATATTGTGGTACGAGGTGACCATCGGACGCCCTGGACGACTTTGACTAGGGGCTCCACACTATCCGCTATGTTCCCAACATAGTAAGGTAAGGAAATACACCTCGTCGCTGATCATGCTTTCGGCATGGATACCCTGGAAGCACCACAACACGATTATATTGGAGACGCCTCCTAGCCACAATCCGGGTAGAGGCGCAAGATTGGGGGAAAGTACTCCCTCCGTTCAGATTTAATTGACACACGTTTTGTTACACATGGATGTATCTAGACACCATACAAGTATAGATACATCCATATTTGGACAAAACCAAATCAATTAATATGGAACGGAGGGAGTAGGTGCGAAGGGTTTAGCTAGCCTTCTCCCGACAGTTCTAAGTGTTTAGGGGTGTTGTGTTTTTAATCTTGGGTGTGGTCCTTTATTCAACTTGTACATAGCTCGCTTTTCTAATCAATGCACTAAGACACGAAGCGTTTTTTTGTTTAAAAAATAGATGCTCCTCCACCTACACGGTGCTGACATGAACAATGTGTGCATATTATCCACCACTGAGAGAGTTCTGCGGCCTGGCCTAGGAGGAGATTTTGCCCTAGGCATGGCGTGGAGTGCTGCTAGAGGAGATTCAGTCAAATGGCCTCTCGTTCTCCATCGTGTGCGAATTCTTCTACACCGAGGAGTACGGGTGAAAAAAATATGCACCGGAGCCACTAATGTTGTCTTTTTTCAAATGAACTAACGTTTAATACTACCAATTACTCGAGTGTTGATTACCAGCAGAGTTCTTTGGTTGGCGATTTCATAGGAGTTAACAAGCGCTTCTCTCTAAACGCATCTTTCACCGAACAACCTGCATTTCAGGCGCATCTTTGTGCATGCAATTTACTGACTATGAAATCCTTGCAAACATATCTCAAACAGGGAGCAGGAATGGATAAAAGAAAAACACAGGATAGACAGCAGAGAGTTGTTTGCTTGCAACCGATGCGACACAGGACAAATAGAGCGCTACTGCAGCTGACGCAACATATAAAACGATAGCAACCCTATTTTCTCATAGATGAAACATTTCTCCAAGGATCACTCACTCGCTTACAATGAGGTCACCCTTCATTACTGAGTCTGGATTTGTTTCCGAAATTACGCTGCTCCAGCCAGCAGGTAGCCGGTACAAACGATTTTTTTTTCATCCCAAGAGACACTGGTTCCCATTGTGCACCTTTGCATCATCAAATCGGAGTTGTGGCACTACTCTGCTAAGATCCAGGTACAGCATTTTCAGCAGCATCCACACGCCAGCATTCACTTCTTCGACATGTCTGAACCCTTTGAAATCCATCATAGCAGCACCATCAGGGTCAATGTCCTCGGGTTCAATTTGGCCAGCTTCATCAAACTGTGCATTTAAGAGCGAAAAGTTGGTTATGCAGATGTAAGACAAAGTTGTTAAAAAGAGGATACTCTTATGTAATTACAAGTACACTATCTAGACAGAAAAATGTGAAATCCGTTGAACAAAGCCAGCGATTCATGGATCCGTACATCCTTAATCTGGTGTCATTCCAATTGTACAACTAAGAAATGCAAAAAATAAATATACTAATATAGAAGGCAACTAGCTAACATGTGGCACCAGGCACACATTCAAAATAGCTTTTTTTATGAGCAATAAAAGCATTTTTATGTTTTTCTACAACATAATCTAGTATACGATTGTGTGGAATGATGATGAGGATCCGAGAGATACATCCGAATAGCCAACAGATAAAGTCACAGACTAGACTATTACTTTGCATTAGCATGAGTACATTACTTTGCATTAGCAGTTTATTAGAGTAGGCATGAACAGATAATGAGAAAAACAGGGTCGATGTCTTCAGGTTTAATTTCGCCAGCTTAATCCGACCGTGCATTTAAGAGCGGATAGTTGGTTGATGGAGATGTAAGACACCAGTTATTCACATAATTACTCACCTTTTGTAACACAAGGTTGTTAAAAGGAGGACATTCTTATGTAGCAACAAGTACACTATCTAGACAGACAAATGCAAAATAAATAGAAGAAAGCTGGTGGTTCATATATCACTACCTACTTAATCTGGCACTGTCATTCTAAGTGTACAAGAAAGACAAAATTCAACATAGATAAATGTAGAAGGTAACTAGTCGACATGTGGCACCAGAAATGTGGTGCACCCATAACAAGCCTTTTTTTTATGAGCAATAAAAGCATGTTTATCTTTTTCTGCAACATAATCCGGTATACGAATTGCACCTTAAGAACTATTAAAAATGACATCATATGTGGAATGATGATTTTCAAGATACTTCCAAATGGAAAACAGCAAAAGTCCAAACAAGATTATTACTTAGCATTAGCACTTTATTAGGTACTCTTCAGTAGGCATGAGTAGAAAATGAGAAATGATAGTAATCAGTAGGGTGTTAATAACTACATGGAATATTGATAAAAGGGACTGTCTTTCAGTGTACAAGACTGGCAGTAGCAGTGTCACGTTTAAGCCGTGGCTTGTTCTAAGAAACAAATCCATACAAGAGAATAATGCAAAACACAGCGATAGAAGTCACCCCACAGTGATGCAAGTGATATGCAGTATACCTTCATCAGAATCACCATGCTTGTTACTAGAGGCCTCTGAGTTCCCAGGATCATCTCTACTGGTTATAGCTGTATTTTTTACTGATTCTTCTGTTGGTGCATTCTTTGAAACATTATCCAAAGGATCGGTCGCCTCCAGAGTTTTGCATAGAAAGGATCTAGCAGAGTCCAGAGGAAGTTCTTCATGATGTGGAACCCTACGTGACAGCAAGGCGTAAATTTGTCGATGTATCATTGCTAAGGCTGTAACATTTAATGTAATCTGATGTAAAACAACACAACCATATTATTTCATCAGCAATTCATGACACAAAGGGCTGACCACGATCCGTTCCATGTCATCTATAACAGGTATTGCTTGGAAACAAATTATGTACAATTCTGAAGCACCATACAAATAAACTGCACAGCGATAAAATATTTGCAACTAGCCAGTACCGTATAAACAGCATAACACCTTACCCTCAAGCACTTGGAATTTTTTTTAATTGGTTTGAGATGGCTAACCAGTAAACATGCTTGTCGCGTGGTCCTCAAGCCCTTGCACTTTGATTTGATGCTTACCGCAGTACATGCATCATAACAAAAGATGCCAGGCCCTAACTTGCAGGTACTGTTATCAGGTCACATTGGCTAACTGTACTAATCCCTCAGACACCAACATACTATCAGGCTCACTGTTAAACAAATGAAATCAAAGTACCACACTTGGTAACCATCTTGCATATAACATGTTAAACTTACTAAGCTAACTAGAAATGTCAAAGGCGCAAAAACAACTACAGACACATGAAAATATCACTGAACTAATTGGAAAATTTTGCCCACAACCCACTCGTACCTATCCTACAGCCTATCTGGGAGAACAGGAGTGGCAGTAGAACCCTAACCTGATCTCGAGGGAGTGGCTGAAGCAGTCAGTGGCATCGTCAAAATTCCCCTCTTCCATGGCCTTGCACTTATCAAACAGCTCCCGTGTCTGCTCTAGTGTTTTCTCCTCCTCCCCTCCACCCTCCTTGCCACCCACCTCCTCCTCGGTAAGGCTGAGCGGCAGTGGCGGGTAGTGGTGTTCACCCCCGAGCGCTTCATGAATAGAATGTGGAGTGTAGAAACTGACAACTGGAATCAGATTGCAGAAGTCATGATCATCGCACACCTTCCTGACCCGCTGTGATTGTAGTTCGATGGTGAAGAGGCCACAGCCCGTGGTCACAAAAATGACATTTGCTCCCTCCGCAAAACCCAACACATGCACTGAACCTTCCACGACAACACCATTTGGGAGCAAATTTTCCAAGTTGATGACCCGTCTCGGTACCCATCGTGCATCAGTGCCATCACTCTTCTCCCTTGACCATAATTTGAGTTGCGGATCCAAGTCTTGGATAACTCTCAGTCCACCGTCCTCCGCCAGCATGAGGTTAGATCTCACGCAGTCTGGTGTATCGAACGCATGCAGGCTGTGCCTGGCCAAGTCGTACTCCTGAATCCTATCGTCGTCGGACATGAAGTAAAGCAGAGACCTCCCAACGAAGACGCTGGAATAAAATGTAAAGCAGTCGTAGTCCTCGTCGTCCATCGAGGTCAGCTCGCCCCACCTAGCTGTCTCCGACGAGTACACGCACACCGACGTGCCACCGTCTGGCTGGATGTCGATGAAGACCACGAGGAAGGGACCCCCGTGGCAGTCGCGGTGGTCGCACCCATCCGCTGCGCAGACTACGGCGGCGTTGGAATTGCCGCACTCGAACGCCGAGGGCACCGGTATGCGCTGCTGGGCGCCTGTGATTGGCTCCCACAGGAGGATTTCCTGGCCCTCGGACAAGAATAGGGCGCGGCCGTGGCGGCAGTCGAGGGCCCGCCAGAAGCGGAGGTCCGGGACGGCGAGGGAGAAGGACGACGCGGTGGTGGAAATGAACCGGGGGATTTCGTCGTCGTACCAGTTGTGGAGGAAGCCGAGCACGGGGGGTGCTGGGCGGAGCTCGTGGAGGCGGCGGCGGAACCCGGGGCTGGAGACGGCGCCGCCCCAGGTCTTGCAGACAAGGGAGGAGCGGAGGAGACAGGCTGGGTCATCGGGTAGGAGGCGGAGGATAATCTCTTCGAGGAGCTCAACCGGGAGCGCCGGCGGCGAGTCTCGAAGGCGCGGCGGCGCTGCTGCCATGGCGGTCGTTGGCTAGGTCTGGGTGTGCGGTGGAATGGTTCGGCTCAACCAGGTTTGGGGACGGTGAGGGCGCGCCTGTGGCGCGATGGCAAGACGCGGCAGTGGCCCGTCTGCCCGCCCGGGTTCGATTCCAGTGGAACGAATTTCGGGTTGCCTCACTGAGCAGCACTGTTCACGTGAACAGTGTTTCGCGTGAACAGTGTTCGGCTCCTGCTTCTGGGCCAATTCCACCGTGGTTCGATCAGAGGTATTGTGGTGCACCCACCACCGCAGGGGTTTCCCGGTAGATTTAGGCTCACGGGGCCCAGAAGACTAGTATAGTCTGGTTAGGTCTAGCTTGCGCACAGGTGGCGTGCGTGTGGCGTTGAGTGTGTGTGGAGTGAGTTGTGCGTGAGTTCAGATTCTACAGCTGTACTATGAAAGACCAGGAATTCTCAAAAAAAAAAAAAAAAAAAAAAAAAAAAGGTTTGGGGACGGTCGCGGGAGGTTGGACTCGCGACACGATGCTCTCTTTCTCTTGGAAATTCTCTTTTTGAACCACGACCGATCCCTCGCTGGGAAATATCTAGTGATACTACGTGTAAAATGATACCATACTGTACCATTTTTTAAAATTCAAATCTATAAGTATCAAAAAAATCAAAAAAAAATGTGGTTGTTCACAAGATGTGGGTTACATTCTAAGATTTTCATAACCAAATTTGAAATACACACAGAGAAAAAAAGACAAATCCTTATATGAATAGTGTCATTTTGTGTTTTTGTGCCACTATTCATGTTAGATTTTTCTTTTTTTATTTCTCTAAGTGTATTTCGAATTTGGTTCCGTAAATTTTAGGAGTCGTAAACTTACAGGTACTAAACCCACTACTTTGTTTCGTATTTTTATGAAGCTTGCAAATTTAAATTTTGAAAAGTGGTATCATGGTATCACATAAGGTGTGGTATCACTGGATATGCACTCATCCCCCTCCTCCCAAGGGCATAATATCGGATCTCAAAAAAAAGGGCATAATATCGAGTGTGGTGTTTTGTAGTAACCCTATCTTTCAAAAATTTAAAAACGATATCTAAAGTTTCAAAAACAATCTAGATGTAGACAATGGTGTATTTTATCCATGTGCAAACTTTCAATTTGAAATACATTGTATTTTAACCTATGTGAAAATTTTAAATAGTGAACACTACACAAATCTGAATTTCCCAAATTTGTCAGATTTTTTTTTTTGGGTGTGTGTGTGGCTCAAATAGGAAGTGTTTTCCACCTGAGGTTTTGCATGTAGGAAGAATACTTCATTATCATTGTCTATAAAAATCAGAATTTTTTGAAACTTACATGTAGCCCGGGCTTTATTTGAACTTTTCACATAATATCGTACTATATCAAGTGATAACTCCATAAACCTATGTGGGTCTTAAACAGCCATCTGACGCCATTTTTCGTGCAATTTTCTTCCTCCGGTCATGGCGGCCACTGTGGGATTCCAGAATGCAAAGAGTGCTTGACTGGGCGATGTTAGAAGCGAAAAGGCGGGCGACCAAGTTGAAGAAGAGGTTGAGAAGAAAGTAGTGTTTTGCTTGGTTCTGGTTGAACTTGTTCTTGTTTCTAGTCCTGTCTCGGTTAGTTTCAGGTTCTGGGAGTAGAGGTTTTGGTGATACTTGTAGGGGTGCGCGTTCTTTGTAATTCCTACTAGTTGAATTTGGTGCGCCGGCACGACGCGCCCTTGATGAGAATTTTTGTTATACAATGTGCATCTTTCTGTACATGAAGCCCCCTCTAGTTTCTAGCCAAAATTTGGGCGTGCTTCCTTATAGCAAACAAATAAAGATAAGAAAATTACTCATTTTACATAGTCTCTCATGATGAATAGACCCTCTAAGATATGAGAATTTATTATAATTTTATCTTCATGAAATATGTGGTGTTTGAATGTTCATGTGAAACATATATTCATGCCTCCACTCACTTGCTCTAAATTTATTGGTTCCGCTGACATGAGACGCTAAATTGCGGTACTAATTTGAGGTAACAGTGAAAATAGGAAAGGAGAAAAGCTCAGCAAGTTGATCTCTGACTACTACATGTTGGATGGAACCTGACACCTATTCTAATATTTTACAAACATTAGAAATGATGGTCCAACGACCATTGAGCATACAAATATCCTAGGTGATATCATGCTTGCACATAAAAATTCTGAGATGCAAATTTCACATGCTTTACAAATAGAGCAAGTGGAGCAAAGATAAGAGGAAAATAAATAGAGCTTGAAAACTGTTAAAGGAGAGTAAAATGACAGCGTATGTCGCAGGAGATATAAGCTTGACGGTCTTTCCAATATTGTATAGTTTCTTCGCAAATATGGTTATGCATGGAATGTGATATACCATACTACAGAGCATAAGAAAAGGAACTCTTGGTCGACTATCTTTTGTTAGAATAGTTACCTGAAGATATGTAGACCTAACATGTTCAGTTGTGCTTTCTGTGAGCCAATATTTTATAATCTAAATATGACACCTACAAAGAAATTGGCATACATGATATCAGAATAGAATCCAAGAAATACAGGTTAACTTCACCAGCAAACTTGCCTCATCTAAATGTTCTTCAAGGTGTAATGAGCTTACAATTATGTGCATGTAATTTTTTTTCGCTTGACATATTTTATTTCACCGAATGAACATTTATATGGTTTAAGACTTGGCCTATATGTACATATTCTAATATGTTGCGTGGCAAAAGGCTCAAACTGATAAAACCACAAAGGATATGGTGAAATTCCATCAATAGTATATTTGTTTCTGATTACCATTATGGCCACAGAATTGTAGGGACCAAAAGATTAATTGTAGCAACTTTTTAGTAGAACACGGTAGCATTACAAAAATGAAAAGTAGTGTGTCCCCATTCAGTTAAGTTCTTTACTGTACATGGTTCTAAAGCTACAGAAGTAATGATGATAAAGTTAAATGAATCATTGATACTAATGTTGCTGATCATGTAATGAAAAAAGTGTTATTGCCAGCAACTCCATGGAGATTAGGTTATCTGAAATACATAAGCATCTATAAACATGTAACATGAAAAGGCATATACTGATTCACGGAATATTATAACAGTGTTTGTTCATAATCATGCAGAATTGTTATTCAATCAGCTTTCTCCTTGGAGTTCTGCATCTCTTTGCATCGTCCATGACTCTAGTGACCTGAAATGAAGTACCCAGTTAATAACCAATAGTAGCATCTTGACCTTGAAAAAAATGTCTGTTCAAATTAGGATGCTAATCTTTTCAGAAACTGCGGTTATTAATTCCCTTTACTCGACGGAATGAGGCATAATCTTGCAAACAAATTGAGACTAAGGCAACTCAAGATGCAATCAGAATGAACAAATATAATAGGAGTCCTCGATAGAAAACATGGACATACTTTGTTACGATCAATGTAACCATGTCCAAAAAATAAAACCACAGAACCGTGAAGGGATAATAAAGCTACTATGGATCTGAAGCATTATTCGTAGACAGAAAAGGGATAGGCAGACCAGTGCTTCCCTGTTCACATAAGGAGTACCATTGTGTCTATTATGCTGCTGTTTACGGAGTGCCTGTTGTGTCTATTATGCTGCTGTTTACCGAGTGCCTGTTGTGTCTATTTTGCTGCTGTTTACCGAGTGCAGAGGCATACAACGGTATTGTCTCCCAGTTCGATGATTAAAAAATAAGCCCTGCTCAAGTTCTGACTATCTATGTGCTAAGTTTTGTTCCTAGCAATGTAGTTCTGGATCACACGCATAGAAATATTGATAAATCTGAAGAGGGGATCACATGCATGAAGCGTTCGTTCCTTGCAACAGATGACAATCAATTTTCTGGAGTGTATGTACCTAGGCAGGCAGCATATGCTTGATCAATGTATCGTAAGGTACGCGTATAACTGCTATAACTGAGGATGGCACCTACAGGAAACGAATTGCAAGGCAAGAACGAAGCGAAAAAGCAGAACACTCACCGACGCACAGACTTTATTCAGTACTGAATGTTTAATGCGAGCAGCACGATTGACGCCGTCGTTGCGACCTCACTCTTCTGACCGAAGTCTGCAAGAAATAAAAGTCTCAACACATCAAATCAAAGAAAAACGGAGCCACTCCGTGCACCGCTAGTCGAGCGCCTCTGGCCACCGAGGCCCGACCGTGTTCCTCGCCGACGGTTCCAGCTAATGACTTATATTTTGAGAGAGAGAGACAGAGACGTGCTTGAGATGAAGAGGATGGGCTTACCCGTGGCTTGGAGGGCCGCTGCAGCTCCTCCCTTAGGCGTCATCTTCAGCACGGCTCCACCGCAGAGGATGGAGAGGGCGAGGAGGAGAAAAAGGATGCGAAAGGGCGCCGGCGAGGCGCGCGCGGACGGTGGCGGACGCGTCGAGGCGGCGCACGGTGCTGGGCGAAGGAGTTGGACCCTCCCGCCGATGGGCACGCGGCCCCGGGCGGCGATCGAGGCGGCCGTGGAGGCGGCGAGGGAGCGGAAGGACGACGGGAGAGCGCGCCGGCATCCGGGTGGAGGGCGCCGAGCAGGTGGTGCGACACCTCGAATCGGCGTGCTTGCGCGACCACCACGGAGCCGAGGGAGGTTGGGGCGTGGTGCAGCCGTGCGGAGGCAAGCCGACGGGGGTAGGGAGCTGGGGGAGGGCGGCGGACGACTGCAGACAGCTGGGAGGCGGAGCTGCTGTTGGAGGGGGCGGCGGCTGTGCGCAGGAGGCTGGGAGGCCGGACCTGGCGGCAAGCGTGCAGGACCTAGGGATGGCGAGGGGGCGACGATGGTGGTCGTCGACCGGGAGGACCGTGGGCGAGTTGGGGAGAGATGAGGAGGTGGAGAGGACGCAGGCAAGAAGCCGTCCCCGTTTTTTCTTGTGTGGCACCGCTTTGGCTATCTTTTTTTTTAATATGACATGAGGCTGGCAGGCGGGGCCCACCACGTACTGTTCAACACTGTAGATCTACAGTACCAGGGTTGCTCACAGGTCGCGAAACGGCTTGTCTTTGATATAGTTAGTAAAGTAATGGTTGAACTGGTGGTCCCCGGTGTTTGTAAACTTGCAACTTTTGCTTTCTAATAAAAGCAGGGCCTCTTATCTAAAAAAATAAACCTGTGTGGGTCACCAGCCTTAATAGCGAGATTACATGTAAGGCGACGACTACGCAGCAGACGCCTGCTATCTGGCGAAAGTGTACGCGCTCGTTCCCGCCCGAAAGCGACAGCCCCACTAGCCACAAAAAGATGCCGTGTACGCGCGCTCCGCGCGCGGCCCAGCCAGCCAATTTCTGCCACGCTGGACCACGTGCTGACCCAGTCAAAAACGACCAAACCCCCCAGCGCGCGGCCCAGCCAGCCAAAATCTGCCACGACCACGTGCTGACCCAGTCAAAAAAGACCAAAACACCCAGCGCTAAATCATTACAAGGACCGGATCCCCAACGGAGAGCCACACAAATCCTGCCCTTACCTACCCCCGATCCCCACGCTCTCCCAACGCAGCAGCTATCCCTTGCCCGTCTTCTTCCAGGCTCGCATCGCCATGGATGGGCATCCAAGATCTGCAACAGAGAAATACTGAAAACACACCAAATCAAAGGATACCACGGGGGAACAGACAGGTACTGCCTACTAACAAACACTGCATAGCTCAGAATTCATACAGAAAAAGTTCCACATATTTTTTGGGGGATACCCAGGCATGATCTGTGGTCTAGATGCGTGATCTGTGGTCTAGATGCATGATCTGTAGTCTATATTTGTCTATCTGCATGATCTGTAGCCTAGATGAAGTCTAGAGACACAGGCGCATATGGTTCAGTATGAAAAATCAATCTGGTGACCAGAGTAGGAACAAATACTCCTTATCTGTGGTATCTATAGCTATCAACTCCTATTCCATACGATGAATGATGAATCCATATATTTCATGTGAGTACATACTCCTGATCTGCATCCTTTCCTCTTTATTTGGAGAAATCTGCATGTGACATAGCAGGGGCAAAAAAAATTAGAAAGTTATCCATGTAGAATAGCTAGATTTATACATGTAGCAGCACTAGAGTTATCACACAGTGAATTCCAAAAAATTACCACCTACCATGTGCTAAAATTACCACCCCACGTATGCTAATGTTACCACCCACTATGTGCTATAATTACACTTGAGTTTCGACATGATTTCGAACAGGAGGAGTTGTTGGTACAAATTATGCTACATAATACTTGAAGTAACACTAAAAAAGTTACCAGCAGACTACCCCTATTGTTACCATGCTAAAGCTTTGCATAAAATTTGAACAGGGCACCCATGGATAAAGAACTCAACTTGGAAACAGATGACATCAATGAAGGCTTGTCACACAACAATGCTGGTGTGGAAAATGCAGGTATACGCATGACAATTATCCATCCCTAATTGCTTGAGTTACGAAATGCATGACACCATTAAGTTTCTTCTGAACTTACCACCCACTTCTGACTGAATTTACCACCCACTAAAAAACATGCCTGAAAATTAATACTTAGCACTTAGATGTCTAAAAGTATCTCAGCTGAAACTATCAATCAATGTAGGTTATTTGTTACCATCCTGTTTCTCACTGAATTCTACAGAAAAAACATGCCAACAAATTATTGCTTAGCAAATTTACCACCTACGGTGTACTGAAACTACCAAACGATTTAGACTAAAATTACCACCCTACTTCTAACTGAAAAAATCACAAATGTATTTATTACTTCAAGTTGCACAAACAAAGAGTAAAAGAAACATGGGAAATTAAAAGCTGATATAATGTTTCATACAAGGTGCAGGTGAAGATGAAGTGTTTCCAGGGGCTGAAAGCATGGAAACCTTGTCAGCTAGTAGCAAGCAACAAACAAAAACTGGAGAAACAATTGAAGACCATACGGTGTGCACTGATGTGTCAGGACAGCAGGGAGAAGACGATGGTATAGATGATGTGAACTCTACACCCCAACCCCCAGCAATACATATGCGTTTCGACACTTATGAAGCTGCCAAGGCTCACTACCTTGAGTACTCACTAAGGAAAGGTTTCAGCATAAGGATTGCTTGGTCGAGGAAGGATGATGATAAAGAGTACCAGAAGGTGTTCTTTGTGTGCACCAAGGGTGGCAGAGCTTTAGTTCCAAAGGAGGACACGCAGAACCCCAAGTCAGTCGTGAAGAAAAGGAAAAGGAGTACTATCCCCAGAACTGGATGCCAGGCGCACATGTACATCAAGAAGCTCAATGGATGGTACACTGTTGTGCAAGCGACCGATGCACACAACCACCCCCTGATCAAAAAACCATCTCTTACTAAGTTCCTACGTGCACATCGCAACATCCCCTTGGATGAACAACGCTTCCTCAAGATGTTGCATGAGTGCAACATCCCAACTTGCCGGCAGATGCAACTAATGTCTAGATTCTACGGGAAAAGAAAAGATGTGCCATACAATGATAAAGATGTGGCAAACTTGAGAGCAAAATTCCGACGAACCCACAGGGTCAAGGACATGGAGCATTGTCTGGAATACTTCAGAAAGATGGAAAGGAAAGATAAGGACTTCTTCTACAAAATAAAACTGGATGAAGATGACTGTGTAGAAAGAATGTATTGGATAGACGGTGAATCACGTAGATCATACCCACAATATGCAGACTTCATATCCTTTGATGCAACTTACCTCACAAATATCTACAAGATGCCCTGCGCACCGTTCATCGGGATCAATCACCATGGGCAGTCCGTGCAATTTGGCTGTGGCTTCTTGCGTAATGAGCTCACCGAAAGCTATGTGTGGTTAATGGAAACCTTCTTAGAAGCAATGGGTGGTGTGGCACCAAGATGCATAATCACAGACCAAGACTATGCTATGCGTGCAGCTATACTATCGGTTTTCAAACAGGCAATACACAGAAACTGCAGGTGGCATGTGGTGCAGAATTTAACAGAGAAGTATGGATCATACTTGGCCGCACACCCTGAGCTGCATGAAGCAATTAAAGCATGTGTGAACACCAGTTTGTCACCACAGGAGTTTACGGACAACTGGGATGCAATGCTCGAAGCACATAATGAAAGAGGCAATGCGGATCTATATGCAATTTGGGAACACAGGGCATGCTGGGTTCCGGCCTACTTTATGCATGACTTCTTTCCCTTCGTGCAGACCACAGCAAGAAGCGAGGGATTCAACGCATTACTGAAAAGATATGTGAGCCCAAAGAACTCTATTCTGGATTTCCTAATGCAGTACGAGGCACTGCAGGATAATATACTGAATAGAGAAAAGAAAGCAGAGGCAGAAACAGCTCTGACAGAAGCAGATCTGTGGTCTCCTCGAAATCCTATAGAGAAACAAATGGCTAAAACATACACAAGAGGCATTTTCAACAGGTTCCAGTCAGAATTCAGGGAAACTATGTCATACTTTTGTCAGTACCTAGGAGAGTACATATATGAGCTTAGCATAGTAGATGCACCAGTTCCATACTATGGATATCGAAACTACTTGGTGATTGCTAACCTTGAAGAGGACATTTTCTCCTGCAATTGCTGTAAGTTTGAACGTGACGGTATACTATGCTGCCATGTGCTAAAGGTGATGACTTTCCTGAACGTGCGAAAAATACCAGACCAGTACATACTAAAACGGTGGTGCTGGGATTATGAAGCTGCCCTAGGTGACCCTGACACCGGTGCCCAAGAGTCAGCTCCAAATAAAGGGATGCCAGAAGATGAACGCAACATGATGGCGCTGGCATCCATGAGGGATGATTTCAGAAAAGTTGCAACGGTGGCATGCAAGGCTAACGATACGATACGCATAGTTAAAACACATATGATGAATATGAAAGAAGACATAAAACTGTGGCTGAGAAGAGAGGAGAAGAAGGCAAAAGATGCAGCAGCTGAAGCCTCAACTATGCCGTCATATAGCGCACCAACCGCACCTGCCCATCAACCAGCCAACAATGCAGCAGAGGTTGCCACAGCAAGCAATTCAGGAGTTAACTTGCCACCCGGGAAGAAAATAGGAAACCCACCCAGGTCTAAGACCAAAGGAAGGCCATGTGAGACAGCAAATCAAAATCCGCTTGATATTGCAACAAAAAAGCCAAGAAAGTGCAGCGGCTGCGGGAGTGTAAAACACGACCTTCGCACATGCCAGGACAGACTAAAAAAGTTGGGACTACAAGCAATGAAGGCGTATGAAGAACTACACGCATATATCTTGCTACAAAGCAGCAAAATATGCTACTGTAGGGGTCAGATAGATGCTTCTATCCCCAGAAGAAAAATGAGATGCACAAATTTTTGTTGTTTCGGCTAAATATGTAGCCTAAGAATATTTATGTTAAGACTGTATGATGTGGACATGGTTCTATCTAATTTATTATGCAGACATGTATTTCCCCCTTACAGTGAAGTTACCATCTACTGACAATTAAGTTACCAAGTTGTTCTAACTAACTATACCATGTGGTTTTGCTAAAAATATCAGACAGACTCAGAGTGAAAAAATGGCCTGGCAGATAGGTAAATTCACCAGAGAGCTTATACTGAAGTTACCATTTGGTTCTAACTAACTTTACCGTGTGGTTTTCCTAAAAATATCAGACATACTAAGGATGAAAAAATGAACTGGCTAACAAGTAAAAGTTACCAGAGAGCGTATACTGAATTTACCATGTAGATCAAACTAAAGTTATCAAACCAAATTACCATGTTGTTTTTGGCATGATTTTCTAAATAAAGTTACCATGTTGATGTAGGTAAAGTGATCATGAGTTCATAGGAAAAGTTACACCATCCCAACAAAAAGAACAGTGAAAACACAAGGGGTAATGTATGGAATACCTCAAAACACATATTTGTCAAGAAGACGCCTCCATTCTGTAAGCTTATTGTCTCTATGCTCCAGCCACCTTATTGCCAGCACCTTCCTTAATTCTGGGATCTGATCAAATGATATGGCAGGGGACACACGTCCATCCCACAATTCAAGGAACTTGAGAGTGAAGAACCCACAATCAAATCTGTAGGAAAAAAGAAAAAAAAAGCAATGGAAATTAACTAGTGGTTATGATAATGCCACATAAAAAACAGGAGCTGTGAGAATATTGTTAGATAACAGATGAACAAAATCACTTACTCATTATTTTGCTTTGGTGCAGGAATGTACACCAACTCATAATCTTGAATCTGTTTTCTAGAATCTTTGTAATTAACAAGGAACATTTTTTTGATAGCATCCATCAGCTTGGTAGCATGATCAATCATTCCATCATCATCTGGACCACGAATGGAATCAAGGATCTCAAACCTTTTTGCAGCCAGATTCAACGACAGCATATACCAATGGGACAAAGCCTTGGCAGATGTACCGAGCTTCTGAAGTACAGGGAAACAAAGCTAGCAGGAAAAAAATGATAGATCAAGTTTAAGCCATAAAGAAATAAATGAAAGCCGAAGCACACCAAAAAAGTTTATGTGGAAGATGCAAAAAAATTAACAAACAATAACGTACCAAGTTTTTGTGGCTAAGCTTGTACTTGTCATCTTTCCGGAAGTGCTTCTTTAAAACATTTGAGTTGAAATTATGATCAAGCAGATACTTTGACACAATAAAAGGGAATATGACCTTGTTGCTGTCGCGACAAGATTGCTGTAGGACATGTACTCCGATTTCAATAACAGTGTTTGATAGCATGCCATCAGGTTTCATGCTATCAGCAAGCTCACCAGCTGACACCCACATAGGACCAATTTCCAAAATTATAGTCCTGCAAACAGAGAAAAACATTATAGTTACCAAACAAACAAAAAGAATAAAGTTACCACCACCAAATAAAAGCATGGGTTACCACACCAGAAAAGCATTATAGTTACATAGTTTTTAAGCTGCGTGGATGAACCAACAAAATAATCTTAAAAAACAAAGTTACCAATGCCTATCAGCATTATTTACCAGGGACATAATGCTAAAGTTACCATGATATAAGTTACACATAAATATTCATCAGTAAAATAAAGAAGTAACCAATGCATATCAGCAGTAGTTACCATGGGCAAGAAGCTAAATTTACCATGCTTTAATATAACAGAGATAGTGATCAGTACAATAGCAGGAATTACAGTTACGTACTCTTTAAGCCTCGACACTTTGGAAGATCTGCTGTGTATAATAAGCTTCTGATACAAGGCGTCTTGATGAGCAGTGCTTCTGATAGTTATATAAGGAGGCAGTAGGTACTGGGATGGTTGAACAACTCTCTCCATACGAATCCTGGACTTTGGAGTACTGCTAGGAACATCAATAATGCAAGGTGGAGCAGCCATTGCTGGAGTGCAAAAATCTTGCACATCTACATGAAAAATGAAGATGAAGGGTTAATCATGCTACACAAGTGTACAAAAAAAGCAGTAACGAACTGGTTTTAAACTATATAAAATACTTGAGAAAAATGGGATTACCTTCAGACCCAATGTATTTACCCACATGAACTGTTTTACTTGAACTGCAAGACTTTTGAACTGCCATCTTCTCATCCAACAAATCATCAAGTGAAATCATTCCAGAAACATCCTTGGCATGCGATTTTCCATTATCATGAGCTGCTAGTTCATGTTGAGCTATAAAGACTTAAAAAGGGCAAAGAAGAAAAAGGTAATGAAAAATAAAACAAAAAGGCGGTCCCCACGTGGAATTAGAAGAAATACCACATGTTAATCACCAACAAAATAAAAACAGTTGAAAAATAAAAAAATGAAAACCAAGAAAATGTACACAACCAAGCACATCATAAACTCACGTATGAAAACTGTGAGCATCACACAGCAAACATCAATCAACAAAAATAAAAGTAACTTATGGGACGGACGTTATTACAACAAAAAGACATAAAATAGATACGGGACAAGTGATTAAGTTTTATACATGATAATAAGTACTGTCGCATTCCGAAAGCATTCTGATACTAAAACAAAAAGGTCCCTACAAGCACCACCGCCACACCACAACACCGAAAGTCCCACTACCCCATATAGATCTTCAATTCTCCATATATTTGATGAAAACCAGCAATTATTCAGAGCCTTTGCCACCATCATTGACCAAGTATGTCGCTGCAGGCGAGACGGCTGTTTTGATAACATTCCCTAACCGATAATCTGCACAAAAAATGTGCCCCACGAAATGGCAACAAGACAAGAACAAAAAGAAGGACAATATAACATCAATTAATACCACCACCACAGCAAAAAAAGAAGTTACCAGGCATACTACGAATAAGGTACCAAGAATATTGCAATATAATTATCAGGCAGTACAGTCTAAAAAGTTACAAAAAAAGGAGGGCATTAAACATTCCAGGATACTTCAAAGTTACACTGGGGTCATTTACCGCAAAAAAAGAACATCAAAGTTACCAGTAAGCATACACTATATTTACCAGGGGTTAAACAATAAAGTTATCAGCATACTCATCACAAAAACAAATATATAAACAATTACATCAACATATAATACACATCTGCATACTTATAAAAATGTTACATATCTTACCAGTAGATGTAGGAATCGCAAATGACAAAGGGAGCACATCCTCAGGTTCAAGAACATTGGGAGTGTTATAACCAGCAACAGATGGTGCATCAGTGGGCAAAGTAGCACTTGCAGCTGGAAAATGAGCTGTTCCAGATGACCCAGGGGCACTGCCAGCCACAAACTCAGTATTTTCAGCTGGTTCATCTTCAGGGGGACATGCGAAGCCAATTCAGGGGCTGCGTCAGGTGCACCCCACTCAAGGAACAGCATATTTGCAGGATAAAAACCACCATTCTTTGCAGCTACTTCATCAATTTTCTTCTGCAACGAATCATGTGACTCTGCAGCAGATGGCAGTTTGCTGGATGGAGCAGAGTTGTTGACAGCTTCAGCAGAGGTGGTGGTTGCTGACGGTCCAACTGGTGCATGCACATTGCTCGGAGAAGTCGCGGCTGCAGGAGTTGCTTCAGCTGGCACGTGCACATCACCACCTATGGTATCAACTGTCTTGGACACAGAACCATGTGGACAAGAAATTGACCCATCACTCGGAGCTGTCATGCATGCAGGGTTTGCTTGAGCTCCTGGCACATTCACATCATGAGCAATGGTGTCAGCTGCACATGTGCGAACAGAATCCGATAAGATGGGCACCGCAACACCAAGTGGACAAGTAATCGACCCAGCTTGAACACCAACAGAAGGAGCTGCAATGGTGGTAGTATAAGCAACTGAATGACCCCCAGCTAAGCTGCCATCTCCAATATCAACTTCTTCAACCACGGCTGGATCAGTAACATGTGAAGAAACATCCACATCAAAAGCAGGACTGGTGGCAGACCCATCCAGTTTCTGCTTGGCCAATAAGCGAGGTGATGACCTCGAAGGCCTGGCATCCAGTTTCTGCTTGGCAGACCCATCCAGTTTCTGCTTGGCCAATAAGCGAGGTGATGACCTCGAAGGAGCTGCAACAATGGGGTTAGCAGTGACTGAATGCGCCTCAGATGGCCTGGCATCTCCAATAACAACATCTGCACCCACGGCTGGATCAGTAACATGTGAAGAAACATCCACATCAAAAGCAGGACTGGTGGCAGACCCATCCAGTTTCTGCTTGGCCAACAAGCGAGGTGATGACCTCGAAGCTTCTACCATAGGTTTCAATGATTTCTTCCTGTAAAACAGAAACATATTACTGAAAAGGAATGTGAATACAAAGGGTACAAAACTAATGCAGGTTATTCATCATTAAATGAAGTACAAATGTTATCACCACGAACAAACTAAAGTAATCACCCATTATGAAGAAAACTTATCCCTACGAAAACTACCTATCTCAAGCATACAAACATCTAAAGGTATAAAAGAAGAAGAAAGGTGATGATTATACCTCTTGTATGTTGCAGTGACAACTTTGCTAGCATTATTCAGCTCTCCAACAACAACTACAGCAGGATTTGAAGAAGTGCTGACAACCCCCGCTGACAACTTTGCTAGCCGAGGTGATGACCTTGGAGGATCAACGGTAACTTTATTGACTTCCTTCCTGCGTAATAAAAAACAGAAAGTCAGCCATTGAGATAAAAATAGATGAGATACATCAATGTGCAATAAAAAGGACACATCCGAATTGTTAAAAAAAAAGAAGTCTACAAAACTAAAGTTATCTATGATACACAACTAAAATTATCCACACAACAGGACTAAATTTATCAAGCCTTCACAGAACAAAAAAAAACCATAAAAGCAAATAAAACACCCACATCATGGAGACCAACACTGTAGAAAAATGAGAAACAGAAAAGGGTAATAAAATGTACCTCTTAGGTGTCATCTTCTTTGGAGCAGGCAAATCAGTCCGCTTCTCAGAATCCTGAAGGGGAATTTGTGTAGAAAGGTCAATACCTCCCTCAAGCAGCTCAGAAACAACCAGGCCTTTAATAGAATTGTGTACATGCCCAGCAGATCGCAGTCTCCTCCTAATAACAGGTTGAATTAATTCCTCATGGCTGCTCACCTCACCTGCATGTGCACTAGCTTCTGGAATGGATGACACATCAGAAGCAACATTACAAGCAGGAGTAGAAGGCCTGTTGTCCAAATTTGCACTATGCGAAGGCGGAGCATTTGCATCAGCAGTCACAGGGCTATGTAGATGGAAATCTTCACTACGCGAAGGGGGAGTTGGGTCTCCAAATGGATGGTCCGGCTCGACAGAATCATCTTCCTGAGAGTCCGTGTTTTTTTCCCTAGCAGCAAGGACATAATCCCCATCAGAACTGCTCTCATCATCACCTGAACCACCATCGCTAGCAGGGCTGATATCAACATCATCTGAACCACCATCAGAACTCGTATCATTCATCTCCACGTCACCAGCGGAAAAAGTGGGGTCAACCTCATCTGAACCACCAGAGCAAACAACCTTGCTTGAACTTGCAACAGCTGCTGAACGCAGTACCCTACGAGGGGGAGAACTGGTATGATCCCTACCCAATTCATCCGCACCACGGGAGTGTTGATCTGTCGGTTCACTGCCTTCTGAACCAGCCAAGGACGACCCCTTACTTGCTGCTGGAGCTGCAGATGATCTTGCTTGCCTACCAAGCGGTCGAGATGATGTATTCTTGGAGCCAACGAATGTTTCTGTCAAATTACCAAACTGATGGCCCATTTCAGCTGAAGAAGGTGGTAGCATTTGTGTCCAAGTTCCAACAAGACTGCTCATTAACCCAACTAGACCGGACACAAAGGTGCCCATCGCATTAGCAACTTCCTTTTTTTGCTGAAAGTATTAAACAAAAAACATTAGCCAAAAAACACAGCTCTCCATCAAAGAATAATAAAAGTCAAATTAAGCACAACTATTTATGTACCTCGTTTGGGCAGCTTGGATAAGAGCAAGTGTCAATCCACCTATCGAAACCACTAGCTCCACCAAAAAGCGAGTAATTGAAACCGAATTCAGGTTTAAGCTGTGTGATCAACAATAACAAGAAAGATCTTAAGTTATCAAGCAAAAGGCATAAAACTTATCAAAGCAAAAAAAACACAAGTTATAAGTGATAAAAAGTACAACTTATCCATGATTTTTTGTTATCACTAAAAAGCAAACAAGATGTACATCACTAAAAAAAACTTAAGTTACTCATCTATACCACCATTAGTTACCAGGGTGGAAATTCTAAACTTACTCATGCTTTTTGTTAGCAATATGTCCATCTATAAAAAAAGTACAGAAGTTACACATGCGTGACACAGTTAGTTATCATAGGGGAAAAGCTAAAGTTACATGATTTGTTATTATCAATGTTGTACATCATTAAATAATACTTAAGTTACACATGCATTAAACTATTAATTACCAGGGACAAAAAGCTAAAGTTACACATGTTGCATGTTCGCAAAATGTCCATCACTAAACACAAAAATCTCCAGCGTTAGTTGACAGGGGCAACATAGCTAAAGTTAACCATCATGTAGACAACATACAACAAAAAAAGCACAAAAAGCTATCCAAACGCAATACCTGAAGTTTGCCATATGATTTTCCATCAGGTTGCAAATCAGCTTCCAAGACGGCATCAATGACTTCTTTCGACCAAATGTTTACAGCAAAACGCCCCTCAGGAAGATCCAGGTCCATACCATTTAAATCCATCGAGTCCACGTACAAGAGCTACAAAAAAAATGTAAGAAAATGAGGCCATGTATACATGAACAATAAACACTAAAACAACTTGCAGTTCACAGACTAGAAAAAAATGTACCGGCATCATGAATAAGCACGCTGTATTGAACTTTCCACTAGACAGCTCATCATGAAGTTGATCAGCCACAAACTTAGACCAATTCATATTGTGCACATTTTTTATGTTGGCCTGTGAAAAAAATACAGATATACTATCAAAACCAAGGAATAAGAGAATTAAAGTTACCACATGCAAAGCATATAATTTACCAGGGTATAACATGTAAATTTACCACCCCCAACCCCCACCCACCTATAAAAATAGATGTGCTGCTGACATTATTACAAAGTGAACTCACCATGGCAGGATAACACCTGCTGCTGACTTTATTACAAGTGGTAGGACGTAAGACAGTGCACATGGTGTACATCAAAAAGATCTGCTTAAAACCCTCATCATGCTCTTTCATATCCTTCAATATCTCCCACACCCGAGTTGCTTTAGGCGTATTGCCATCAACAGGAAAAAGCTTAGGACCTAGCACTGCCTCAATATCCCTGTCAAGAGCATACACAACTGGAATATCTCCAATAGGCAGTCCAAGCGTGCGGTAGACAGTACGATCATTCAGCGGGATCCTTCCCCGGCCCGGTATGACAAATTCACGACTGGACTTGTCGTATCTCCCAGCAAGCCAGTTGATAAGTCCGTTATGCAGAACAGGACACTTGATATCAAGCATGCTGTCAAACTCCATTTTGACAACAGCAGCTTTCTGATGACCAGTTAAATGGTCATGCAACTTGCAAATCCCAGATGGCGATGCCCTGTTCCGCTGCTGCCCTTTATTATCAACATCCACACCATGGTCCTCAGGGACATCAACAGTCTTCCGTTCCCGCTTCCCTTTCTTACGACCATCTGCAACATGGTCTTCAGGAACATCAACAGCCTTCCCCCCCGCTTCCTTTTCTTACCACCATCTGCACCATGGTCTTCAGGGACACCATCAGCCTTCCGTTTCTTCCCCATCTAAAATACCTAATAAAAAAACGAAAAAACAATAGTGAGAATGAAAGTCTGAACAAAAACAATTATTGCAGACATATAAAAACGAACAGCTAGTTGGGAAGAACCATGCGCATGGAAACGAATTTGCACTAAAAAATGAAACACAAAAGTTATCAACATGTAAGCACTGAACTTATTAATGACATAGCAGGGGCAAAAAAAATTAGAAAGTTATCTATGTAGAATAGCTAGATTTATACATGTAGCAGCACTAGAGTTATCACACAGTGAATTCCAAAAAATTACCACCTACCGTGTGCTAAAATTACCACCCCACGTATACTAATGTTACCACCCACTATGTGCTATAATTACACTTGAGTTTCGACATGATTTCAAACAGGAGGAGTTGTTGGTACAAATTATGGTACATAAAACTTGTTTGCTTAAGGTTGGGATAGTTATACTTGAAGTAACACTAAAAAAGTTACCACCAGACTATACCCCTATTGTTACCATGCTAAAGTTTTGCATAAAATTTGAACAGGGCACCCATGGATATAGATATCAACTTGCAAACAGATGACATCAATGAAGGCTTGTCACACAACAATGCTGGTGTGGAAAATGCAGGTATACGCATGACAATTATCCATCCATAATTGCTTAAGTTACGAAATGCATGACACCATTATTTTTCTTCTGAACTTACCACCCACTTCTGACTGAATTTACCACCCACTAAAAAACATGCCTGAATATTAATACTTAGCACTTAGATGTCTAAAAAAGTATCTCAGCTGAAACTATCAATCAATTTAGGTTATTTGTTACCATCCTGTTTCTCACTGAATTCTACAAAAAAAACATGCCAACAAATTATTGCTTAGCTCTCAGCTGTCTAGAATTTACCACATACGGTGTACTGAAACTACCAAACAATTTAGACTAAAATTACCACCCTACTACTCACTGAAAAATAACAAAATGTATTTATTACTTCCAGTTGCACAAACAAAAAGAGTAAAGAAACATGGCAAATTAAAAGATGATATAATGTTTCATACAAGCTGCAGGTGAAGATGAAGTGTTCCCAGAGGCTGAAAGCATGGAAACCCTGTCAGCTAGTAGCAGTGCGCACTGATGTGTCAGGACAGCTACCTTAAGTACTCACTAAGGAAAAGTTTCAGCATTAGGACACTTGGTATAAGATTGAGCAATCAACTACATAACCAACTGCCCTGCATGAATGAAATTGCTCATACCAAATTGTCACATCTTAAATGTAACCTGGCCACATTAAAATGGGGAAACCCCAACAGAGAACAAGTTACACATGTTCATGTATGCACACAGGTGAGTGAAGAACCCCAAAATACAACACCAGATACCACAAAATGCGTCCACAACAAAAAAATGAGCACACATAAGAGAGCACAACCCGAAAATCAAACAGGAAAAACCATACTGCGTACGGAACAGACACTGCATCTACCTCACCTCAAATCTAAAAACAACTGATTACTGACACGAGCTACCAAAAGCAAAAGGCACGGAGATGGGACATATCCGCCGGCGCTCAAACTGCAGCCGAAGGAGTAGGCGGAATCAGAAGTAAAAATTAAACGAGATGAATCCTAATCTACGGGAGCGGCACCACCATGCGACAAGGTAAACGCCATGCGCCCCCGAAATCTGCAAGTGAACCAGCATGCGCTGAAATCGAAACCGCCTTACCTCAATCTCTGACAGAAAATATCCGCAAGGAACGGAGGTACTCAACGACCCGACCTACGAACCACGAAAAATGCGCGGAGATGGATCTAAAACCGCCGGCGCACGGACGGAGGTAAGATAAATCGCCAGAATCAGTCTTCAAAATCGGCGAATCGCCGTGAAATCGAGAACAAACCCTCCCTAAGGCATGGGAATGGGGACTGACCCGAGCGAGGAAGAGAGAGAAAAGCACCAGAGATGGATCCTCACCTACGGCGCACTCACCGACGGCGGAAATCTGGACAGATTTCGTGGGGAAACGCCGGCGCGCCGCGAAATCGCCACACCGGCGCGCCGTGAAATCGAGAACAAACCCTCCCTAAGGCATGGGAATGGGGACTGACCCGAGCGAGGAAGAGAGAGAAAAGCACCAGAGATGGATCCTCACCTACGGCGCACTCACCGACGGCGGAAATCTGGACAGATTTCGTGGGGAAACGCCGGCGCGCCGAGAAATCGCCACACCGGCGGGCGAGGGAGCAGAGGAGAGCAGAGCGAGGAGAGAGACGACCGCCTGGGCACGGGATTCGAAAACCAACACGGCCGTGCTTATCTCCGGGGTGGAGCCCACCTGTAACGGACGTCCGCGACGTGCGCGTGCGTTAACCGCGCGACGCGCGAGATCTGCCGTCCGTCCGGGATCGGACGGCCAACGAACGTGCGTTCACTTCTGCCAGATATAAGTCGCCTGCTGTTTAGATTTCCCGTACATGTAATAACTAGGAGTATATAATAGCTCAAGTCCATAAATCTTATAGGCCGGAAAAAATCATCAAGAAAAACATAATCATGAGATGAAACATATTACAAATTGTGTAAGGTTTGAGTTTTATATTGCGTGCGTGTATAGGACAAATGATTCAACACTGCATGCAATAAGCACAGTTTGATCCATCGAACGCATGCACTCCGCAAACTTTTGAGTTCCGTGATGCTCTCTGCGTGTTTAGTTCCCAATATCGACGATAAGGGATCTAGCAAACTCACGAGGCACCATCACGTACCGAGATTGGATGACTATGTTATGCTACATTCTTTTTCATCATTGAGAACAAAACATAACAGATTACTAGAGCCGAGATCGCATTACTTCTTTTCGATCATTCTTTCAGAAAGAATGTTCTCCTACTGAATGGGAAAGTTCTACAACTGTCCCCAGCTGAAAAAATTTAATACAGCCTCACTGACTGACTAATTAACTCTCCAAACACCCCATTCTCTAAAGCTCGTCCTTCTTCACGGAAGCATCCTTGCTAATTTCCTCCGCCTTCTCGTCGACGGAGGCCTGCTGCAGCTTCTCATCGGCGGAGTCATCCTTGGTCTCCTCGGCGCTGATGCCGGCAGCTTTGCTGTCTTCTGCATCATCCTCGTCCTCCTGCCGCAGGTAAGAAGAGAATGTTGTTTCGTGTTAAGACGAGACCCCAGCATATATATGTACAAACATTCAGGGCACAGAATTTGGTTTGGAGCTTACATCTGCCGCTTTGTCCTTGTCTTCGTCCTTGAGGCCTGCGGATTCCTGGCGACGAGAAAACATCGACTAGTTAGTGCTGAACTTATCGTAGAAGGTCACAAAGTGCAAGTGTGATGAAGAACAGAGGATCTTTGCGTACCTCCTCAAGCCTCTTCTTCTCGGCCTCATCAAAGGCGGCCTTCTCAGCCTGCAAAAGAGAAGTGCCTTAGCTCTGAACAGCCAGACATTTTAAACGAAACAAAACTGAAAATGCTTATCATAAGACGGCATACATCTTTATGCTTGCCCCAGGTCTCCTCTGCAAACTTTTTTGCGTACTCGGGGTCATCCGTGATCAGGATGTTGTCGAACAGAGTTCCGGATTTAACCTAGTGTCGGTCGAATAAGAAATCAATACACATGGCTGCAACAATAAATTCAGGAAATGGTAGCGACGTGTCACCGAATTTCATAGCTCTAACCTGCCATAGCTCAATGCCGATGTGCTTCAGGCTGTCAAAAGCGTAGATGTAAGGATCATCCTTGTACTCTGCAGAACAAGAAATTCGTATGAGCTTTGATGTTTCACTGAATTAATTAAGCAGAAAAGATGAATGGACATCAGTTTGTCTGAATGTACAGCAGTGGGTAAGCTCAGATTACCTGGGTTGTCGATCAAAGGTGCCTTCCACTTGCCCTTGTAGTTCGGGTTCTTAATTTTCTGAAACCACAGAAGTCTCATGTCAGAACTTGCAATACTCATCGCTGCTTATCAAAACAAATTAACTACTTAGTCATACTGCCATGCCATAGTTATACAGTGTTATACCTTTTGTTTCCATGGTCCCTTGTACTCGGGGTTTGGAATGGTCGGAGCTGTCCATTCGCCATCTTCCTCCTCATCCCAGTCCTCAGGCTGTCATAGGCATTAAACAACGTGAGAATTTTACATACTGGAGGCAACACGACACAGCACAGCACATAGTATACAGATGTTTCAGAATGGGGAAATAGGCACCTTCGTTGCTTCAGGATCAGTAATTTCCTTGGGAATATCGTCATAGCCCTGCAAACAACAATGTGAGTCATTCCTCAAAAAGAACAATGTGAGTCAGACAAGAAACCAGAGCATTAAGACATACAGAAGTTCATAATGTAATGTCAAGCTTGCATTGTGCTGTTAGAGTAGTAATGACAGTTTTGCGTTTGGAGCCCTGTCAGACACAAAGCATACTGCAGAATATAAGTTGTGTAGCAACGAAGGTAAAGTCACCTCTGGCTTCTTGTCCTCAGGATCAGGAAGGTATTCGTTGTCCTCCCAGTCTTCAGGCTGCAACCATTAGCACACACCACTTAGTGACCTCTGTCACGAAAAGTCGAAAACACAGCAACCATGGCTGCTCACTCACAACAGACAACAGAACAGTAGTGTCTGAACTTCACCTTCTTGGCGTCAGGATCCCTCTTCTTCTTCGCGGGGAGAATGTCCCAGTCATCGTAGACGCTGCCGGACTGCTTCTCGACGTTGTCGATGAGGATGCTGTAGGTGGCGTCGGGGCGGATGACCAAGGTGTACACGTGCGTCAGCTGGTCCGTCTCGCAGGGCACCTCCTTCTTGTTCAGGTTGTTCTTGCTGTTCTTGGTGAGGATGGCGTGCACCTTCTTGGTGGCGTACCCGCAGATATCCGGCCCAAACATGATGCTGCAGTTCCAAGGAAGAAAAAATGTGCTTGGGGCCGGCAACGAACGAATGACCAACCAACCCACTGATCAAACAAACTCGCAGATAACGGTGATGACGATGAACCTGTAGGGGGTGTCGCCGCCGAACTTCTTCTGGTCGACGTCGCCGTCGCCGTCGAGCAGCTTGACGTAGCCGCCGCCGCAGTCGAGGTTTTGCTCGTGCTTCACCGAGAACTGCAGCACCAGGGTCCGGTCCTTGTTGCTGAATTCCGGGTACTGCGCCGAGATGGCGTAGAACCTGTAGTCCTCCGAGGTCTGGATGCCTGCACACCGTTACAGACATCAGCGTACGGCGAACAGGACAGGACAGAACAAAACGAAATCCGGCAGCGTCAATTAAAAACAAAAATATTACTATGATCGATTATTACCTTTGTCCTGGGCATCTCCGCTCCAGTTGCCGGACGTGTGGTTCCACTCGCCGGCCGTGCCGTCATCCTTCTTCCACTCTGATTTCACCCACCGGTCCTCCCACCCGTCTGTTTGTCAGACACCATTCGCGGTTAGAAGAATTCAGGCACAAAACTCACTGAAGACCAAATGGAAGATGCATTTGCCGAGAGGGCCGGCGACGAATACGTGCCACCACACGGTGGATCACAACCAGAGGACGGCATTAACGACGGAATGAAACTTAAACACAGGCGACGAGACGAAAATGGCACGATCGCGACAGATCCACGTACGCGTGCGGAGCGAAACGGCAGACAGATGCCGCCGGAACAGTGATGCACTGATCGACCGGATCTAGAGAGCGCGGGAGAGAGACGAGACGGGTTTGGATCCGGGGGCTCACCGTCGAACTTCTCCTGGAAGAAGACCTCGCCGGCGACGGCCGACACGAGCGCGAGCGCGACCAGGGCGACGGCCGCGGCGGACGAGGACGATCTCGCGAGGACCGCCATCACCGGCAACGATGACAACCACCCAACTCTACCGGAAGCTTCTAGAACCTTCGGAGCTAGCCCAGTCCCCCGATCCTTCTCAGTCGTCACGCCAGAAACCTCCTGGTCGATGGATAGCAAGCGGGAGACGCGCCTTTAATAAGGAGAGTGGTTGGGGTGGCGTTACCCACACGAGAACGCTCTCTCACTGACATAGTGGACCGGGGGCGCTGACTGTGCGCGCCATTGCACACGTGGCACCGATGGCGCGCGGGGGCAGCGAATGGGAGCTCGCCGCGTGGAAAAAGCGACGTGTTTCCGGGCCCCGGAAGGGAAATGGTGCGTGGACGGCTTCCCTCGGAGGTATCGCGGCATGGGCTGGCCGTGATCGAGCGTCGCTGCAGCTGGGTCCCACACAGAGTCGGGCCCGCTTGTCAGAAAAGTCTCTACGTTCGAACGCAGTTTTGGCATGTGCGCGTGCTACATGGTTTTGACTGTGAAATGATCAAGAATTGTTTCTTACCTTTGAAGGCACACTTCACCTTTTGATAAAAAACACACACATGATTGTGTTTTGTCATTCTCTTTGGCCATCTTGTATGCAGCAAAGTATAGCGTGCCCAAATGCTTAAAGACTCGTGTGCTCTTTCCTCTCCCTGGCGCGTTGGGTTGTCGGAATCCAGTCGAGCGGAGCGACGCGTCCCATTCATTTTCTCACTTACGCATTCGTGACACACAAGACGCTGACACATAGGGCAATATGTGGGGTTAGGTGGACGAGTGTCATCCACGGGGGATTGTTTTGAATATCAGGAGACGCGATTGTCTTTTCCCCCAAATCGATTCCCCATTTCACTTTTCTCTCTTCTCCGACAACGGTACCTGGGGTCAGGGGGTCGTTTCGTCGGCATTACGGTTCGCGATGAAGAGGTGTGACACACCGAAGGTACCACCGCGGGCGTCTACCAGAAAATTAGGGCCATCTGACGTTGAGATGGAGGCGGCGGAGGGAGTCACTCACGCGTGTGGAAATCTTCTCAAAGAGGAGCGTTAGCACAAAGTGTGTAAGAATCATCTCGGAGTTAAAATTATCATGTTCGCAATTAAAAATGACAATGCAAAATGATATTTTAGCCAAATTAATATTCATAACAAGTGCCATTATTAATAAGCATGCTAACTTCGTACTAACCATTCTACAATTTGTACAGTAATAATGATAACTGGTTCACCCGAAAACAAAATCATTAGTTCAATTTTTTCACGTAGTAGTTCGTCCTGGAGAAAATCTGAATATTCTGGTGAATGAATATTTACTATTGAAGGGCACTTGTATATGTCCACTTGCATATAATTTGGGATATCTAGGCTTTAAAGATTGAGAAATACATGGCAACCAAAAGGATGTTAATCAATCTATTCCTTTCAAACATTGAGTTGTTGTTCATCATGTAGGTACAGTTACGGTTCGCACAAGCATACATGAAATCTAGTTAATTCCTAATCATGTTGGTTATTACTAATTAGATACTATTTCATAATTGTAATAGGTCAAATCTAAAGATTTTTCCTAGGTTATCAATTTACTATTCCAGTAGATATCCTCAAATCTCATGCATGGCATTGACATTTACTTGGTACCGTACCGAACAAACACTATGGAAGCAAACAAAGTTAACTTGATCTTGGTATACTACAATTACAACGTGGGCACAAATTTATGTTAAACTTCAGAATATACTATGTGAAAGTACGGTATGGTCGACTAGAGGGAGGGTGAATAGGCGACTAACAATTTTAGCGTTTTCTTTTTAATTAGGGCTAACAAAGTATCACAAAGTTGTCTAGATGTGCGACTGGATGAGAGCAACCCATGTGATACAATACAAAGAGTAATACGCAATGGAATACAAGTAGTAAAGTATATAAGTAACCGCAATGGTGGACACGAGGAGATGTTTTTCGTAGTTCCTTCCCAAGGAAAGTACGTCTACGTCGGATTGATGTGGACCCACTAGGCACTCCAATAGCACGGATGTGCTCACCATATTCTAGTGAGCTCCTCCCGTGAGGGATTTGCTCGTTCCACTATGAGGTCCTCTTAAAGGCGTTGACCAAACATTTTTTAAATAAGGTTGGGCCTATCTCCACAACTCAATTGGTAGCTCCCAACAATACCGAAGCTTTTTACAACAAGATGAAGCTCTGAAACCCAATCTTCCATCTAGGGTTCCAAGTAACCCAAGAGGTAACAAGATCCGCTAGAGATTAGTGGGGGAATTCGAAATTCCTTTGGTGGAAGTCTAGATCTAGATCTCCTCCCTCACTCCTCAAAGAATCAAGATGTTCGGCTCAAGGGAGTGGGAGATCTAGGAAGTTATTGCTTGTAGTAATGGTGGAGAGAGAGAGAGTGCAGTCGCAGCCTTCCTTTGGGGAAGAAGGCTGACTTATATAGTGGGTCTCAAAAACTTGACCGTTACGTTATGTGAAGAAAACTGCACGGCGGTACTACCGATCGCAGGTATTCCAGCGACACCCAGAGGCGTTCCGCAGCCCAGGTGCAGCGGTACTGCCGAAGCACTACTGTTGCCTACCAGGCACGGTACTACCGGTACACAGCCCGGTACTACCGTTGAACATGTATCGAATTAAATCGACTAGTTCTAGCGGTAGTACTAGGTCGCTACCGCCTGAGTACTGTGAGGAATCCAGAGGCGTAATTCTCCCCAGCGGTACCTTGAGCGGTAGTACCGCTCCCTGAAGGAAGCGGTACCGCCACGGTACTACCACCACACTCGACGCACCTGGAGTGCAGCAGCAGTATAGCTTCTGGGAGGAGCGGTACTACCGCTGCACGACCCGGTATTACCACTGGCCAAGGAAACTGCCTACGGTCTTCACTTTGGAAGATATCTCCGACAGCGGGAAGGCTGTGGGGGTGCATTTTGGTTTGTGCGCGTGATTATCGAATCCCCACCATACCTTTCCATAGCGGGTCCCCCTTGATAGTACGGTGTTCCTATACAATGAGCAAAGAAAAGCTTCCGGAACACCGTCTTTTCCTTTAGCGATTTGGGGGCATCAAACCACGTGCGTCATCAACGAAAATACCTAGCAAGGTTAGTCACACGATTAGTCCGATAAAGTGTGTTGTCATTAACTCAAAAATCATTAGGGACAGAAATGTATTTCACTATGTATACAAGTTCTTGTTTTGGCCAATAATTAGATCAAATAGTATGTAACCATTTCAATTATATGTATTTGGTTTCATCTATTACCAACATCATAGGTTTGAAAATTATACCACAACGTCTACTCATGGTTATTTATATCCTTGTGTATATGATCTAGGCGATGTTTATAATCATAAACATATTTAATTTGGGAACAAAATTACATTTATGCTTTGTTTGGATCTATGTATCCAATTATAGAATTGAATTGGATTGGGATACCAAATCTGTGTGGTTTTTGAATTGGCCTCGAATGTCAAAGCCGATGTTTGGATGTGCATGGTATTTGTTGTTGGGATTGAATGATCTAATTCCAAATCCTGTTTGGATGTACAAACTATGGAATTTTAATTTTTTGTTGAGTTTAGACAATATATAATGGTCTATATGTCAAAATTGCGTGTATATTGGAATGTTTTATATATTATTTTTCCACATAATAACATTAAATAATATGAACAATATCATAACAACAATACAATTATGAAAATACGTATGCAAAGGATGACATCAAAATAGTTTTCAAGACAACAACAATTATAACATGGATAGTTATAATGTCTCTAACAAATAGCACAAGTGGATATTTTCATGTATGTTACACATAGCATAGGGTGGATAGTTCATAAACAAAAATACATCATAGTTCATAGCAACAACCATACATGCCATCAACGAAAGGTCAAGAGTCATCCCTTCCTTAAGTTCGCGAGGAGCGCCATGAGTGCTTCAAACAAGTTCACTAATGATGAGCTTCCCATAATCATTCAGCATATCACATTACTCCATAACTAGTATAGTGGAAGTGTAGCAGAGATTTCAGTTGAAGGAGTAACATTTAGCACAACAAGTGGATCGGTTTCTTCAAAGCATCATAAAATGATTTCCTCTTATATCCCATCATGCCAAGAATGGCATCTCTGTGTTGCCTCTTGTTAGGCACATCAGGAGATTCTTTAGCAACTTGTGTGTCTTGTTCTTGACACACTCGCCTCATGTCCTGCCACCTTGACCAGTCACATGTTCTCTTGAATAAATAGTGCTTATTGCATCCGAATTCCTCACTACATTGGTCTTATAGCAAGCTGAAGCCTTGTTAGCCTAAACAATGCACACCTAGATTAGAGATGGTAGTGAAGTTGCAGAAAAAACAACAAATGTTATCAGTAAGTACCTCCAGACATCAAGCCACACTTCCTCGCTATGAGCCATCAACTTGTGATTATCCCAATCCCAGCCAAAGCCACCATGGGCAAGCATCTTGCTAATTACATCATAATGATTGTCAAAAGTTTTAATTCTTGTTGTTTGTTGTCCTTCATGATGTCAACCTGACATGCATGTCTTCTTGACATGATTAATGCAAGAATTGTCACATGTGTCTTCCATCCATTTTAGGCATGATCACCATTGTTGTGATGCTCAACAAGGACAACAAATAATGTTGTGTCCATGTCTGGAGTCCACATGACATAAACCCCACTACCTTTCTTCCATTTTGCTCTAGCCATGCTTCTATAAGTAAAATAAATGGGATGGACACAAAAGTAAGGCAAAACAACTATATTAATTTCAAGACAATGCATGTACAAAATATCACAAAAGGCACCATCATGGTCAACTATGCTATCACACAAAAGCCACCATCAGCAAGCTACCACACAAAAAGGGCACCATCACCAAGCTAGCACAAAAATGGTCACCATCGGCTAGATGTCTACTCCAACACTAGTTATCTACTCAATCTTTAGTTCGGCATGCGTCAAAAGGTACTCAACAAACATTTCATTTACAATTTGCTCCCTAAAGTTGGTCCACTCAACACTTAGTTGATCACTTCTAACTGACATAGCATCATCTAAAGATTCAGGAGTCAAAGCCGCTAGTTCATCATCGACTACCATCAACAATAAATCATCCCTCACATGCTGCCTATCCCTTGGGTTGTGTAACACGCAACAAACATTAATAAGTTGAATATGCAATAATATTTACTTCATAGTTAGCATATGTTGTTTCAAATAATTCTTTTGAACACCATATGGGCATTCTTACATGGTCCTCTATGTCAAAAAAAAAAGATTGAGAACGTAGGATGGACCATTTTTTCTTCAACAAGACAAAATTTCTCTCTACAACATTTCTAGCACAAGAATGGCGCAAATTATACAAATCTTTATAATTTTGGGGGTTGTTGTTGAATTCAAAACCCATTATTTCATGTGTTATCAAGTGGGTATAAATGGAGATAGAAATCCAGATCCATTGGTGTAGTCAGCATCAACTAGGTAGTATTTTCCTATTGTCAAGCAAATAAGTTAGAAAACAATCAAATACGAGAAACAAAATGCCAAGAGAAAGAGCCGTACCCTTAGGCACAACAAATGCATCTTAGCGGTCGATTCTCATAGCATTGAGTTATTAGCATAGAACCACCACATTTCACGTCAAATTTCAAAAAACCACCACTTTGTGTTTTGATCGCAGAAAACCACCCGTATTCGCGACATTTATTGCAATGTGCACTGATCACAAATTGAACGCGAATTGACACTCGTTCTGACAGGTGGGACCCACCAGTCAGGGCTTACGTGGCAGAAGGTGTTGACTTGTTGCTGAGGTGGCACCATGGGCCCACATGTCAGACAATAAAAAATAAAAAATATCTCAAAAAATAAAAATAAAATCTCAAATAATAAAAAAAATCTCAAAATCTCAAAAAATAAAAAATATCGCAAAAAATAAAAAATATCTCGTCCACCACCGCGTCCAGCGCCTGCTCCCTGTCCACCACCGCGTCCAGCGCCTGCTCCCTGTCCACTTTGACTTTTTTATTTTTTTAGATTTCTTGAGATATTTTTTATTTTTTGAGATATTTTTTATTTTTTTTTAGATTTTTTGAGATATTTTTTAATTATTGATATTTTATTTTTCATTTTTTGAGATATTTAATTTTTTTATTAGTCTTACAGGTGGGCCCATGGCCACGTGTGCTGCCACCTCAGCAAACAGTCCACGCGTGCTGCCACCTCAGCACTGACTGGTGGGTCCCACCTGTCAGAACGAGTGTCAATTCGCGTTCAATTTGTGATCAGTGCACATTGCAACAAATGTCGCGAATACTGGTGGTTTTCTGCGATCAAAACACAAAGTGGTGGTTTTTCGAAATTCGACGTGAAATGTGGTGGTTCTATGCTAATAACTCCATAGCATTGCACAACACTCTCGAGTCTAATGTTGAGCCCTCCAAGCTAAGTAGAACATAGAGAAAATTCATATTCCAGTCAACCACACCTAGCTAGCATGTTAGTGGTGAGTGGTGATGTCTTGTTTTCTATTACTATACCTCCCGTTGTCAGCAACATCAACAAAGACATGAACCTGGCACCAATCTAGTGCTCCAAATGCATTGCCAAACCACTTCCATTTGTAATCAATGGGAGGACAAATGGATATATCGGAAGCTTGATGAACTCCCAGTTAGAAAAAGAATGATTGATAACACTGTAGAGAAGTACCAACATAGTTTCTAAATACCACTTGTAACTGTCACACGATAATCTCATCTTAAGATCATGTCCGACAACTAGTAGAAAGATAGCAACCTTTTTCTTCTATGGACACATGTATGCTATCTTTGAGACCCAATTCTCACGCAACATAGTGCCAAGATCATGGAAGTTTCTTTTAGGTAAGCGCAACTCGTCATAACAAGTTACTTTGGGCACATCATACATTTCTTTCACTAGATACTTCATAATAACATGCATACGCTCATCATCATCGAAGCATACTAAATTCCTTGGTGTCCTCGGCGAACTAAGATACACTAGACCGAGACGTGACATCTCGAAATACATCTCAGTCAACAATATCCTTTTTCTTGTTAATCTACTTCAGCCATGGTGGAGCTACAATGAAAATACACCATTTACAAATTACGTTTTCAGAGCATAAACATTAGATAAACCACCATTCATATTAGATATGACATGCAACATAAAAATGAACATGAATCACATATGTAACACAAAATCATATCAACACCATTCATACATCAAACTATGACTAGAAAAAAGTTCATACTTACAATTGGTCAAAGGTGTCAAGGATTCAACAATTGTAAGATTGCAAGGATTTTAAGCACACACAAAAATGGTCTGGCTACTAGGTTCGATGGAGAAGAACATGGCCAGAGAGAGAGGATAGCTTGAGGAGAAGAAAATGGCCAGGGAAAGGCAACATTGAGGAGACGAAGATGGCCAGTACGTTGTCGTCACCGTACAACTACTGTCTGTCGATATATGGTCAGGGACGGGCTGGGACGGATGGTCGGGAGGAAGTGGGCCAGGTTGTGGAGGGCTGGGAGGACGAGGAGGGCCGAGGAGGATGCGGACCTAACTACCTAAGCCGACGCCATTGGGTTCCTTTGTCTCGCGCGCCTGGTCGCCGCTAGCGTTCACTCGTGTATGGATGAAGCGGTAAACTCGTAGAGATTCTAGGGGAAAATGGAGTTCGGGACCTCGGTATGGCAAACAGGGGGTAAATAGCTCCTATGCGACGTTTTTCCACGGCTATTGATGGGCAGCGACGTCGTTGGCAGGAATTGCTCTGCTACGACATCTCAGTGAGCACAAATTGCTCTGCTGCGACTTGGCCCTTAAGCGCAGTCTGTTAGTTAGGATTATGGGGAGCCGACGGGTGGGACCCACAACTTATCCACGTCAGCTTGCATAAGATGGGACCCACACAGCAACGACGACCGTAGTATCCTCCTCCCCTGCGCGCGCATCCTCTCTTGCCATTTCTTCTTCTTCTCCGGCGATGAAGCGCGGCAACGCCGGCGAGAGATGCGAGCTCCATCTCAGGCAAACATAATAAACTGAACTGAATTAAAAGCAGATGATTCACGGAGACTGAATTACACATAATAAACTGAACTTAATTAGACATACTAGACTGAATTACAGTAGTTCGTCAATGGCTCGTCTGATCAAAAGCCACACGAGTAGTTCATCAAACTAATTACATTGGGGACGTCGAACCGCTGCTCCTACCCCTAAACGCAGATCCAAAATTGGGCTCACACACGGAGCCCCAGGGGTGCGGCGGCGACGAGGCGGCGGCGCCGCTCAGTCGGACCAGTCGAACTCGGAGTAGGAGTCCGAGCTGACCACGATGACGGGGGGTGGAGGGAAGCGTTGATAGCATTGTGGAGGCGGAGTTCGTTGAGCTCCTCCCGTTCCTGACGGCGCACCTCGACGTCCTGCTGCTGCTGCTGCTTGCTGCGCTGGATCACCTCCTCGGTGATCCAGTCCAGGTCCTCGTCGGCGGCGAAGTCCCCGGGCAGCAGGCCGTGGCGCGGTGGGCGGTCCTGCTGCTCCTGCTCCTCCTCCCTCTTTGGCGGTGGCAGCTGTGGCGCCCGTGCCGCCATGCGGGAGCTCCCCGCGCCGGAGGAGCTCCCGTGCTCGTAGCGGCGACCGTGCGCCTCCACGCTGCGGTCATACTCCTCCACCTCACGACGTGCGAACGCTGGCGGCGGCGTTAGGCCCCTGTGGAGCCACCTGTACGCGCCGCGCTTCCGACCGACGTCGGAATGATCCCGCCTCGCGCGTTCGGGGTCAGCCGGCCGCTTCTGCGCCTTCCGGTCCTCGTCGGAGCGATTTCCAGAGCCGGAATGGCCACCGCGGGAGCTGGAACCCCCACGCCTCATCATCTTCGTGGGTTGGCGCTGGATCTGTAGGTGGCGGCGGCGGTTTCCCGTGGATTTGGTCGCCGACGGCGAGGGAGTGTGGGGAGCGGCGCAGATCTGAAATGGTGCGAAATAGCTAGGGTAGGACACATCTGAGTGGATAAGAAGGGGAACGGGAGGCGGTCGGGAAAAAAACGGTTTGGGCCGTGAAATGAAATAACAGGCCCGTTATATGGTTGGGCCGTGCTGTTCGGCCGTGGCGAGGCGGTGAGAATAGAAAAAAAAAACACCATTTGGGCCGTGGCCAATGCGTGTTTGACATATTCAAAAAACAAAACTAAAAAAAACTTCTCCACTTGCGGTTTTGCATAACTCATTCAAAAACATTCCAAATATATTTCATGTTCATGTATTAAACTTGTTCATGTTCATGTATTAAACTTGTTCATGTGCACACTTTCAAATAAGTTCAATCTTGTTTAAATGTTGGTCAAACTTAGGTTTGACCTAAATCAAAATAAGCATAAAATATTAAAAAAAACATCAAAAAATGGAAAACCTATTCACATAGTCTTAGTATGTCATATACTAACAACTCTAGTTGATTTGGCTGATTTAGACATGGTAGACAAAAAATTGCTTAGAAATGGGGCTGTTTACCCTACCTTTAGAGCTCATTTGAAACACATTTTGTTCAAGACTTAGCAAAAGGCCTCGCTTTGATGACCAAGTTAGATTAAACTTGTTTCATGTTCATGTATTAAACTTGTTTCATGTGCACACTTTCAAATGAGTTCAAACTTGTTTAAATGTTGGTCAAACTTAGGTTTGACCGAATTCAAAATAATCATAAAATATTCAAAAAACATCAAAAAAATGTAAAACCAGTGCACATGTTCTTAGTTTGTCATATACTAACAACTCCAATTGATAAACGAGGTCTAGATGCATTCAAACAAAATATGCTTGAATGTGGTGTGAAATTTCAAATCTCAAACTATGAACTCTCATGTGTGAAGAGATGTGGTTTTGGATTTGCAACATGAAATTTACAAAAAACTCACCAAAGCTTCATTTTGGAGTGACTAAGAAGGGTCCAGGCTTACTTTTTCATTTTCATGTTTCAAACTTGTTTAAATGTTGGTCAAACTTAGGTTTGACCGAATTCAAAATAATCATAAAATATTCAAAAAACATCAAAAAAATTTAAAACCAGTGCACATGTTCTTAGTTTGTCATATACTAACAACTCCAATTGATAAACAAGGTCTAGATGCATTCAAACAAAATATGCTTGAATGTGGTGTGAAATCTCAAATCTCAAACTATGAACTCTCATGTGTGAGGAGATGTGGTTTTGGATTTGCAACATGAAATTTACAAAAAACTCACCAAAGTTTCATTTTGGAGTGATTAAGAAGGATCCAGGCTTACTTTTTCATTTTCATGTTTCAAACTTGTTTAAATGTTGGTCAAACTTAGGTTTGACCGAATTCAAAATAATCATAAAATATTCAAAAAACATCAAAAAATGTAAAACCAGTGCACATGTTCTTAGTTTGTCATATACTAACAACTCCAATTGATAAACAAGGTCTAGATGCATTCAAACAAAATATGCTTAAATGTGGTGTGAAATCTCAAATCTCAAACTATGAACTCTCATGTGTGAAGAGATGTGGTTTTGGATTTGCAACATGAAATTTACAAAAAACTCATCAAAGCTTCATTTTGGAGTGACTAAGAAGGATCCAGGCTTACTTTTTCATTTTCATGTTTCAAACTTGTTTAAATGTTGGTCAAACTTAGGTTTGACCGAATTCAAAATAATCATAAAATATTCAAAAAACATCAAAAAAATGTAAAACCAGTGCACATGTTCTTAGTTTGTCATATACTAACAGCTCCAATTGATAAACAAGGTCTAGATGCATTCAAACAAAATATGCTTGAATGTGGTGTGAAATCTCAAATCTCAAACTATGAACTCTCATGTGTGAAGAGATGTGGTTTTGGATTTGCGACATGAAATTTGCAAAAAACTCACCAAACCTTCATTTTGGAGTGACTAAGAAGGATCCAAGCTTACTTTTTCATTTTCATATTTCAAACTTGTTTAAATGTTGGTCAAACTTAGGTTTGACCGAATTCAAAATAATCATAAAATATTCAAAAAAATCAAAAAATGTAAAACCAGTGCACATGTTCTTAGTTTGTCATATACTAACAACTCCAATTGATAAACAAGACCTAGATGCATTCAAACAAAATATACTTGAATGTGGTGTGAAATCTCAAATCTCAAACTATGAACTCTCATGTGTGAAGGGATGTGGTTTTGGATTTGCAACATGAAATTTACAAAAAAACTCACCAAAGGTTCATTTTGGAGTGACTAAGAAGGATCCAGTCTTACTTTTTCATTTTCATGTTTCAAACTTGTTTAAATGTTGGTCAAACATAGGTTTGACCGAATTCAAAATAATCATAAAATATTCAAAAAACATCAAAAAAATGTAAAACCAGTGCACATGTTCTTAGTTTGTCATATACTAACAACTCCAATTGATAAACAAGGTCTAGATGCATTCAAACAAAATATGCTTGAATGTGGTGTGAAATCTCAAATCTCAAACTATGAACTCTCATGTGTGAAGAGATGTGGTTTTGGATTTGCAACATGAAATTTTCCACTAGGCTATGCCTATGTTTGCGACAAATCTACCATCATTTGGAGGAAATAGTTACAAATCTACCACTTGGTAAGAGTGACAAACATATGACCCTGGGTTTGAATATAAAAAATCAAAAAAAAGGAGAAACCTTTTATAGATGACATCTTTTATAAGCCTCTACCTAGTTGACAAGGTTTCAACTTGAGAAAAAAATCAACAGAGCAGTGCCATTTGGACAGAACGTGCGAATGACACAATCGGGCGTGTCCAGAGCGCGCCCCCAAAGGTGTTCGACAGTTCGCCAAAGGTGGCTAGATGTTGCCTCGCACAACTATCAAGAACAAGGAACACAAGAATAACACAAAGTTAGCTAGATGTTCCTCTTGTTGACAAGGTTTCACCTGCCGGAACGTGCGAATACAAACATCGGCATGTCCAGAGCACGCCCCCAAGGTGTTCGACATAGTGTTTAGATGGCCAGTTCTCAAAAGTACTCCCCCACACGCTCCCAGCGCTGGGCAAACACTGCCTGAAAGAGTTTCAGGCAGCTAACAAAAATCATCTCGCAGAGATGTTGCGCATCTAAACAAAATTCATCTCGCAGAGAATTTCATCTCGCTGACTCTGTTGTTGCAGCTAACAAAATTCATCTCGCTGACTCTGTTGTTGCAGCTGGCTCTGTAACTATTTCCTCTAGCTCAACTTCATCTCGCAGAGAATTTCTGAGCACATCAATCTGTCCTCCGCCAGCCCGGCAACTAGACTGAAATCCTCTAGTCTCACCGCTATTTCGAAGTCCAGACTCGGGGTTGAGCGTGCTGAAATCCTGCTCGATGAGCTCCGGCCCGAGCTGCTCTGGTCGTCCGCAGCAATGTTGCGCATCGAGGCAAGCCTCTGTCTCGGCCTCGGCGGCGAATGACGGCAAAGTGGAAAACCCTTGCCGCCGTAGCCGTGACGCAGCCACGCCTGCTTCAACACCTGCTTCACCGAAATCCGGTATCGCTTGCAAAGACGATAGGCTGAATCCCTCGCCGCTGCCCGAGTCACGAATCGGGCCGCCGGTCTCCTCTTCGACCGCGTACCCGCACCACCCCATCCTCCACCCTCCCTCGTCGCCCTTACCTGCGATTGCGACCGCAAGCTCTGCGTCGCCGCCCGCCTGCTCGACTCCGATTGCCGCTTCTCTTCTCGCGCCGCCGCTCGACTCGCCCGCTCCATCTACCGCCGTCGCAAGGATGATTTCCTCCAGCCCGGAGAAGCCGAGACCCGACAACAGGACAGGAGTGAGCTCCAAGGGACGCCGGCGCGTGGCAGAGATTGTTCCCCACGAACAGTGGCAAATGTCGCATAGGAGCTATTACCACCACTACAGAGCACGCGTGAGGTCCCACTCGTAATAAACTAATCCATGTAACGGTCAAACGGGGTTTACCGTGTGGGGATAATGAATTAACGGCCATGTCGTGCCTGGGCTATTTCTGTGCAGAGAGATGTCGCACCACAGCTATTATTGCGAACGATGTCGCTTTTCAGCCAATTCGCTACAAATACATCGCATAGGAGCTATTCACCCGCAAACAGGTGAGCGGACACTTGCGAGGCTACCCTCAGAATTCGGTTAGTTTTCCATGACGAATACCATCACTAGTAGAAACAGAGGCATTGGTGCGCCCCTTTAGTACCGGTTGCAAAAAAAACCGGTACTAAAGGGGGCATTAGCACCGGTTGTGTTTGGGCGCCAGCCAGGGCCCCGCGGCGAGGACCTTTAGTACCGGTTGGTATTAACAACCGGTACTAAAGGACACCTTTTAGTACCGGTTGTTAATACCAACCGGTACTAAACGGGTGCAGCCCCGCAGGCCGCGGTCAGTGGCCCCACGGCAGGCCCTTTAGTACCGGTTGGTAAATAAAACCGGTACTAAAGGTCCTGCCTATATCTTCCACCCCGGCCGAGCCAGCTCCATTTTGGAGCAACTCGACCCCAACCCCATTTTTCCTCTCTCCCAAGCTCTCCCAAGCTCTAGGTCACCCATTTTTTCTCCAACATTTGTCAAGATTGGTGGCACCCTATACAAGGGTAAGCAACTTCTTCATCTTCTCTTCCGGCTTTTCAAGTTTAGCTCATTTTCGTGCAAGTTTAGCAAGTTTGATTTTGGTTGTGCTTGCAAGGTGTTTGATGAAATGACTAAGTTAGGGATTTCATTTGTTTTATATGCATTTTGAGCTCGAATTGAAATATAATTTATGGTTTTATATAGTGTCGTCCCATCCCCTGATCCTCACCGCCGTCGATCGCCCGCCCCGCTCCGTCGCCGACACCACCTCGGTGAGCCTCTTTTTTTATCTTTTATTTTAAAAATTGTTAGTTATATGATTTAAATGCATAATTATTTCTCATATAATTTTCTTATGTTTTTTTATATATGTATAGTGTCATGGTTTTGATATCCGTCCCCTTCGGCCCTCGTCCGGTCTATGATTCGGATGTGGTATATCTTTTTAACTATTTATTTTGTTTCTTGTTTATAACAATCATGCCGACCAACTTGACGTAGATATATTTTTATTTAGGAGGTAGTTGAACCGGAAATTCCGGCCGACCCTATTGTCGAGTATTTAAAAAAAGAAAACGACGATTTGAGAGCAAAACTGAAGATAAGTGAAGATCTTCGTCTCCAATACCTAGAAGAGAAGATGGAATTGGACTTGAAGATTGCCGACATCGTTGATGCTCACGGGGTCGAGCTTGCCGACGTCGTCACTGCTCATGAGAGGAAGATGGATGCAATGCGTGCCAAGCTTAAAAAGATTAGAAAATATGCCATTAGTCAAGAGGCTTGGTATCATTATGCTGTTGGTTCAATAGTTACCTTGGTTGCGATTCTGATCGCATTTGTTGTTGGATTTAAATTCTTTAGATAGTTGTATGTTAGTTTCAATTGATGTATGTTTCGTGAGAACTATGTATTACATTTGGGCACTACTCTACTTTGATTTTAATGTGATGAACTTGTATAAATTAATTTGGTCACGTATCTCTATTCATTATTTAGCTGGTGTAATGGTTTTTGATATATTTATGTAATGTAGATGAGCCGAGAATGGATGTACGGTGATCGACGCTGTCCCGAGTTCATTGATGGCATGCATCGTTTTCTCGATGTGGTTAAGTTAAACAAGCTGAAGAATAGTTTTATGATTTGTCCATGTGATGAATGTCGGAATAACAGGAATTACCCGAGCGTAAGAACCATACACTCCCACTTGTTGCGACAAGGCTTCATGCCCAATTATTTTTGTTGGACCAAGCACGGAGAAAGAGGGGTTATAATGGAAAACCCTGAAGAAGAGGATGATGACAACTATCCTGTGTTCTCTGATGAACACGGTGATACTACAATGGGGGAAGAGCATGAGGTCATTGTTGATCAGTCCGACGATGATGATCTTCGTCAGGTCATTCGTGATGAACAGATGAACTGCGTAACGAGTGGTCGAAGCTGGAGCGCATGTTAGATGATCACAAAAAACCGTTGTACCCAAATTGTGAAGATGACCAGAAAAAGCTAGGTACCACCCTGGAATTGCTGCAGTGGAAGGTAAAGAATGGAATATCTGACAAGGCATTTCAAGAGTTGCTACAAATATTTAAGAAGAATCTTCCGAGGAATAATGAAATGCCCCACAGCACGTACGAAGCAAAGAAGATTGTCTGCCCTCTAGGATTAGAGGTGCAGAAGATACATGCATGCATCAATGACTGCATCCTCTACCGTGGTGAGAAGTACGAGAATTTGAATGCATGCCCGATATGCGCTGCATTGCGGTATAAGATCGCGCGAGATGACCCAGGTGATATTGAGGGCGAGCCGAGCCCCAGGAAGAGGGTTCCCGCGAAGGTGATGTGGTATGCTCCTATAATACCACGGTTGAAACGTTTGTTCCGAAACAAAGAGCATGCCAAGTTGTTGCGATGGCACAAAGAAGACCGTAAGGAAGACGAGATGCTCAGACGCAAGGATTTTGCAGCTGACGCAAGGAACTTAAGGTTTGGTCTAAGTACAGATGTCTTGAATCCGTTTGGGGAGCAGAGCAGCAGTCATAGCACCTGGCCCGCGACTCTATGTATCTATAAACTTCCCCCTTGGTTGTGCATGAAGAAAAAGTATATTATGATGCCAGTGCTTATCCAAGGACCGAAACAACCCGGCAACGACATTGATGTGTATCTGAGGCCATTAGTTGACAAACTTTTACAGTTGTGGTCTGACGAAGGTGTACGTGTGTGGGATGAGTACAAACAAGAGGAATTTCCCCTACGAGCGTTGCTGTTTGTAACCATCAATGATTGGCCTGCTCTTAGTAACATTTTAGGACAGTCGAACAAGGGATACAATGCATGCACGCACTGTTTAGATAAGACTGACAGTGCATATATAGGTAACAAGATTGTGTACATGGGGCATCGTCAGTTTCTTCCAACCGGGCATCACGTAAGAAACGGAGGCAAGCACTTCAAAGGTTTGGCAGATATCCGGACGAAGCCTACACGCCGTGATGGTGATGTTGTATATGACATGGTCAAGGATTTGGAAGTAATATTTGAAAAGGGTCCTGGCAGTCTAAATGTTCCGAAAGACGCAAACAAGTGTTGGGGATGTTGCTAATCATCAGAGCGTCTTGCCGCTGCTTGGATCCGACCAAACGGTTGCAGGACGTAGCTAGGGAACCCGAATGTTTTGTGTTTGAGTGCCACTTCGATCCAAGCAGCGGTAAGACGTCTCTGATGATCTACAACCGTCCGGCTCGCAGGTCATCAGAGACATCTTGCCACTGGTTGCCCAAAGATGCCTCTCCGAGTGACGCTGGAATGTTTTGTGTTTGAGCACCACTTCGATCCAAGCAGCGGCAAGACGTCTCTGATGATCTACAACCGTCCGGCAACACAAACGGTTGCAGATCATCAGAGACGTCTTGCCGCTGGTTGCCCAAAGATGCCTCTCCGAGTGACGCTGGAATGTTTTGTGTGAGTGAGTGACGCTGGAATTCTGGGAGGTGGGCTATATAGGGTCATGTGGCTCACGAAGTGGTCGTGATACTGCTGATCCAACAGCTCACAATCCCTCAAAAGAAACACACCTCTGATCCAACGTCTCACAAGCGCTTGAAAGAAACACACGATCCGTGTGCTTCTTTAGTACCGGTTGGTAACACCAACCGGGACTAAAGTCGGGCTCACCCCCTGATCCAACATCTCACAAGCATTTAAAAGAAACACACCGCTTGATCTAACGGCTCCCAAGCGCTGGAAGGAAACACACGATCCGTGTGCTTCTTCCTGATCCAAGGGCTCACAAGCGCTCGAAAGAAACACACCGCTTGATCCAACGGCTCCCAATCGCTGGAAGGAAACACACGATCCGTGTGCTTCTTCCTGATCCGGTCAGAGTGGCCACTGGAGAAGGTAGGCAACTTCGATCCCGCCACCGTTTCCCGCCCAAATATTTCCCGCTATCGTTCCCCCCAAATGCCGCCACCGGTAGTTCTATAAAACCCAGTCAAAGGTAGGCATGCTCCCGGCGGTGGTCGTCGGTTGGCGTGCTCGCCTGAAGAGGATTGAATCGGGGCGTCGCCCCCGCCGATATGGCTTTCCTCCGTCTTCAGATCTCGGCGTCCGCGTCGGGTGACTACTGTGGCGACATCACTTGGTGGCAGTAGAGAAAAAAGTAGAGAAAAAAACAAAATAGAAACCAAATAGACATAAAAAACAGAAAACAAAAGAAAGAAAAAAAACTAGAAAATAAAAAACCAATAAAAGGCCCATTAATACCGGTTGTATAATACAACCGGTACTAAAGGGTTGGGCTTCGCGCGCGAATTTTTGCGCGGCCCAAATTTGAGCTTTAGTACCGGTTGTACTCTACAACCGGTACTAAAGACCCTTTAGTACCGGTTGTAGAGCACAACCGGTGCTAAAGGGGTATTGATTGCAGTTAAGTGAGGAGATCGACGAATCGATCCCCAAAATCGCTAAGTTTCGACGACGAACTCCTCCCGGCTCCAGATTTTTTCAGTACTGCTAAAGGGGTACTTATTTTTTCAGTACTGTTTGAAATTTAAGTAGTGTTATTTAGATGTTCATTTTTTTCAGATTTTGAAATTTAGATGTTATTTAGATGTTGAAATTTAAGTACTGTTTAAATTTTATGTGAGTTAATTTAGAAAATGTGTTAGCAAATTTAGAAAATGTGTTAGAAAATATTTGTAGATAGCATTTTTAGAAATTTGTAGACAGCATTTTTAGAAATTTGTAGATAGCATTGTGTTGTTGCCCATTTTTAAAATATTTGTAGATAGCAATTTAAAAATATTTGTAGATAGCAATTTAAAAATGTTTGTAGATAGCAATTTAAAAATTTAACAATTTGAAAATGTAGCAATTTAAAAGTCATTTTGTTATTATTTAGGTTATTAATGTAACAAAATGTACCAATTTCAATTTGCTAACAAAGTGTAGTTTAAGTTTTTAGTCTAGTTTTACTTATTAGAAAACTCCGGCTTTAAATATGTGTATAAATTCAAAGTTTGAAGACATTTTGTTAGTTAGCATTTTTGAAAGTTTTGCTAGTAAATATGTGAATTTTGCTAAGTTTGAAATTGTAGTAGCAAAGTTTGAAAATTTTAGCTAAGTTTGAAAATTTGAAATATTGTAAAATTTGGAATATTGTAAAGTTTGAAATATTGTTAAGTCATTTAGATAGTTTGAAAATAACATTAGTAAAAATATTAGTGTAGCTAAGTTTAGCTAAGTTTAGTTTAGCTAAGTTTTGTTTAGCTAAGTTTAGTTTAGCTAAGTCTTTTTTATGTCTAGTAGTTGTTCTTTTTTTAGTACTGTTTTTTTAAGTTAATATTGTTATTAGGTTAATATTGTTTAGATTATTAATATTGTTATTTGGTTAATATTGTTAAGTTAGAAATATTGCTAAGTTTCAAAATTTGCAGTGACAGAGCTATGGCGGACGATGCCCCCACCTTCGTCCGAGATTTGGAGGAAGAAGACCGTCTCCAACAAATAATATATAACAACGCTGCCGGACCCAATTCCGATGGAGAATATTCCGATGGAGAAGATTCGTCCGACGGAGAAGACGCCGAAGAATTCAGCGCGAAATGTTTGAATGACTCCGGTGAGGGACTTGAGTTAGAAAAATTCAGAGATGACGACGACGAAGAAGAACCGTCTGGATCTAAGGCGGATCACTAGCTAAGAAGAAGGTATATATTAAGTCTTGTTGATCACTATAGCTAGATGCATTAATTGATTTATATGCGCACTTATTAACGAAACATTTTTCTTTCAGCCCTCTGGATCTAAGTCGTCAATCCCCGTACGAGGCCCGGCCCAAGGGTTAAAGCTCCCGGAAGGTGCAACGTTGTCGATCGACGAAGTTACCTTCAAAGGCAAACCAGAGAAACCCGATGGAATCTACAATAAATATGTACGGCAGTGCGGAGTTTTTGTAAGGGACATGGTCCCGATCACTGTGACAGAATGGAATGAGCCGAAGAAAGCCAACATAGGCGCAAAATATCTCGAGCAAAGAATTAAAGAGACCCTTTGGGACTCGATGATGTCTAAATTCAACCTACCGGCAGATCTCCCACAGAAGATGAAGGATAAAGTCAAGGAGTGGACTCTTAGCAAGATGGCCCAGCAATTCAACAACTGGAAGAACACATTGTGGAGAAAATATGGGAACAAAGATATAGTTTTCAAAGGACATCTAGAGAAGCTAAAAGATGATGGGCTGAATTTGCGGCGTATAAGAATTCGGGCGTCGCTGTGGCCCGATCGACACAAAATAAGTTGAATGCCTCGAAGAAGAAATATTTCCATCATTTGGGCTCAGGTGGCTACAAGACTGCCTTGCCTAAGTGGCAAGCCTATGAAGACGAGCTGCGACTAAAAGGGATCCTCCACAGACAGATGACTGGCCCGACAGGTCCAAGTTCTGGTTGTTCGCGCATGGGGCAGTGTTGCACCCAGAAACAGGGCTGATTGTTGCAAAGGGAAAATGGCGGAGAAAAATTAGAAGAGTCATCAGAAAAATAAAAAAGTCATAGTACTAGTCAAGGAGGGAAAATTTGTTCCCGATAGAGAGGACGACGAGCTTTCACAAGCCCTCGGGAATAAAGAACACTGGGGGCGATGTCGAGCCAGAGGAGGCGGGGTTGGTTTTCTTGAAGGGTTTCCGGAAGACGTTGCAACTTATAGAAAACATTGCAGAAGTAAGAAGAGGGAGGCGGAGAGGGTTACTGCATTAGAACGCACGGTGCAGGATGTGCAGAAGCAACTGGCCTCAATGACCCAGACCAGGGAATCTCAACTGCGAGTAGAAGATCCTGCAGGCGATGCCTGCCCATCTCAGCGGAAAAGCAGCGTGGGTTCCACGCAGCTACAAGATCCTGCAGTTGATGAACCAGTTGCTGAACCATCGGCGGCTCACTACCCCGTGGATGATATCACGGAGAAGACAAATTGTGAGTTACATGCGCCGATGATGAACATTACTTATCCGGTGGCGACTGGCTATGCTTTACGACATCAACCTGGAGAAACCTTCCATTTTGGTGTGATTCCGCCTGGATTTGCTCGTGTCGGGGTCACGAAAGTTATGCCGGGATTCAACGCAATACGTCTTGAAATTCCTGGAGCTGAAGGCGAGAAGACATTGGGAGAAGTTGAGCTTGGTATCGTTCTATGGAAGAAGAAATACATCAAGTTTCCAGACTCGGAGCCAAGGCCACCGACTCCTCCCGTTAGACATTCACCACATCAAAGTCCACCCGCCTCCCCCCACGAAGTTTGGGATCCCGCCGCGAGTCCATCTCCCGCGCTGTCCCGTCAACCGACTGATGCGCCCACTAGTAACTTGACAAAGCGGAAGCTGTTCCCGTCGTCCACCCCTGTCAAGAAACGTGGAAAAAGTGTGCGGGCTCCTGAGAACCCCAAGGAAGTCAAGGCTCCTGAGAAGTTAACTTCTGAGATGACTCAGCAGGAAATAGCTGAGAGCCTACGTGAAGGGTCGAGAGCCTTTTTTGAGCAGAAAAAGAAGGAAAGAGTGGAGGCAAGACTTGACCCCATAAAGGAACTTCTGAAGACTATACCAAATGAGGTAAAAGATCACACCGTTGACAACCTATATGACCCTCCACCTCCGCCCATTTCAGACTACGAGCGAGGTATTGACAAGGTACTTTCCTCGCAGAATGAGCAAGAGAAATTGTGCGGGAAAGGAGTTGCCCAGCTCGGAGAACAAGAAGCACAATCGCTCGCCCCGCTCATTGTACCTTCTGAAACTCGGGAAATCGAGCATGGAGAAGTTGTCCTTGGCGACTCAGGTTACCCCATGGCGGAGATTGCCCCACGATTTGATTTTGAACTCGGGCTGCCTATGGTGGAAAATCCGAGCCAGCTAACAACACAGTTATGGAATTTGAATCGCTGGTACATGACCGCCGCAAAAGAAGGGAAATTCTATCTCATGGCGGCGGTTAAGGAACAACACTACTTCCGAGAATATTGTGTGCATGTTGAGTTCCGAGAACTTTTTCAGATGTACAATCAACGTGCTCTCGACAAATCTCTCATCAGCTGCTATTGTCTGTAAGTAATTTATTCGTGTAATTTAATTATTTATAGTTATAAGCTCTCGTTCATTGCTTGTAATTATCGTCACAAAATTCTTTTGTACGCTAATTATGCAGAATGAAGATACGTGAATGCAGACTCGAGGAATCTGGGACATTGGTTTCATTGACCCGGATAAAGTTCATGTCAAGACCGTGGATGAAAATCCCGTGAACACAGAGGACGTTTTGCTAACGTTCTTTAAGCGACAAAGTACCAAAAAGGAAATACTATTTCCTTACAACTTCGGGTGAGTTTTACCGTCTTCTACACATTCTATTTTGCTTCCCCGATATAAAGTGTAATCGATAAGTTCTGAATACCTGCGTATATAAACGTGCGCAGGTTCCACTACATTCTGCTAATCATTAGACTCGAGGAAGGAGAAGTTGAAGTCTGGGACTCACTAAGGAAAGATCAAAATGAATACAAAAGCGTGCGTCTAATGCTCAAGAGGTAATTTCAATCGCACTATATCAGCCTCTTTCGTTCATTTCCGGATATCAAAAGTATAAGTAATAACTACTCAATTCATTTTCTTTTCCGGACAGGGTTTACAGAAAGTTCAAAGCGGAAGAACGCGGTGTATGGCCAGAAAAGCTGGAGTTCAAGTCTAACAACGTAAGTACTACTACGTGTATCTTTCTAATACCATTATCATTCTCTTGATTATTATTTGATTAAATTATATTCTTGTATATATAGTGGTGTCTGCGACAACCACAGGGGACAGAACTATGTGGATACTACGTTTGCGAGTACATTCACACGAAGGTCAATGAGAGAGTCAAGAGTGTAAGAAATCGAGAGGTACGTGAACATCATACACAACTTTTATTTTGCCACCATGCATCAATTGTGTTTAGTTTCGATCATAGCTGATTTTATTTCCTTCTTTTAAAGATGTCAAACAAGCGGAACCAGCTCCTACCACGCAACCGCGTAAAAGCTATTGCGGAGGAATTGGCGGGATTCTTACTTACACATGTCATAGATGAACACGGTGAATTCTACTTTGACGAAAGACCACCTCCACCCCCTGCAGTCGATGCTACAAGGGAACCGCCGGCAGTCGATGCTACAAGGGAACCGGCTCCATTGTAATTAATTAGGAGTACTTAAATTTATATGTGACGAGAGTACTTTGTATGTGTATAATGACTACTTTATATGTGTAGTGAGTACTTTATACGCGATCTCCTCCGAAACCCTGAAAAATGAGCGAAAAGGAAAAAAACAGAAACCCTAAACCCCGAAAAATAATCGAAAAAAAAAAAAACCAAAACCCCCCTGAAAAATAAGCAAAAAAAGCAGGAACCTATTACAAACCGGTACTAAAGGTCCTCAGGGTCGAGCTCGCCTGTGCGCCCACGTGGAGACCCTTTAGTACCGGTTTTATTTAGGTGCCGGTACTAAAGGGTTACCCCTTTAGTGCCGACCCTTTAGTACCGGTTGTGCGGCCGGTACTAAAGGCCATCTACAACCGTTACTAGAAGTGGGTTCTCTACTAGTGCATGTACACCCAAACAACGAAATTCGGACCAACCAATACCAGACGGACAATCCCATGACCCAATTCATACATCCAAACATGGCATTAAGCATCTGGATAGATAATGTTTGTTTAACCAATAGATAAGCAAACAAATACTAATTCAACTGCTTGAGATACTTATTCTTAATTGAAAGAAACCTGAAGCCTAGCTAAGAACTTCATCGTGTATATGTTCCGACAATTTTTATGAGCCATGAATATATATCTATCTATGAACCAAAATTAAACTATGAATCTATTCCTCAATCTTATTTACTCCATGGAATTCGTTAAGCATGATTAAGCATTTTGAATCACAAAAGTAAGCTTACATGAATTTCTTCCGATCTAAATTTACACGTTTATTCATGTGATCCACTTAACCTTTATCGTAAGCATAGTACCTTTTCATAAAATTGCAATCATGAGAGACTCGTACATACTAATGTTAGTTTTTTTTTAGGCTATCAGGGGAGCACCCCCGGCTCCATTTCCATTGAAAACGAAACCACAGAGTACCAGTTACAATTCAAAACAGGAAAAGTAAAAGCATCTAGCGATCAGAGTCTGAACGCAGCAGACTGACAGACAGGTTTAAAGGTTTAACGCCAAGAACTAGCGACAACAGAGTGACTTGCAAAAGGATGGAGACGTGCACAGAGACACCCGTATTTCCAAGAGCACACCCGCTCTCCAAGGCACCTCAGCAGCAACTCAACCTATAAACACATGGATGTCATCTGCTTCTTCAGGGTGCGCAGCAAGGTATGCCATGGTTGCTCTCCCTCCATATTTGGCGTTGGTTCCCACCATCGCCCAAGACGAAGCCCAACCGAAGGAGTTGCAGGTCAGCCCGGCATGATCTCCAGCGGCGCCTTGAGCTTGCTTGTCAACAGAAGCACGAACTTGTCCACCTGGGGCCATGTCTGGTTCTTGAAAGGAACTTTCCAGTTTCTCAGATGTAGCAGGACCAGATGCCAAACCTGTTTAAGATTTAACCAAGTTTTCCTGTTAAACACAATATTGTTCCTATTGTTCTATAAGCTCCATAAAACAGCCGAAGAAACAATGTTCAACTGCAAGTACTTCTTACTGCAAAGCCATTTAGAAGCTAGAGAGTAGAAATCAGAGATTACTACACCAAAGACTTCTTTAACTGCAGTCCACAATTGGCAAGCTACAATACAATCGAAGAACAAGTGTGCAACAGATTCAAAATCTTTGCAGAGGCAGCACTCCAAAGGCTTGGGCATGCCCCTTTTCCTAAGATTATCAGTTGTCATAATTTTATTTTGTGACAACAACCAAAGGAAGATTTGCACTCTGGGTGGTATTTTAATTTCCCACACTGAAGGCAGGTACACAGGTTTAATCCCACGAAAGTTCACTATAGCATATAGAGTTTTTGATGAGTAAACACCCTTTGATTCATATTTCCACAAGAGTTGGTTAGTTGATCCGGAGAAGGAGATACTTTTGGCAATCTCTAACAGCTCTTTCCATTGAATCATCACGGACTCGGTAAAAGTCCTTCCAAAGGAGCATTTAAGCTCAACCCCATCCCATAGATCAGCTACGGTCTGAGTCTGTTGGTTAAAAATAAAGAAAAGGTCCCAGAACTAGGTTGCAAGGGTGGAATTTCCGAATCAAACATCCTCCCAGAAGCGGATTGATCTCCCATCACCCACTTGCCATCTATAACCTAGCTGTATAGCTTTAATTGCCCACATCACACCCTTCCAAAAGATGGATGGATGTGGGTCCTTACAACAGAGGATGTTGGGGTTCTTTGTGTTATATTTTGCATCAACAATTCTCTTCCAAAGACTCCCTTTCCCTTTAATGTATCTCTTGATCCAGGATCCCAGCAAACAAAGGTTAAGATCCTGAAGGTTAGGAATTCCTAAGCCACCAAAATCCTTTTTCATGCAAATGGATTGCCAGTTGGCCAGGTGGATCTTCCTATTCCCTTCCTCATCACTCCACATGCAATTCGCAAGTTGAGTGTTGATCAAGGCCAGAGCCCACTTAGGGAATTTAAAAAAATAAAGAAGGTATATAGGAATACTAGACATACAAGTCTGAATAAGTATTCTCTTAGCTTCAGTTGAGATAAGTTTTCCTCTCCATCCTGTCATCCTTTTAAGGATGCTATCTATTAAAAGTTGGAGATCTTCTCTACGGAGTTTATCAAAATGTAAGGGGACTCCAAGGTATTTCATGGGGAAAAGCCCTTGAACACATTGGAAAATGTCTAGGAAAGGTTGGATTTCCTCCTGAGACATGTTGATGGATAGAAGCTCACTCTTATGATAATTAATTTTCATGCCCGAGAGCTGTTCAAAGCAGGACAAAACCCACTTTAGGTTTACAGCTACTCTTTCATCTTTTTCAATGAAGAGGAGGGTATCATCTGCGTACTGCAAACTAACCACTCCCCCTGGGATGAAATCAGTGCAAAGACCTCTAATTAGATTAGCTTCGCACACCTTAATTAACATTCTAGAGAAAACATCTACAACGAAATTAAAGAGCGGGGGGGCGAAAGGGTCCCCCTGTCTCAGACCTTTTCCAATTAAAAAGAAGTCACTTTCAGTGTCATTTACCCTGACACCAACTGAGCCCCCCCTGAGTTATCTGTTGAATGTGAGAAATGATTTTTGGGCCAAAGCCCCTCAACTTCAACACTTCATACAGGAAATCTTGGTTGACTCTATCATAGGCTTTTTCATAGTCTATTTTGAAAATCAAACCTTGTTTTTCTTGTGATGTTTATCTCATGTGAAGACACCACGCTCTCTAGGATAAATCTCCCTTTGATAAAAGACCACTCTCTCCCCAACGACACGATGGTGCAGCTTCGCACCAGAACTCCACCCTCCAGGCGACAGCAGCCTGTCTGGTTCGGCGCCAAACACTCAGAGCGGTCACTGCGGTGTCTGCGCCCATCGGATGAGTCACGCCCCCCTTCTGACTCCATCACAATAAAAGACCCTTGCCTGTCTTCTTCCTCCCGTTTAAGTCCGGGCCCCTTCCACTGGTGAGCTCCTATCCAAAATTCCAGATGTGCTCTTCGGATTGGATCAAGTAATTTAGTTTATTGTATCCTAGGCTCATTCATACATGGAAAATGAACCCTGGAAAACCATGTTTTTCTCTCCAATTTACTTTTTGATTCTGTATTCAAAGAATGACTCTACATAGTTGTAGCGTGTTTATATTAAATTTGCCGATATTGAGATATGTCCCTATATGCATCAGTTCCTTGCAGCTGCTAGAGCCCAAGTTTCTTTAACGTTTGCAGATTTGGTAGCTTGCTTCTGTGACATCAGCTTGTTTTGATAAATCATGTTGTTTCTTTGGTACAAACATCATTTGGTTTATGCTTGTGCATGAACTAGAACTACTAACATATTGCACATGCACACCTTCTAATTTTTCTACCAGGTACTTCAAGGCTACTGCTCGAACATGTCAATATACAGATGGTAACATAAATAGCTTTTCCGTGCTACACAAATTGCGGATAGAAGGACAATGATTTGCATGCTGGAGAGATGGACGAGCTAATTGAATATCAGCCAGGTACATCATGTAAATTTTCATTTGTGTGGCATTCCATATGGGGCATCTTCATGTGTAGTTCTAACAATTCCTTCTCTTCAATCAGTCATTTTCCTTCTCCATAATTTGTGCCATGTTAATACATCTATAAAAAAATTATGTGGTTGCAGAATATATGTATACTGGTATACCACTCGATATTGTTAGCTTGATTTTAGGGCAACGTAGTTGTAGCCTCATTTCAGGGCTTTCGAACGTATTTGTTAGAAATTTTAAATCCCCTAAAGAAGTTTGAAGTTAACTGTTGAAGTGAGTTTACTTTATCAAAGTATTTTAGCAGGCATTTGATGTTAGAATATTAAATTATGTAAGTTCAACCAGTAAAGACACATCAAGTTCGTCCACATCAGAACGTGACATTAGAAACATGGGTAGTCAACCATATGTCCCTGATGACAAGTTATTTATCGACGAATTTGGATTGGAGGAGCCACAAACAGTATCTAGCAGAAAATCTACTTATCATCCCTGATCCTCTTCTGGACTTTGCTCAATCCCATGTTTCTGCTCTTGCAATAGATGAAAATTGCGAGTCATGTTCACTAGCAGTGGAGATGAGATGAGAGACTTACTTTCAGTTTTCTTAGAGTTCAATGTGCGTAAACGAGAATCAAATGGTTGCAAGGCTGCATATTTAGTGCCATACTTGGACAGGTAATAATGTGCAGCATTATCTCCATGTGAAGTTTCCTTCTTCTTCATATTATTCAGTCACTAAGATCTTAGTTGAATGATGTGCAAAGTATTCACCTCTAGATAGGGGAATCATAGATATATAACATATTGCTGAGCGGAATTTCTAGAGCACATAATGTTACTAAGATATTACAAATTACTCTACTCTGTAAGCCCGGCTAGCAGCGAACCCTCTGAGGGCATCTCCCGCTCGCGTGGATCTGCCGTGCGGGTCCGCCGTGCGAAAAGTTGGGGTTTCGCAGACTTTTCATTTTCGGGATTCCGCTGTTTTAGCATGCCGGGAGTATTTTGTAGCACTTGTGATGTCGGGCCATGGGGGAAAAATTTCGGGCCCAAAAAAGGCCGTCTAGGCCCTCAAAACTGACCCCGCGAGTTCGAATCGACCAAAAAAGTCCGAGAGATTTTCCCGCTCAAAATTTTCGCTTCGTTATTGGGGCCGAAGAATGAGTTATGTCATATCGTTGCATGCCAAGCGTAATTACTACAAACATGCATGCCGTCGATCCAGGCGACCACGCCGTTGGAGGCGAGGAGAGATGCCTCCTGGTGCATCTCGGCCATTGCTTCGATGAAGACGGAGCCCTCCTCGGGCCTGGACTCCGGTGCACCGGGCCTCTACATCGCACCAGCCGTGGGAACGCCAAGCTCGGCCTAGGGAGGAGCGCAGGGTGGAGACGAGGTCGGGGAGGCAGGACAGTGGGGATGCGGAGCCGGGGAAGGAGCACGTCGGGGAGGGGGTGTCTCAGTCGTAGCCGTTTGCTTCTTCTTCCGTCACTTCTTCAGTGTTCCCCATCCAGTTAAGGTCATCAGCATCTTCAATGTCCTGACAATTACCTCCTCCAGAAGAACATCCTTGTTCCCAAGGATCTTTTTTTGCATACCGGCGACATATTTTACGGTGTGTGTGGTGGGAGGGGGGCATCGGCCCCCTGCCCCTTTTTGAGGTGGCATCCTCAACTGGAACAAAGTGTGACCCTGTAAATAATCTTTAGGCAGTGTGAGGCTGTTCACATGTTGTTCACATGCTGATTTATGTTAGTTCTATGTAGTCTTTAGCTGGGTTAGTTCGTACACCGTCCAGACCGCGTCATGGGATGGCACGACTTGCACAATGATGGCGGATGACATGCAGCATGACGATGGCCCTATAAATGAGCACCCCCGGGAAATGGTCATACCAGACAAAAAATCCCGAAAATTTTGAAAATTTTGAATTTTAACGTATTTAACCAAAAAATTACCGAATTTTAACCAAAAAATTTGAATTTCCGAAACACCCCTAGGAGAATGGTTGGCGGGACGAACCCGTTGCGCTTTCTCGATCCTTTCAAACACTTTTTCACTTACAACCGCTTTCTACTCAGCAAATTTCAAGATACTATTAGCATTTTTAACTTAGTTTGTTTAGTGCAGCAGAGTACGGTTCCAAGCTTTAATAACAACTTTCCACTAATTAGTTTCAACATAATTAACCAACATATTTAATGATTGTCTTTTATGATGTGTATATTGGCTTGTACAATTTAATTTAACTTATATACCCATCGACTCCATGACAGTGGAAATTGAATTTTGACAAGTTTTACATTTTCTTTTTTTTCTATTAATTAGCTCTAGAAAATAGTACAAAAATATTTTAATGAAAAAACCTGCGCTTTCAGACCCACCTGCACGATTTCTGGGAAAAATGGTCGATCAAAGAATAAATGGACCTATAAACAAACGATGATAAAATGGTGCTTGGTAAAGTAGTGGAGAAGGAAAAATATATCCTACCCAAATCATGATGGTAAAATGGTGGAGTAAAGGGAAATTAAACGAACCCAACCCACTGTAAAATGGCCATGGTAAATTCGAAGAGTAACTTTTTAGCTGTCCAACCCGCGGTAAATTGGATTCCCAACGTGCACGGCAAAATTGTGGACTAAGGGAAATTAAAAAGACCCAAACCATGCTAAAATGGCCATGGTAAATTGTTACAGGCCATGGTAAATTCGGAGAGTAACTAATTTTTTAGGTGTCGAACCCGCGGTAAATTGGATTAGGTGTGCAACACATGGTAAAGTGGCGGAGTAACGAAAAACAGAACCTGCCAAGCCATCATAAAATGGTGCGGGGTAAAGTGGTGGAGTAGGTGAAAATTTAAGATGCCCAAACCATGGTAAAATGCCAAAAGGTAAAATGGTTTGCACAACTAATCCATGGGATATAATACGGTCACTCATTAACTCCATATATGGGATGGTCCACACATCAACTCCATGTGATGGTATAAGCCCACGGTTTTATGGTGTAAACAAGATGCTTTGCTTTGCACCCGAATTCATTTTCTGGGGTTCATTCTTTCCATGTGATGCTGTTGCATGGTTAGCTTCCAGAAATTGGCATGAACTTGAGACTCTTATGGAGCGTATCTGCTTGCTAATATGTTATATACAACTCGACAAAATAAGGCATATACAGTTCAAATTATTTTCTGCTACTAAAATGTGACGATACAAAAATCTGAACCACATATATTCTAAATGAATATAGCATGCAAGAGATTTTTGCAAACATTTTTGCTCAAGTATCCTCTTATTTAGTTTGGGATTGTCACAGATAACACACGCTGCTTAGTGCATAATCTGATCAAACCATTGGTTTGTGTTAGATTACATAGCAGTTCCACGAGGCCAACCTTCTCGGCCCTCTAACAATCTTTTATGTCCCAACTACTCGTTTCCAACTTCTGCATCTTGCTCGCCGTTCATAGTAGTTGCATGGGGAAGCACTAACACTACCAGGACAACGCAAATAACCACCGATGCCAAAGGCTGGCGTGTTGGACCAGCGGTAAGCTCGACTATGAGCTAATAAAGAGCAACAAATGTGGAGATGTTTAGTAATCACAAAGAAAAACCATGGTCCCAATATCAGTTCCCTCCAACATTGCAATGTATTATTCTTCTGATTAATTTCTTATTTAATTGTATTAGCACGGTGGCGAATTTTCTACCACTAAAAGCTACGTGCCTTCATTGATCTTGTTCTTGATAGGATAAATTGTTAGACGAGACCAACTTTCCATTGATTTGATTTATATACCGACCGATTCAAGTTTTCTCGACCCATTTGTCTCACCTCTTTCCCCGTGTCGGTACACATGACCTACTAACACTTTCTATAGTCATTCAATTGCTATGTACGCAACCATTTTTCCCTTTTTCTTCTCTTTGGTTGGTATGGATTGAAAGCAAAGGTATGACTTCACCCTCGCGCGGACACCCCAGCCGGCGGAGTGCGGACGTCGAGGTTAATTGTGGCTGTTCTCTCCCTCACCTCGCCATCATGGCCACAGACATGTACGGTCTCGTCGGTGCCTACGACTTCCTTCAGCACCCCGCCCGACGGTGATTATTTAAACTAATTACGGGATTAATTAGGATTTATAACACACGAAAGGCTTATAATATACTTATGAGAAATTACCAAGTTATCCTTGGGCCAAACCATGGCCTAGAGCATATTAACCATTGGATGATGTACCGTAAAAACTCTCGTTCTCTAACCATCACTACTACAAAACACAACTCCTATAATTATAACCTGGTGGTGAACCCCTTGCATTGCAATGGCCTCCTCCTCAGCTCCTGCTAGCTACAGCAATATAAGGATGATCGTCCCGTTGTCTGCAGTTCCATTCTGTCCTTGCAGGCTGAAGGAGAGGAAAAGTAAGTTGGTGCTGGTGCTTTCAGATCGAGTAACTAATTTGGTTCACGAATCCTGACAAGCATGCATGAGCACGTGATCCATTTTTTTTCTTTTCGGTTGCAATACTGGTATGAAAATCCGGTCTCTCAACACCACAAAGAAACAAGTACAAGTTGTTCTACAAGCGTAGTAGTTTAATGTTGACGTGACCGACAACCATGTGTGAAACAAGGAGACGCGCAACACAAACCTGACAACCATGTGTGAAACAAGGAGACTGACACAACGCATAACTAAGTCGTCCACACTGATCTGTAGATGGATACTCCTCATAGAAATCACCGCAGTAGCCACCCGTCGCGTATGACGGGATCTGGGGAGAAGCTGAATCGGCGGGGGACACGCCCCGATCTGCGTTGACGGTCGGGCTAGAATCGCCGGTGGGAGCCGACGGCTCAGCCCGCATACGCTCGTGGGTGGGAACAAACTGCACACTGTGCGTGCACAAAACGAAATGGCTGCCGACAAGATCAACAAGCCGGCGAGCAAACCAACACCACACAAAGCCGAAGCATAAGCCCGGCGACACAGTCCCACTGGCTCCTCGACGCCGTCAACCACACCGCCGAGATGGGGTTGAAGCCGGGGTACCATTATTCGATGTAGCGCGACCACCAACATCTCGGTTCCCTTTTGTTTGTTTGTGTATTTCATTTCCGTGAGATGCATAATCCATTCTGACATGTACTTCTAAAATAGCTAATTTATTTCCTTCCTCCCTTGCTGATAGCTATTGTAAAGAAACAATTTAGCTAATAAAGTAGAAAGAAGTGTTCAAGTGTAGATATAAATTAAGCAGCCTACTAATTATTTCGTAAGCTACAGTTTCATTAAACTCTTCTAGGCTTTTTCAGGGGTACTCCAAAATGGTCATTTGTCAGATAACACTTGGGTTGGTGTGAACATGCATAACAATGGGATCGCACGCACGTAATCATGGTTCTCTTGATGCTGGACAAGAGCATAATAGACACAGAACACACCTCATGAGAAAGGAACTTGTTCTGAATGGTGCTGGTGTTGTTGGGAAGGTTATTTCCAAGATTGTTTCAGAACCTCCGAATTATAAATGAAGGATGTTTCAAGAGACAACAAGCAATTCTAGAGCATATTTGACGGAGGCCAGTTCTGAGATCCCGGTTGATGCAGATAGAAGATGACAGGTAGTACCATTGCAGGAGGTATTTAAAACCGAATCGGACTTGAATGTGAAATATTACAAAGGTGTCCACAAGTGGTGCTAGAGATACTTGTTGCTCAAGGACTGGTCTTTTGGATGTTACAAATAAACATAGTAGCATTGCTATATTCGATTTAGTTTACAGTTTTGTGAACTTGAAATGCCGCAATTTCTCATGCCAAAGCGTTCTACAAGTGTTTGATTGTGATTGTAAAGCTTGTCAGCACAGGACTATTTTTGTAGTTCTTGCATGTGCATTATCTGCTTGAAGTTTGACATGGAATGTAATACATGTAGTTGGGTAGGTTCTGATGTATGCCTTTCATTGGTGCCATACAGATTGTGGCCTACGCTACCCCCTTATTCATAAAGGGGCGAAGTGGTTCTAGGGCACATGACACTAATGAGATGCACTTTCATTGTGCTGCTTGTGGCCATCCGTTAGAGATGTATGGTTTTGTGAAGGAACTCTTCGAATATGTACTAAGCAATGGAGGATGGAGGCTCTTATCAGAGAGCTTCAGTGTGTCGGAAGAATCTTCTCTCCAAGTTATCATCCAAGGGGCAGGAGAGTCAGGAACATTGTCAAAATTAGAAAACAAGGCTTATTATTAAATTTGAGGCACAATTATCTCACAGAACCAAAATACTATGTAGGCATATTTTATGTACACGTGAGTTTATTTGTACGGCAAGGAAGAAAATTGATGTGCGGCAAGGAAGAAATTTGATGCGTCGTGGCAACGCACGGGCACTTAACTAGTATATGTATATAATTGTGTTTCAAGGTTGAAATTGTCAAAACCCAGCTCCCAAGGTGACCGGCTTCACATACATGCGCTGTCGCTTAGAAAGGTTTTGAACTTATAGCGGGAAACTCCAACTTCGGGTCAATCAGAGAGAATCTTGTGACAACGAGGGCTCAACCTTGGTTCGCCATGTTCTTAAAGATCTAACCAAACACAAACAAAGAGAAAATTCCATTGGTCAACCGCTGTTCAACGCCGGTCAAAGGGGTAGTCTACTGGGGGCCTACGGGTCACGAATCTGCCGCTGTCGGGGCGAGGAGGTGCCGGAATCAATTTGAATCTTGTGTGGTGTTCTAATATATGTATACAAGTGTGGTGGGAGGTAGAAAGAGGTAATACACAACTCCTATTTTTTTAATACTCCTTTGGGTATACGCAAGTAGGATTCTGTACAATACCTACAAACGGTGTCGAAAGATTCAGGCCTATGAATAGTTTTAACGACAATTTTGATCTCATTTAAAAAATTAAGGAAAATGAATAAAAGGTTGTCATTTGTTTGTTTTGTTTTGTTTTGTCAGACAAGATAAATTGAGACATTATTTTTGAGAAAGGCTTCTAGCATAGAAAGAATTAAAGACATAAACCTTAGGTAAAAAAACAAAAAACTAAAAAATGCTATTGGCCAAAGAAGCACAATCCGTGTGCTTGAAGCTCATTGGTGGAGAAGTAAGAGGTGTGGATTGATGAGGTGGCAGCAGCATGTCCACACATCTAAGAGCACCAGTACGTCGCTCTCCTCACCGCCTCCCCATATTTCTGTTGTCGCTCACGTTCGCCTGGTGGACGAGCAGCAGCACGTCCAAGTCCAAAAAAAAAAAAAGGCAGCAGGTCGGTGGAGGAGCATCAACTTGGGGGAGCCCCAGTGGCCGACCAATGGAGTGAGTCGCTTCTGTTCCACGCGGACGACTTCGACGCCATGGTTGTCGACGGCGCACTCCGCGAAGCCCTCTCCTGTGGCTTGCTCCGAAAGGCGCCTTCGCCGTCCTCAAGCCGGAGGTCCTGCCTTCCGTTGCACCTGCTCTGCGACTTCAACGACATGGCTCGCTGCTCCACCTGCAGCTAAAGCCGTCGCCGACCTTGTAATGTTTGCTGCGATCTGGATCGGTGAACACTGCCGAGTTTTAAAATTTTGAAATCTTGCCAGATTTGTCTTTTTTGCCCGGGCCAAAATACAACGAATTTTTCATTGAAATTTTTCACAGTGGTAGATCTCAACATTATCTCCACCTAGGATTTTTGTTTAGATTTTTTGGACACACAAAAATGCAGATTTCAATTTTTTTTTAAACGGCCTACATGTAGTTCAAGCTACGTTTGGACTTTCCGGACAAAAGCTCCCTAAAAGGACGAACAAGAAGTGTGACCACGGGCAACAGATGTTCCATGCTGAAGTTGGCGAATGTAAAACACATACTAGTGCTGGTGCCAATATCAGAGCACCAGACTCATCCCTGAGAGACCAAGTTCCTGCTGGATAGATGGTGAGAGAATTGAGTTCTGAATCCATCACATTAATTAGGTCAACATATGACACATTATTAATGTGGCGAAGGCAGTCGATTCTCCACAAGAGCGCGTCACAGAGTCTTGCAAGTGGAAATGGTGATTAATCTACGGAAGGTCGGAGAGAAAGTATGACTGAAGAAGGAATTAGAATTTAGAAAGCTAACAGCTGGGAAGGTTCAACTTAACTAAGCATGACAGAAGAGAAATTAGAAATCCATCCGCTCAGCTCACGGAACCGGATGGAGGGCCTGGAGCAAGCGAGCTATGACTATCTCTCTTGGCCCGTCCATCGGTTTCGCCTCCATGCACTTTAGCGGCCCGCCGTAACACCTCCCCCAACTTGACGCCGCGGCCACCACCGGCGGTTCACCTCCCTCCCCTTCTCTCTCTGCAAGTGTAAAAGCCCCCTGCTATGTCGCTTTGCGCTATTCTCTTATGGTGCGCGTTGGGCGTCCTACGGTTGATTGGAAGTCCCGATCCTCCGGACTCCAAGCCATCCAATGCTGCGTGTCAGGCTGTCCGATCCGCACTACCGCTTCGCTAAAACAGCAGGAAAAAATCCAACATGTATCGAAGTTGGGTATCGGCTCTTAAGTAAGCACACCACCCTCGTATACCCATATTAGGACCCGATGCAAGTGGTGTAGCGTTTCCGACACTTTCTCGCGCGGATTCATGTTAATCCCACTTCCATGGGCTCCGTGTTTGTCTATCCCCTAGCAATCATTCAGAAGGGGTAGCCCACGTGACTTTTTTACTTGTGTGTGTTAACATAGCTCATAGGGATTTGGAGAACCGAAAAAGGGGACAACATGCTCACATACAACCAATATCTTACACAATGTAAATGTGCTTGTGTACAACAAGCTCACATACAACCGATATACAGAATCGAACAAACATGTAAAAAAATAACGGACTCACAAACGACAAACATCTAGGAAATAACAAAAAATTAGGAAAAGACACACATGCAATTGGGGAATCAAAACAACTTTAACATGGACGAGGCACTCGGCGAGAGAGTGAGAGGGGTAACTCAAATGAGAAATTTTGTTGTATAGATACCTGGCCTTCCAGTGCCTTTTAACCCCACCCTTCATAGATTTTTTCCCGCCAAAATATTCCTGCCAAAAAAAATTCCGGCCAAATATTTTCCGCGGAAAATAGAGTGAGCGCGGAAGAAAAAGCCGGGAAAGAAAAACAAGAAATTCCCTTTAAATAATAAAAAAGAAAACAAAAAATCTATTTGCCTAGTGCCATGCGTGCCATGCTAGAATGCACTCGGCAAACAGTGCTCCGTTATGTTTTGCCGAGTGCACTCGACATAGCTCTCCGCGACGTCACATTCCGTCTTGTGAGGCGGCAGGTGCCACGTGGCGCGCTCTTTTTGCCGAGTGCCGCACTTGGCATAGTACCCTATTGGCCGAGTGTGATTGGTTGCCGAGGGTGGGTAGCAGAAAACACTCGGCATACAAACCTAGTTGCTGAGTGCTTTTGTTTGCCCAGTGTTTTTACGTGACACTCGGAATATAGACCTTGTTTGCTGAGTACCTGATAAATTGCACTCAGCAAAGTGTGTCGATTTCATGTAGTGGTGGCTTCACCGTGTAAAAAAAAAGATGAAAATAATACCGACGCGGCTTCTAGAAATCCACTTTGCCTCATAGGTGTAGATGCACCCATTATTCAAAAAACGCATTTCGAAATGTCAAAAAATTCCTTTTTTTCATCCGGACATTCTATGTTTGCACACGAAGTTTTGCGAATAAATTACATTTTATGTGGCCTGTTTAAAAAAGAAAATTTTCCTTAACGGATGCATCTAAACCTATGAGTCTGTGTCCCGCGGCTTCACCTTATAGCTGCAAAAATAGTTAGTGGAGCGTAACTATTTAGATATAGAAGTCCCTGCTGGCATGTCAAAGCTGGCTAGTTCAGCCTAATGAGAGAAGAAGGTTTTTCAATTAGGAAACTTGGCGGTGATCGTGCATCAATGCATCATGCATGCAATTAAGCTGTTGGCCTCTACCAAGCCGTAAAGATATTAGAACATTTTTCATAAATTAGGGGTACCTGAGAAATTTAAATCTCTTACTGCAAACCGTAGAATAGCGCATACGTGGGAAGATACATACATATCTATGCATATATATAGTCCACTGAAGCAAGGATGGGTTGCATATGGTCGATTCCATGTAATAATTAACTACGGACGACAGTCCCTTAAGCAGTGCTAGTACGTACGGTACAACCAGACTCAGATGGAGATGCTGTACGGGAGACCCTTCCCGGTGTCCCCGGCCCCGGATGACCGCTTGAATAGCTCGTACGGCATGACGCCGGCGCCGCACCGATTCTTGAGATCTTCCGTCTCGTTCCGCTCGTCGATAATCTCCTCGTTTTTCAGCATGTTCCGTTGTAGCTTCTGGAACGCCGACTTGATCGTCAGATCAGCCTCCCACGCCGGCTCCACGTGACTGCCCACGTGCTGCTCGTCCGGCCAGTGCGACGACAGGACGTGGAGCACGGTCATGACGAGGACGGCCTGGTACTGAGACGGGAACACCTCCAGCAGCTCCATCTCCGGCTTGGCCTTGAAATCTGCCATGTGTTGGGCGCGGTCGGGGCCGTCCTCTACCGGCATCTTCTTCCGCGCGATGGTCGGCCTGTTGGGGAAATACCCGGCCAAGGGATACTGGGCGAAGTTGACGGCGGCGTGGTGCCCCGACGTGACCCACATGATGCTAGTCAGAACCTGGACCAGGCTCTCGCGGGAGTCCAGCTTTGGCCACCACGGCTCGTTTTGCTTGTCGGCGTGGCCTTTGGTGCGAACCTCGTCCCACCAGCCGTTGAGCTCCTTGTCGCCGGTGATGTCCGCCACCGACGGGTAGTAGTGCTTCACGTAGTCGGAGGTCCATTCGTTAATGGAGTTCCAAACGAGTAGCCCATCGTTGGCATACGGGTAGTCCTCTATGGTCAACGTCAACGTGCCGTCTTCCTCCTCGACCGCCATACCTCTAGCGTATCAGACGTAAAAACAGCATATACGTGTCAAATTAACAACCATTTTGCAAAGTAGTGGCAGCAAGCTGATCGTGCATGGTTCAGGCCATCTTAATATCTAGTGGTATTACGACGTACCTTCGGATAAGGTCGGCTGGCAGTGCCTCCATGTCGAACCGCCAGAGGTCCTTGTAAGCCGCGGAGCTGAGCTTCATGCTGTACCTCCCCGGCGAGAAGGTTCTCTCGATGATGCCATCCGCGTTAATGAGCTGCTCCCGCGATTTTGCGTTGATCTGCATCGTGTACCGAAAGTGCGGGTGCAGCAGCCCAGTGGCGGAGCTGTGTGTTGATTATGTGGTCAATTGACAACACAAAACTTTGGTAAACACCATAAATGCTAGTTAAGAGTACAGACTTTTGACCCCATAAGTACTAGTTAATGACCTCACTAGCAACGAATGTCTTTGATTTTGGACTTTTGACATCACTGAGTGCCAATCCTAGCTCCGCCACTGCAGCAGCCGGTAGATGGGGTGCATTCTGCTCAGCTGACGGTTCGCCGCGATGATGTAGGGCTCCACGCAGCAGTGTGTCCTCAACCTGACAAGACGATTTCCAATTTCAGCTAACTAATAAAGTGGATTTGATCATGATCTAGCTCAACTAATTACCAGTCTAAAACAACTACTAATTACCAGTCTTTATAGAGAAAAAAGAAACTAATTACCAGTGGCTGACAAGCTGGTGGTACCCGGAGTCGTGAGCTAGGACATGCGCCTTGGCCAGCTTCCAGAGCCAGGACCCGGTGCCATCATCCCACTGCTGCGGCGGCGTGAAGACCTGACTCCACGGCTCAACAAGGCCTGGATGCTTGCCCTTGGGCCTTGTCAACTCGATCGCGATGGGCCGAAGCGTCCCTTCCTTTGTCAGGAAGAAGAGCGTGCGCGAGCCGTAGAGGGTGGTGCCGTCTAGCTCGCGCACATCGTTCACAAAAGGGAGCAACATGTCATGGTAGTCCAGCATGAACAGCTTCTTGTTCTCAACGGCCTGTACATACAATCAAATTAATCCATGAATGTACACTATTAATTAATTAATGATTTCAGCTGCAATCAGTTTCCTCACCTCTTCCACCGTCATGACCCTACCTATCTGCTCTTCAATCAGCTCTTTGGTGATACCAGACTCCCGCGGGCCATACTCTTCCTCATCGAGCTTGCTGACAAAAGGGAATTCCTGCAGACATATTACATGATAATGTCGATGCAGTGCATGGTCAGAAGTAACTCCAATAAATCCGGCCAGCAGCTAGCTAGCAATATATATATAGGAATATATTCGAACGTGCCGTGACAAGCTGTATGCTCAGTGGGTTCAGTCCTGAAAGGGTTTGTCTTGCGAACTCCTCGTCTCTGGACCATGCAAACTTGTCACCTGCAATATTTTCCACACCGAGGCGCGCGCAGGTCAGGTATTCAGTGACGTCTGATTGAAATAGCGCGCGCGAATGAGACTGTAATTAATTCGTACCACGCAAAAGTTGGGGCATTTGGAATTTCAAGTCCTGCAGCGCCTCGTTGAACGCTTCCTCCGTCGTATCGGACTGTCCCCAAGCTTTGCGCAACTTCCGTAACGTTTTCCCAACCATGGCGAGAAGGCTAGGCGGCTGCTCCACCAAGGTGTCGTCGAATAGCGAGTCGATCGCCGCAAAGGAGGGGAAGCTTAGGCTCTTCCCCTCTGCGGAGAGCATCGTATCGATCAGCGGCCCCAGTCCCGGCATGACGGACGCCAACCCCTTGTGGAGTAGGAAGTGGGTCTCATCCGAGCGCGAGAACACCTCGTCCTTGGGCACGTACACGTAAGTTCCAACCCTCTCTGACGACGGATCTGCATGCACAACTACCTAGCTAGTTAATTAAGCTCGCGCAATTAATACATATATCATGAGTCTGTTGTGATGCTCCATCCCGGGCGGCCATTACATACGTACCCTTGTCGCTGCGGGGGCGGCCGGTGCGGCAGCGTCGTGGGTACGGGTTCTCATTCCCGCCGAGCACCGGCCGCGTCAGGGCGTCATCTTCCTCGGGGTTCCCAAGGTCGTTGTACACGTCGTAGTCGTAGATGCGGTCCAGTTTGTTGCGCTCGCCGCTCCCGTCTCCACGGATGGCCTTAAGCTCGCTCTCGCGCAGACTCTCCACGCCCGGGGGTGTCTCCGACGGCAGGTAGGACTGCACCACCATATCAAACCAAATCATACATGTAATTAGATGGGATGTTTTACGGTACATTCTACTACGCATTTTCGCGTGTAGTATATAACAGATCAGTTTTGGGTCAAAGGACAAACAAGTCATTTCTGAAAGAGATATCGTAGGCATTTATGGATAATTAATCTTAAACATAATAAATTTAGCTTTGCCTTTTATATTGATATAGGAGAAGCAAACATGACACGGCCGAGGCCAAAAAGAAAAAAACCATACATGACAGGGCATACTAGGCGAAAAGTAGCCCCGCTAGGATCCAAATCACCCTACTCCGTCTATTCTCTCAGAAAGATATATCGTCATATCTTCAAAACGCAACTACGCGGCGCGATCTGGGGTCGGGAAGCAGATCAGGTGGAGACGTCCAGCGCCGACGGAGGCGGGAAATCGCTTCCCCCTGGGCCAGCAAGGCCAATCAAAGCTTCATCCGCTGCCGTCATGGACGGCAAGTTCAGCCTGAGGAGGGTACTCCACCCGCGGATTGCCGAATCAGAGAACGGAGCCTTCTTGCAGGTGTTCGTGAATTCTTTCGTAGCCTCCACCAGGGGCATAGCTCCAAAGTCGAACCCCATTTTCTTGTGTAGGACACGCTGCGCTTTGCCGACCGCAGGGAGTTGAGGCTTCGCCGCGAGCCTGCCGCTACGACGGTCGGGGGCGGGAAGGGCCGCATCAGCACGTGGCATTGGCGGAATAGGCATGGGCAGCAGCGGCGCAACCGGCAGGCTGAACAGATCCGCGACACTGCGTATCACGATGCCAGAAGTGGGAGTCGTACCCGCAGCGTCAGCAACATCATCATCATCACTGTTGACATGAGTATCGGCAGCGAGGAGGTTTCCAATCGTAGCAGCCTCCGCGTCAGCGTCAATGACGTCCGCGACGGGCTCTAACTCCCTCCTCGCCCAGTCGCCCACCTCCTCGCCGTCCAGCAGTAGCTCCTGCTGATCCAGATCGGCGAGGCATGGTAGGAGCTGCTCCATCTCCTCGTCCTCATCATCCTCACTGGAAAATCCCCCATCGCACAGCGCGTCGCCAGGTGAGATCAACACCATGGTGAGGCCATCCACGCTCTCAACGTCCACGCTGGGATGTCCCCCCTCGCACGGCGCGTCGCCGGGCGAGAGCAGAACGGTGAGGCCCGCGTCCGGAGAAAGGAGCGGGTGACTACAGCAGACCTCAGGCAACACCTCCCCGGTCGTAGCCGTCGACAGGCACAAAAGCACCTCCGACTCAGCCGTCTTGCGGTCGCCGACCTTTCCTTGCATTTGCAGCAGCCCCAGGTCAGTCCTCTTGTTCTCCGCCGAGAGCACATCGTCCACGCTCATCTTGTAGCACCTCTCACTAGCCAACACCCTCGCAAGGTGCGCATGATCCTGGCTGCCGAGCGCGAGGTCGCTGGAGGTAGAGCTCGTCGGCGCGCTCTGGGCGTGACGAGCATGAGTTGGCGAAGCGGAGTGTCGGCCAGCGAGCTTTTCCTTCGACGGGACGAGACGCCGAGCGGGAGGACGAAGGACTGGGGCCGGAGCAGCGACAGGATCCAGCAGGGAGGCGACCGGCGGGGGCGCCACCACAACATCGAAGAGCAGGTGCCGCGGGACGGAGCCCAGCGCGGGGCCGACACAGTCAGTAGGGGCAGAAGCTTCGAGGTCGAGGGAGCCCGTGATGACGCTCCGGAGACGCGGCGAACTCGCTCTCTCGCGCGCCGGCGGCACAGGCGTCGGTGGTGGCGCCGAGGCGTCAAAGAAGTCCATGCCGTGCTCGGGAACAACTCCACCACAAGGGGCCGACGACGGAGGAGGCGGAGGCCAAGGCTGCGAGCGCGTCGGGGCGGGTAGGGTGGCGCGGAGGGCTGTCAAGGGTGCAGGGCAATCTTGGTGGCAGTCGCGGGCCCAATGTCCAGAACGGTCGCACCGGTCACACCGCACTGGGTCACGGCAGGCCGCGGCGAAGTGGTCGCTGGCGCGGCACCGACGACAGCGACGAACAAGGGATCGTCGAGAGCGCGAAGACGAGCTGGAGCTGGAGTGGTTATTGGGGGCACGGTTGGAGCGTGGCGAGCAGTAGTAGGCTCTGCGGCGCGACGGCATCGAAGACCGGAGTAAATTGGAGCCGTCGAGTCGATAAGGAAGTCGGGCCGCTCTCGGGCGGCGCCGCTTCTTGGGGGTGAGCCATCCTTCGTCATCTCGGGCAGAGAGCGCCGTATCGCGAGGGGATCGGGCAAGGATGCCTCCGCCTTTCTGGGTGGATTCGACCACCTTCGGATAAGGTCGGCTGGCAGTGCCTCCATGTCGAACCGCCAGAGGTCCTTGTAAGCGCGGAGCTGAGCTTCATGCTGTAACCTCCCGGCGAGAAGGTTCTCTCGATGATGCCATCCGCGTTAATGAGCTGCTCCCGCGATTTTGCGTTGATCTGCATCGTGTACCGAAAGTGCGGGTGCAGCAGCCGGTAGATGGGGTGCATTCTGCTCAGCTGACGGTTCGCCGCGATGATGTAGGGCTCCACGCAGCAGTGTGTCCTCAACCTGACAAGACGATTTCCAATTTCAGCTAGCTACTAAATAAAGTGGATTTGATCATGATCTAGCTCAACTAATTACCAGTCTAAAACAACTACTAATTACCAGTCTTTATAGAGAAAAAAGAAACTAATTACCAGTGGCTGACAAGCTGGTGGTACCCGGAGTCGTGAGCTAGGACATGCGCCTTGGCCAGCTTCCAGAGCCAGGACCCGGTGCCATCATCCCACTGCTGCGGCGGCGTGAAGACCTGACTCCACGGCTCAACAAGGCCTGGATGCTTGCCCTTGGGCCTTGTCAACTCGATCGCGATGGGCCGAAGCGTCCCTTCCTTTGTCAGGAAGAAGAGCGTGCGCGAGCCGTAGAGGGTGGTGCCGTCTAGCTCGCGCACATCGTTCACAAAAGGGAGCAACATGTCATGGTAGTCCAGCATGAACAGCTTCTTGTTCTCAACGGCCTGTACATACAATCAAATTAATCCATGAATGTACACTATTAATTAATTAATGATTTCAGCTGCAATCAGTTTCCTCACCTCTTCCACCGTCATGACCCTACCTATCTGCTCTTCAATCAGCTCTTTGGTGATACCAGACTCCCGCGGGCCATACTCTTCCTCATCGAGCTTGCTGACAAAAGGGAATTCCTGCAGACATATTACATGATAATGTCGATGCAGTGCATGGTCAGAAGTAACTCCAATAAATCCGGCCAGCAGCTAGCTAGCAAATATATATATAGGAATATATTCGAACGTGCCGTGACAAGCTGTATGCTCAGTGGGTTCAGTCCTGAAAGGGTTTGTCTTGCGAACTCCTCGTCTCTGGACCATGCAAACTTGTCACCTGCAATATTTTCCACACCGAGGCGCGCGCAGGTCAGGTATTCAGTGACGTCTGATTGAAATAGCGCGCGCGAATGAGACTGTAATTAATTCGTACCACGCAAAAGTTGGGGCATTTGGAATTTCAAGTCCTGCAGCGCCTCGTTGAACGCTTCCTCCGTCGTATCGGACTGTCCCCAAGCTTTGCGCAACTTCCGTAACGTTTTCCCAACCATGGCGAGAAGGCTAGGCGGCTGCTCCACCAAGGTGTCGTCGAATAGCGAGTCGATCGCCGCAAAGGAGGGGAAGCTTAGGCTCTTCCCCTCTGCGGAGAGCATCGTATCGATCAGCGGCCCCAGTCCCGGCATGACGGACGCCAACCCCTTGTGGAGTAGGAAGTGGGTCTCATCCGAGCGCGAGAACACCTCGTCCTTGGGCACGTACACGTAAGTTCCAACCCTCTCTGACGACGGATCTGCATGCACAACTACCTAGCTAGTTAATTAAGCTCGCGCAATTAATACATATATCATGAGTCTGTTGTGATGCTCCATCCCGGGCGGCCATTACATACGTACCCTTGTCGCTGCGGGGGCGGCCGGTGCGGCAGCGTCGTGGGTACGGGTTCTCATTCCCGCCGAGCACCGGCCGCGTCAGGGCGTCATCTTCCTCGGGGTTCCCAAGGTCGTTGTACACGTCGTAGTCGTAGATGCGGTCCAGTTTGTTGCGCTCGCCGCTCCCGTCTCCACGGATGGCCTTAAGCTCGCTCTCGCGCAGACTCTCCACGCCCGGGGGTGTCTCCGACGGCAGGTAGGACTGCACCACCATATCAAACCAAATCATACATGTAATTAGATGGGATGTTTTACGGTACATTCTACTACGCATTTTCGCGTGTAGTATATAACAGATCAGTTTTGGGTCAAAGGACAAACAAGTCATTTCTGAAAGAGATATCGTAGGCATTTATGGATAATTAATCTTAAACATAATAAATTTAGCTTTGCCTTTTATATTGATATAGGAGAAGCAAACATGACACGGCCGAGGCCAAAAAGAAAAAAACCATACATGACAGGGCATACTAGGCGAAAAGTAGCCCCGCTAGGATCCAAATCACCCTACTCCGTCTATTCTCTCAGAAAGATATATCGTCATATCTTCAAAACGCAACTACGCGGCGCGATCTGGGGTCGGGAAGCAGATCAGGTGGAGACGTCCAGCGCCGACGGAGGCGGGAAATCGCTTCCCCCTGGGCCAGCAAGGCCAATCAAAGCTTCATCCGCTGCCGTCATGGACGGCAAGTTCAGCCTGAGGAGGGTACTCCACCCGCGGATTGCCGAATCAGAGAACGGAGCCTTCTTGCAGGTGTTCGTGAATTCTTTCGTAGCCTCCACCAGGGGCATAGCTCCAAAGTCGAACCCCATTTTCTTGTGTAGGACACGCTGCGCTTTGCCGACCGCAGGGAGTTGAGGCTTCGCCGCGAGCCTGCCGCTACGACGGTCGGGGGCGGGAAGGGCCGCATCAGCACGTGGCATTGGCGGAATAGGCATGGGCAGCAGCGGCGCAACCGGCAGGCTGAACAGATCCGCGACACTGCGTATCACGATGCCAGAAGTGGGAGTCGTACCCGCAGCGTCAGCAACATCATCATCATCACTGTTGACATGAGTATCGGCAGCGAGGAGGTTTCCAATCGTAGCAGCCTCCGCGTCAGCGTCAATGACGTCCGCGACGGGCTCTAACTCCCTCCTCGCCCAGTCGCCCACCTCCTCGCCGTCCAGCAGTAGCTCCTGCTGATCCAGATCGGCGAGGCATGGTAGGAGCTGCTCCATCTCCTCGTCCTCATCATCCTCACTGGAAAATCCCCCATCGCACAGCGCGTCGCCAGGTGAGATCAACACCATGGTGAGGCCATCCACGCTCTCAACGTCCACGCTGGGATGTCCCCCCTCGCACGGCGCGTCGCCGGGCGAGAGCAGAACGGTGAGGCCCGCGTCCGGAGAAAGGAGCGGGTGACTACAGCAGACCTCAGGCAACACCTCCCCGGTCGTAGCCGTCGACAGGCACAAAAGCACCTCCGACTCAGCCGTCTTGCGGTCGCCGACCTTTCCTTGCATTTGCAGCAGCCCCAGGTCAGTCCTCTTGTTCTCCGCCGAGAGCACATCGTCCACGCTCATCTTGTAGCACCTCTCACTAGCCAACACCCTCGCAAGGTGCGCATGATCCTGGCTGCCGAGCGCGAGGTCGCTGGAGGTAGAGCTCGTCGGCGCGCTCTGGGCGTGACGAGCATGAGTTGGCGAAGCGGAGTGTCGGCCAGCGAGCTTTTCCTTCGACGGGACGAGACGCCGAGCGGGAGGACGAAGGACTGGGGCCGGAGCAGCGACAGGATCCAGCAGGGAGGCGACCGGCGGGGGCGCCACCACAACATCGAAGAGCAGGTGCCGCGGGACGGAGCCCAGCGCGGGGCCGACACAGTCAGTAGGGGCAGAAGCTTCGAGGTCGAGGGAGCCCGTGATGACGCTCCGGAGACGCGGCGAACTCGCTCTCTCGCGCGCCGGCGGCACAGGCGTCGGTGGTGGCGCCGAGGCGTCAAAGAAGTCCATGCCGTGCTCGGGAACAACTCCACCACAAGGGGCCGACGACGGAGGAGGCGGAGGCCAAGGCTGCGAGCGCGTCGGGGCGGGTAGGGTGGCGCGGAGGGCTGTCAAGGGTGCAGGGCAATCTTGGTGGCAGTCGCGGGCCCAATGTCCAGAACGGTCGCACCGGTCACACCGCACTGGGTCACGGCAGGCCGCGGCGAAGTGGTCGCTGGCGCGGCACCGACGACAGCGACGAACAAGGGATCGTCGAGAGCGCGAAGACGAGCTGGAGCTGGAGTGGTTATTGGGGGCACGGTTGGAGCGTGGCGAGCAGTAGTAGGCTCTGCGGCGCGACGGCATCGAAGACCGGAGTAAATTGGAGCCGTCGAGTCGATAAGGAAGTCGGGCCGCTCTCGGGCGGCGCCGCTTCTTGGGGGTGAGCCATCCTTCGTCATCTCGGGCAGAGAGCGCCGTATCGCGAGGGGACAGGGCAAGGATGCCTCCCGTCCTTTGCTGGGTGGATGTCGCAACCACAATGGAGCGAACGATGGGGTGGGAACTGGCCGTGTAGAAGACGGCCTCCCCGCGAGATCCAACTGACGGAGAAGCGGCACGTGGGCCAGCCATGCCACGCGCGGGGAACGCAGGGGCCGAGAAAAAATAAATTTAGACGTTGGTTTAATTATTTTTGCCTATGCGCACGGACGGTGTAGCAATCGCCGTCGCCGCACTCCATATTTGCGCCGCGCCACTAGAGCTCTCTCCAACGCCGCCGCCTCGCCATTCAGCGTCGCCTCCCCGGAGCTTCCCCGGCGCCGCCGCCACGCCCTCCAGCTGCCTCCCCAAAGCTCGCCCAACACCACCTTGCCGTCGACCAGGAGCTCCAATGGAGATCTCGGCGTTGGTGCTCTGCAGGAGGTTCTGGTCGAGGACAACTACCGGCGCAGTGTCGGAATCCGTCCTGTGTTCGATGAAGTTGAGGTCCCGTGACACGGCGGAGGGCGTGCAGGAGGTCTGCGCACACCAGCACGCAGCCATTAATTTTGTCAGTGACATGCATGAGATCAATTGGAATGCTATCAAATGACACGAGAAGTGATGACTACAGATTGATCACAGTGCTGCTGCTCACCGTCTTGAGTCACGAGCGTGTAGTCCAATGGCGCTGAGGACAGCCATCGAGCTGGGCCTCCTGGAGACCCTCGTCGTGGGCGCCGGCGGGAAGTCGCTGACTCCGGAGGAGGTGGTGGCAAAGCTGCCGTCCAGGGCCGACAAGCCAGACGCGCCGTCCATGGTGGATCGCATTCTGCGTGTGTTGGCCTCGTACAAGGTCGTGTCGTGCACTGTGGAGGAGGACAAGGACGGCAGCCTCGTGCGCCGCTACGGCGCAACGCCGGTGTGCCGGTGGCTGACCCCCAACGAAGACGGCGCCTCGATGGCCCCGTTCGCCCTCCTGGCTCAGGACCACGTGTTCATGGAAACCTGGTGCCACATGAAGGACGCGGTCCTGGACGGCGGCAGCGCGTTCTAGAGGGCGTTTGGGACGTCGTGGTTTGAGTACGCCCGCAGGGACGGACGCTTCAACCGCGTCTTCAATGAGGCCATGAAATAGCTCCTCGAGGTGTACAGGGCCATGTAGTATGAGAGCACCGGCGGTCGGGACCGTCGACGATTCTGTGTCCGGGCTGACGTTGTCGTACTCCTAGGCCGTCGCCGTTTCCCTGAGGAAGGAGCGACGACGACAGAAGGGAATAAACTGGCGGCGGGATTTAAACAGTGCAATACCTAAAATATCCCTCGCAATGAAATATACTACACAAAATCTGGTGTAGTATAACGCATCTGCACCATTGGATCACGTCAAATAAACGGCCCATATTAGTTTGATGCACCGTAAAAGGACTCAATTAGATTCTACTACTACTGTACTGTACATGCACAGCACAGATGGTTCCTTTTTTTTTTTTTTTTGATAAAGAGAGCTTTATTAATCAAAATATTCGACCATTAACCAAGATGTACATAACCGCAACAGGTTTGCACAACAAAAAAAAGCAAAAAAAGGCAAATACAAGTAACCGTACATAAGAGAACAACTTCCTTAATTACATACTCCATCTGTTCATAATTACCGGGACGCTCTGGGTTTAGTCAAAATCAATCTTTATATAGTTTAATCAATTATATAACAAAAAATATCAACATTTATAATATTAATCTCATATTATACATGTTAATATTTTTTCATTTTATTCGGTCAAATTGTATAAAGTTTGATTTTGACAAAATCCAGAACACGGGTAATAGAAAACATAGGGGGTATAGATAGATGGATGGGTCAATATTTTACCTTGAGGGGAAAGAAGACACGCTTGCCGGTACCCACAGACTTTGGGTTGATCCAAGAATTGCCCTCGAAGGTGGCGGATGCAGTGTTGTCGTCATTGTCGAGGGAGATGACGATGTCCATGAGGAACATCTCCTTGTCGTGCTCGTTCTCCACGAGCACGGCGCCGATGGACCCGAACGAGACAGGCACATCGAAGGTGGCCTCACATGAAAACTCGTGCCCAGGGACTAGATTAATCCCCGAGTAGTCGGCGTCGCCTGGGATTGACGTCTTCTCTTTTCCCGTTTCTGTAGAGCATGAGTGCATATGTTCACAAAAATTCTTTTCGTATATACATACCATTTCCCCCTCGAGTTTTGCGGTAATATATACATGTATCATGCTTTTTAACTTTAATAGAAACCATATATGCATGCATGGCAGTCGCATATTCACATTGCGATATGGACAGGATTTGCTGACGTGGTTATACATCGCTTGTTGGAGGTGCGATTGTTGGATGTAAATCTAGTTCAATCTGATTGAGCAATTGCCACCTAAGTCACATTATGATTGTGTGGATTGGACTAGGGTTGTTCAAACCCTGCACCCAGCCAGGTCTGAAAAGGCCTAGACCGAAGCATGGGAAAAGTCCGAAAACAATTAATTTTCAAAATAAAATAAATACTATCCCTTTGTCAAAACATAGATTGTTTTATACGTTGACATGGTCTCCAATGTAATGCTTTGACCATCAAATTTCTATGAAAACATGACCGAAGCATGGTGATCATTTTTTTTTCTAAATTAATGGCCAAAAAAATAAAAATGTTTGACTTGTGCAGAATCTTAAACAACTTACACAATGACCAGGAGGTAATATTTTTATAATAGAATATCATTTTTATTATTTTAGTCGGCCTTAATTCATACTTCAAGCCTAGTAAGTACGCTGGGCTGGGTTGCCCATGTGAAGATGTCTGAGTTGGATCAACCTTATCTCGGAGTTCATGCGGGTCTAGTCCGCCGGCCTGGGATACCCATGTGATTGGATAAGCCTTATTTCGGAGTTGAAGGCGGGTTAGAAGCCCATGTGAGCAGGTCTGGATTGGACAGTATCTGTCGTGCTACCTTTTTTTTTATAAGCACCTGCGTGTTCAAATTTCAGAGGATACAGAAACACAGCACACACAACGCAGCACCTAGAAGCAGCGAGAAAGAACAGATGTTCTGGCACAAAAGCAGAAAGGACCTCGATAGAAAACGAAAATTGAAACAACCCTCCGAGATCCCAGCGCACCACCACTTCAACGCCCGTGTCCGACCACCGCCGTCGCCGGAGCCCCGACGGGAAGAAGGAAGACAGGCCGCCTGCAAACCTGGAACCACCAAAGCAACATCGCCAACAAGCTTTGAGAGCCGCAAGAGCTGTCCGCCTCGAGGGACGGATCCGAGAGCGCTGTGCCAAATCGGCCGGGAACGAATCCCATGCCCGATGGCCCGAAGATCCGGCGCCCCCGACCGACGACATCGACGAAGAGAGCCAGATCCACCCGCCATCTTCCACCACACCTGCACCAAAGCACCGTACCTCCGCCGCAGAAGACTCCTGTACACCAACCTCCACAGCTCCTCGACGGCGTCGGAGCAAACGCCATCGAAACGGGGAAGGAGCGAGAGGACCAAAATCCCCAACGCAGTCGCCGCCACCGCTCCACCGACTGCGCCTAGGAACAGACCACCGAGAAGCTCCTCGACGCCGCAACAAGCAACACCGAGATGGGGCTGGAGCTCCCGCACCATTATTGGACACGCCGACGCCGCCGCCACCCGAACGACGCCGCCCGAAACCCTACTCCTACTATTCACACGCCTAGCCAGAGAACCGCGGTTCCCCACCCTCCCGCCGCCGGAGCGACGAGAGGAGGGGAGGGGAACCCCTTCTCCGGCGGCGGAGAACGAGGAACACTCGACCGCCTCCCTTTCGCCTCTCTCGACTGTAGCTGGGGAGAGGGGAACGGATGAGAAATGCCTGGATGAGTGGCGTTAACTCGACTTGGGCTTTTGTTGTGGCTTGGAATGGTGATGTATCTGTCATACTACCTTGGAAACTAGGTAAATCCCATTCTATTTTGCACTAAAATATTATTTTGCTTCTTTGCCAAGAAAATAAATAGATATCATGCATTTAGATTGCAGCAAAAAGGAAGGTCTTATGAAATTTCTAGTTATTCCGCAGTTATTTTTATCATCTGCATATTCACTTTATGACGGTCAAATAAAGATTGTATACTAACAAATGTATGGTCGATGGTCTGTCAAATCTAAAAAAGAAATAACGAGATGGAAGGAGGTTCTCACGTACGTGAATCCAAGTCCGAGCTCACGAGCTCAAGGTGAAGAACTTTGCATTTGGTTGGACCAGGTGCAAGAAAATTCTTAAGAAAATCCACTATAGTTTCCGTATGCTTCAACGTCACCGTGGCCTTCATCTCGACAAAGTTGGGCTTCGCAGGTGCGATGAGGCCGGCCTCGTCGACCAAGGAGCAGCTGCGGCTTATCCTGGAGATAGTGCCGCCGCGACTGCGAGCGGTGCTCCAGTTACAGGCCCGACGTCCACGGCGTGGCGCCACGGCACCGCGCCGGTTAGCCGTGAGGAGAGGATGGCCATGGCTCGGAGCGAGCGCTGCTAGCGGAGGCTGCGTTAGCGCTATCATTGTGGCCCAGACTTATTACTACGTCGCTGCAACTCAAGCAAGCTAGTAATATGGTGCTCGATGCCCTGAAAGAGCGTGTACTGGGGTGTCTAATTTATAGAGTCGCCGGCGCTTAGGTTCCGTAGCAAGATGGAACTGTACGAGAGGCCGTGTATGGGTTAGAACACACGTGACTACGTAATTCTAAGATTAATCCAACAAAATAAAAGTCTAGTCATTTAAAGCATCTCCATTAGCTGCCTTAAATTGGGCATAACTGCTTTTTAGGCATTTGGGGACAAAAACGTTACTCCAACAGCTGACTTTGTTGTATATTTTGGCACAAAATTGTTAGAGCACCTGTAAAAAACAGCACGAAAGTGCTGACAATATACAACACATGGGCCACTGCTGCAAATCGCGCGCGAGCCTCCAGCCGCGACCCCGCCACTCCAACCGCCCAGTCCAGCCTCCCCCGGCTCCGCCGCGACCCCGCCGCCCCGCCGATTTGGGATCCCATGCCGCGTCGATTCAAGTCGATTCGGAGAGTAGCCGGAGCGCCGCTACCCGTAATGACCGTCGCAGCTCGTTGTCGTCCTGTTGAGGTGGAGTAGTGGCCGCCGGAGCTCCGCTGGTAGCCGTGCCACCACCGCGACCTAGCCGAGCGTCCGCTGCTTCGGTCGCCGTCGATGGCGCGGCGTCGTCGATTATCCGGCTTGAACTCGACCTTCCGACGTCAAGGAGTCCCTACTTACCATTTTTGCACCGGCGCGGCTACCATCTATGCTCCGACGAGCAGCCAGCCGGTTTCCTCCTCCTCGCACAAAAGATAGTTCGACAAAGTTCTAGAAGGTACATTTTTTTTCTTCTCGCTTTTTTTGTTCTGCACGAAGAAGTAGCTTGATGGAGATTTCGTATTGTAGATGAGTTCATGTAACTCTAATCTTTGGGATGATTCCTCGTCGGATGAGGAATATGACTTGGCAGAGGAGGAGAATATTGCTTTGCTCGTGATGATGCACAAGAACAAGAGGACGAAGCATGGCGGTTCCGTTTTTGGCCGTGAGTTCCTATAGAGAGAACGGCAAGAGGGTCACGAAAGATTGATGCGCAACTATTTTGGTCCAAATCGGGTGTATCAGGAGAGGTACTTTCGACGCTGGTTTATGATATCTACGGATTTGTTCCTTCACATTTGCAATTGTGTGAAGCAACATGACCGCTTTTTGCTTCGCATCGAGACCGCTTGTGTGTGCTTTGATATTCTCTTCCATGGCCACCTTCCTCTCTTCCACTGCCACCTTCCTTTGCTCGGCCGCATCCCTCCTCTCCTCGGCCACCGTCCTTTCCTCCATTCCTTTGATCTTCATAATCTTTCTTTCTTCGACCATCATGTCTTTTCTTACATTCATGATGGCATCCAATGATTCTTTTCTATCATCGTCTCGACTCTGCTTGCCCTTCTTTGTATCATATTCTTGAGAAGGATTTTCCCGAGAGAAAAAATCTTGAGATGCAACATTCATATTTGACAAGAAAGTTTCATCACCAACACTACAAACGCAAAAAATTAATAATGATCATCACACATTGCATGTCAATTGCATTCAACATTCATATTAGTGGCAAAGATTGGAAAAACCCGGGCAGAATTTTTTTTATACATTTCGGACATTTGTTCAAACACGTTGGGCATGCCGGCGGCCGTGGCCATGGGTGACTCCGACTCCACCTCCACGGAAGGCGGCGGCGGTGTGAAAGGAGGGGGTGTGGGGGGGGGGGGGGGGGGGGAAACTCCACCGTTTCAGCCACAACAGCCGCCCATGGCTTCTTCCTCTTCCCCTGACCGCCGGCGGCTGTTGGATCCCGTGGCGGCCTCTTCGCGCCGGCGTCGGCTCCTGGCCAGGGTCGTGGCTTCGTCTTGGCCGCCACGGCAACGACTGGTTGGACCGGCGGATCCGCTCCGGCGGCGGGCTGTGGAGGAGCGAAAACTTGGCGCCGGGCGGCGGGGACCTTCTGCTGGAGCTGCTGTTTTTTTTGGCTAAAACAGTTTTTTGGGGCAGCCGCCTTATTAGCGCATCTGTTAGAGATGCTCTTAGTGTTCTGCACGTATATCGCCCGATGTTTGATCTTGGGTGGCGCATACTATAAGTGCCAAGGAAAGGATTCTTGGGTGATCTCAATTTTTTAAACCGGTTCATTTTGTACTGAACTTTTAATTCTAGGTCAAATTTGTCTATTTTCACAACGGTAAACGGTAGCTATTATTCATGTGTGAACTTCACTGGCCTTTCAACTTTGATTCCTCGAGTGAGACATTCGTCCTTTTTTCTGGAACCTCCCCTCTTCTACAGTGCACAGAGGCGACCTCAGAGGCGACTCGGGCTCTCCCGGCGGCCGCCGGCGTATCCGCGGGATTCCTGACCCTCCGCCGGCTGCTACGGCGGCGGGAGGGTAGGGAATCCCCGGATCTGCGTTCCGGCATGTAGATAGGGGGTTTGTGGGCGGCGCTGGCGTGGTGGGGTCATCGGCGTCGGCCTTTTGGTGCTCTGCGGCACCCCCGATCCGGCGTCGTCGTCGACGGCGCTGCCGAGCTGCGGGTGAGTCACCTACCTGCTGTCGCTATCTCCGGCGGCGGTGGCAGGTTGGTGACGAGTGTACAGGAGGCCGGGAGAGGGGATTCGGGGTGGCTGCTGCTGGGGTGTGCGGTGTGCAGGCTGAAGATTTGGCCACCTCCGGTGAGGTGGTGTGGCGCTGGCCCCAGATCTGGGGCGGTAGGAGCTTGGGGTGCGTCCCCGGCCGATGGAGCATGACCGTCTTCAGATCCAGCTCGTCGGAGCAGGTGGTTGCTGCGGCTCGTCAAAGCCTTCGGGCAAGAAGTTCTTCCGTTCCCGTGGTGAGTGCTCCCGGTGGTGTTTTCCTTCGTCGTCTCCGACGGTGGAGGTCTCGCGAGCTGGGCGTTCTCGAGGTTGAAGATGGAAGGAGACAGCAGTGGTGCTCTCTGTTTTCTCTCTGTTTTTTCTTTGCTTGTATCTGGCTGTGTAATGCTTTCCTTTTCGTATGAATACAAGTATGAAAAAACAAAAACAAAAAAACTTTGATTCCTCGAGACTGAGCTATAAAAGTAATCATGAGTTTGCCCCACGCGGTCCCAAGTAGTAGATGCGACAAACCATGGCCAAGCGATTAGCCTATGACTTTCACGCGGTAGCCCCGGCACATTGGATTTTCGCATGGGATGGAGCTGTCAGCAGTAATGCCGTTTTGTTGAGTAAAAAATGCATGTGTTGTATCAGGCAATGTTTAGACAATATATCTGTTTTACGTTTCATTTAGTAATACAACTTGTTTATCTTCTTCATTTTCTAGCTCTTTTAACATGGGAGACAGTATTTTTATACCGGCAATTAGCTCTTCCTCGGGTTAAAATATAGTACGTGGGAACACCATGTGGGGTTAAATTGCTATTGTCGAGAGGCTATTAATGTTGACGTGACGATCGAATGTGACTGAAAACAATGTGCTGACATACTAACAATACAACTTGTGTGTCTTTTTGTTACTAGCTCTATAATATGCGAGACAGGTGTTTAATATTGACATGGGTTACCGGTCGGTAACCAGATTTACCGACCGGTAACCGAGTTTCCCGAGCACCCCCGGTATATGTGCTTACCGCCCAAAAAATCTCGAATTTGTTTGAAAATTTTGAATTTAAACGCCCATACATAGGTAAATACGGTGTATTCTCCTTATGTACACACGTCTGAAGAAGTGTCGTGGTGGTAGCATCATGCTTTTCTCGCGCCAAAGTCCCCGGTTCGAGTTCTCTGCCCGTGTATATTTTTCGGTATTATTCTTTCGGTTCGAGACTAAATGTTCGTAGTTACCAAAAAAAGTGGTCAACAAGGTTCGACCTTGCGGCGTGCTAGGGATGCCGCTACGCTACACTAAAGGCCGTGTCTAGTTGCAGTTTAGAACCTAAATAACCATTCCTAAGAAAATTTGAATTCAAAATTTGATTTTTAAATTCATCCGATAACCATCCGGGATTTCTCGGTTACCGCGGTAACCGGAAATCCCGAGCCCCCTCAGGAATTTTTTTTTCGGGAACCAAAACCTTGATGGTGACCGACAAAAGAAATATAGTCGGTAGTGACTAGGTACACCATGTGAGGTACGAATACTATTGTTTAACGTTGACGTGACCGACAACCATGTGTGAAACAAGGAGACGCGCAACACAAACTTGACAACCATGTGTGAAACAAGGAGACTGACACAACGCTTAACTAAGTCGTCCACACAGATCTATAGAGGCATACTCCTCATAGAAATCACCGCAGTAGCCACCCGCCGCGTACGACGGGATCTGGGGGAGAAGCTGAATCGGCGGGGGACGCGCCCTGATCTGCGTTGACGGTCGGGCTAGAATCGCCGGTGGGAGCCGACGGCTCAGCCCGCATATGCTCGCGGGTGGGAACAAACTGCACACTGTGCACACAAGACGAAAAGGCTGCCGACAAGATCAACAAGCCAGCGAGCAAACCAACACCACACAAAGCCGGAGCATAAGCCCGGCGACACAGTCCCACTGGCTCCTCGACACCGTCAACCACGCCGCCGAGATAGGGTTGAAGCCGGGGTACCATTATTCGATGTAGCGCAACCACCAACATCTGAACAGCGCCACCACGACACCATATAAATCGCTAACATTACGGACCTGATTACAGCGCCGAGCGCAGGTCCAGGGTCCCCACCGCCTCCTGCCGCAGGAACGACACGCGGAGGAGGCAGGGACCAAACGATTGCATGCATAGAGGTGTTCGAGTCTGGTAATATTCTATATGATGGTTGTGTGAGATAACGAGAGCACCGCGTCTCTCACAGGGAGCAGCACGGGTGCAAACCCTAGCACGGCCGCCACTGATCTACACCTCCTCTCTCGCTCTTCTCGTTGTCACCGGAAGATGTGACCTCGGTGGCGACAGGAAAACTTCTCTCCTACAAAGGATTTCGGCTATGACATTTCCTCCAGTGTGATGGGCACGTCACAGGGTGCTAGGTCCAGAAGGGAGACTTGGGGACCCAACTCTTATGAAGCAAGTATGTAGTTCTACGAACATAGTCCCTAGAGCCACAAAATCACGTCGATGAGCTATTAGTATTACTCTAAGCTGTAATCCGGGTTAGCTACCCGCCTGCTGAGGCACCTCCCTGTTCTGAGTGTTGTCAGCCGCTGGATATTAGATGTGAACTATCTAGACCGTTTATAGGCACTTGCAACCTGAGGGATTTACTCCATGCTAGAATGCACTCGGCAAACAGTGCTCCGTTATGTTTTGCCGAGTGCACTCGACATAGCTCTCCGCGACGTCACATTCCGTCTTGTGAGGCGGCAGGTGCCACGTGGCGCGCTCTTTTTGCCGAGTGCCGCACTTGGCATAGTACCCTATTTGCCGAGTGTGATTGGTTGCCGAGGGTGGGTAGCAGAAAACACTCGGCATACAAACCTAGTTGCTGAGTGCTTTTGTTTGCCTAGTGTTTTTACGTGACACTCGGAATATAGACCTTGTTTGCTGAGTACCTGATAAATTGCACTCAGCAAAGTGTGTCGATTTCATGTAGTGGTGGCTTCACCGTGTAAAAAAAAAGATGAAAATAATACCGACGCGGCTTCTAGAAATCCACTTTGCCTCATAGGTGTAGATGCACCCATTATTCAAAAAACGCATTTCGAAATGTCAAAAAATTCCTTTTTTTCATCCGGACATTCTATGTTTGCACACGAAGTTTTGCGAATAAATTACATTTTATGTGGCCTGTTTAAAAAAGAAAATTTTCCTTAACGGATGCATCTAAACCTATGAGTCTGTGTCCCGCGGCTTCACCTTATAGCTGCAAAAATAGTTAGTGGAGCGTAACTATTTAGATATAGAAGTCCCTGCTGGCATGTCAAAGCTGGCTAGTTCAGCCTAATGAGAGAAGAAGGTTTTTCAATTAGGAAACTTGGCGGTGATCGTGCATCAATGCATCATGCATGCAATTAAGCTGTTGGCCTCTACCAAGCCGTAAAGATATTAGAACATTTTTCATAAATTAGGGGTACCTGAGAAATTTAAATCTCTTACTGCAAACCGTAGAATAGCGCATACGTGGGAAGATACATACATATCTATGCATATATATAGTCCACTGAAGCAAGGATGGGTTGCATATGGTCGATTCCATGTAATAATTAACTACGGACGACAGTCCCTTAAGCAGTGCTAGTACGTACGGTACAACCAGACTCAGATGGAGATGCTGTACGGGAGACCCTTCCCGGTGTCCCCGGCCCCGGATGACCGCTTGAATAGCTCGTACGGCATGACGCCGGCGCCGCACCGATTCTTGAGATCTTCCGTCTCGTTCCGCTCGTCGATAATCTCCTCGTTTTTCAGCATGTTCCGTTGTAGCTTCTGGAACGCCGACTTGATCGTCAGATCAGCCTCCCACGCCGGCTCCACGTGACTGCCCACGTGCTGCTCGTCCGGCCAGTGCGACGACAGGACGTGGAGCACGGTCATGACGAGGACGGCCTGGTACTGAGACGGGAACACCTCCAGCAGCTCCATCTCCGGCTTGGCCTTGAAATCTGCCATGTGTTGGGCGCGGTCGGGGCCGTCCTCTACCGGCATCTTCTTCCGCGCGATGGTCGGCCTGTTGGGGAAATACCCGGCCAAGGGATACTGGGCGAAGTTGACGGCGGCGTGGTGCCCCGACGTGACCCACATGATGCTAGTCAGAACCTGGACCAGGCTCTCGCGGGAGTCCAGCTTTGGCCACCACGGCTCGTTTTGCTTGTCGGCGTGGCCTTTGGTGCGAACCTCGTCCCACCAGCCGTTGAGCTCCTTGTCGCCGGTGATGTCCGCCACCGACGGGTAGTAGTGCTTCACGTAGTCGGAGGTCCATTCGTTAATGGAGTTCCAAACGAGTAGCCCATCGTTGGCATACGGGTAGTCCTCTATGGTCAACGTCAACGTGCCGTCTTCCTCCTCGACCGCCATACCTCTAGCGTATCAGACGTAAAAACAGCATATACGTGTCAAATTAACAACCATTTTGCAAAGTAGTGGCAGCAAGCTGATCGTGCATGGTTCAGGCCATCTTAATATCTAGTGGTATTACGACGTACCTTCGGATAAGGTCGGCTGGCAGTGCCTCCATGTCGAACCGCCAGAGGTCCTTGTAAGCCGCGGAGCTGAGCTTCATGCTGTACCTCCCCGGCGAGAAGGTTCTCTCGATGATGCCATCCGCGTTAATGAGCTGCTCCCGCGATTTTGCGTTGATCTGCATCGTGTACCGAAAGTGCGGGTGCAGCAGCCCAGTGGCGGAGCTGTGTGTTGATTATGTGGTCAATTGACAACACAAAACTTTGGTAAACACCATAAATGCTAGTTAAGAGTACAGACTTTTGACCCCATAAGTACTAGTTAATGACCTCACTAGCAACGAATGTCTTTGATTTTGGACTTTTGACATCACTGAGTGCCAATCCTAGCTCCGCCACTGCAGCAGCCGGTAGATGGGGTGCATTCTGCTCAGCTGACGGTTCGCCGCGATGATGTAGGGCTCCACGCAGCAGTGTGTCCTCAACCTGACAAGACGATTTCCAATTTCAGCTAACTAATAAAGTGGATTTGATCATGATCTAGCTCAACTAATTACCAGTCTAAAACAACTACTAATTACCAGTCTTTATAGAGAAAAAAGAAACTAATTACCAGTGGCTGACAAGCTGGTGGTACCCGGAGTCGTGAGCTAGGACATGCGCCTTGGCCAGCTTCCAGAGCCAGGACCCGGTGCCATCATCCCACTGCTGCGGCGGCGTGAAGACCTGACTCCACGGCTCAACAAGGCCTGGATGCTTGCCCTTGGGCCTTGTCAACTCGATCGCGATGGGCCGAAGCGTCCCTTCCTTTGTCAGGAAGAAGAGCGTGCGCGAGCCGTAGAGGGTGGTGCCGTCTAGCTCGCGCACATCGTTCACAAAAGGGAGCAACATGTCATGGTAGTCCAGCATGAACAGCTTCTTGTTCTCAACGGCCTGTACATACAATCAAATTAATCCATGAATGTACACTATTAATTAATTAATGATTTCAGCTGCAATCAGTTTCCTCACCTCTTCCACCGTCATGACCCTACCTATCTGCTCTTCAATCAGCTCTTTGGTGATACCAGACTCCCGCGGGCCATACTCTTCCTCATCGAGCTTGCTGACAAAAGGGAATTCCTGCAGACATATTACATGATAATGTCGATGCAGTGCATGGTCAGAAGTAACTCCAATAAATCCGGCCAGCAGCTAGCTAGCAATATATATATAGGAATATATTCGAACGTGCCGTGACAAGCTGTATGCTCAGTGGGTTCAGTCCTGAAAGGGTTTGTCTTGCGAACTCCTCGTCTCTGGACCATGCAAACTTGTCACCTGCAATATTTTCCACACCGAGGCGCGCGCAGGTCAGGTATTCAGTGACGTCTGATTGAAATAGCGCGCGCGAATGAGACTGTAATTAATTCGTACCACGCAAAAGTTGGGGCATTTGGAATTTCAAGTCCTGCAGCGCCTCGTTGAACGCTTCCTCCGTCGTATCGGACTGTCCCCAAGCTTTGCGCAACTTCCGTAACGTTTTCCCAACCATGGCGAGAAGGCTAGGCGGCTGCTCCACCAAGGTGTCGTCGAATAGCGAGTCGATCGCCGCAAAGGAGGGGAAGCTTAGGCTCTTCCCCTCTGCGGAGAGCATCGTATCGATCAGCGGCCCCAGTCCCGGCATGACGGACGCCAACCCCTTGTGGAGTAGGAAGTGGGTCTCATCCGAGCGCGAGAACACCTCGTCCTTGGGCACGTACACGTAAGTTCCAACCCTCTCTGACGACGGATCTGCATGCACAACTACCTAGCTAGTTAATTAAGCTCGCGCAATTAATACATATATCATGAGTCTGTTGTGATGCTCCATCCCGGGCGGCCATTACATACGTACCCTTGTCGCTGCGGGGGCGGCCGGTGCGGCAGCGTCGTGGGTACGGGTTCTCATTCCCGCCGAGCACCGGCCGCGTCAGGGCGTCATCTTCCTCGGGGTTCCCAAGGTCGTTGTACACGTCGTAGTCGTAGATGCGGTCCAGTTTGTTGCGCTCGCCGCTCCCGTCTCCACGGATGGCCTTAAGCTCGCTCTCGCGCAGACTCTCCACGCCCGGGGGTGTCTCCGACGGCAGGTAGGACTGCACCACCATATCAAACCAAATCATACATGTAATTAGATGGGATGTTTTACGGTACATTCTACTACGCATTTTCGCGTGTAGTATATAACAGATCAGTTTTGGGTCAAAGGACAAACAAGTCATTTCTGAAAGAGATATCGTAGGCATTTATGGATAATTAATCTTAAACATAATAAATTTAGCTTTGCCTTTTATATTGATATAGGAGAAGCAAACATGACACGGCCGAGGCCAAAAAGAAAAAAAACCATACATGACAGGGCATACTAGGCGAAAAGTAGCCCCGCTAGGATCCAAATCACCCTACTCCGTCTATTCTCTCAGAAAGATATATCGTCATATCTTCAAAACGCAACTACGCGGCGCGATCTGGGGTCGGGAAGCAGATCAGGTGGAGACGTCCAGCGCCGACGGAGGCGGGAAATCGCTTCCCCCTGGGCCAGCAAGGCCAATCAAAGCTTCATCCGCTGCCGTCATGGACGGCAAGTTCAGCCTGAGGAGGGTACTCCACCCGCGGATTGCCGAATCAGAGAACGGAGCCTTCTTGCAGGTGTTCGTGAATTCTTTCGTAGCCTCCACCAGGGGCATAGCTCCAAAGTCGAACCCCATTTTCTTGTGTAGGACACGCTGCGCTTTGCCGACCGCAGGGAGTTGAGGCTTCGCCGCGAGCCTGCCGCTACGACGGTCGGGGGCGGGAAGGGCCGCATCAGCACGTGGCATTGGCGGAATAGGCATGGGCAGCAGCGGCGCAACCGGCAGGCTGAACAGATCCGCGACACTGCGTATCACGATGCCAGAAGTGGGAGTCGTACCCGCAGCGTCAGCAACATCATCATCATCACTGTTGACATGAGTATCGGCAGCGAGGAGGTTTCCAATCGTAGCAGCCTCCGCGTCAGCGTCAATGACGTCCGCGACGGGCTCTAACTCCCTCCTCGCCCAGTCGCCCACCTCCTCGCCGTCCAGCAGTAGCTCCTGCTGATCCAGATCGGCGAGGCATGGTAGGAGCTGCTCCATCTCCTCGTCCTCATCATCCTCACTGGAAAATCCCCCATCGCACAGCGCGTCGCCAGGTGAGATCAACACCATGGTGAGGCCATCCACGCTCTCAACGTCCACGCTGGGATGTCCCCCCTCGCACGGCGCGTCGCCGGGCGAGAGCAGAACGGTGAGGCCCGCGTCCGGAGAAAGGAGCGGGTGACTACAGCAGACCTCAGGCAACACCTCCCCGGTCGTAGCCGTCGACAGGCACAAAAGCACCTCCGACTCAGCCGTCTTGCGGTCGCCGACCTTTCCTTGCATTTGCAGCAGCCCCAGGTCAGTCCTCTTGTTCTCCGCCGAGAGCACATCGTCCACGCTCATCTTGTAGCACCTCTCACTAGCCAACACCCTCGCAAGGTGCGCATGATCCTGGCTGCCGAGCGCGAGGTCGCTGGAGGTAGAGCTCGTCGGCGCGCTCTGGGCGTGACGAGCATGAGTTGGCGAAGCGGAGTGTCGGCCAGCGAGCTTTTCCTTCGACGGGACGAGACGCCGAGCGGGAGGACGAAGGACTGGGGCCGGAGCAGCGACAGGATCCAGCAGGGAGGCGACCGGCGGGGGCGCCACCACAACATCGAAGAGCAGGTGCCGCGGGACGGAGCCCAGCGCGGGGCCGACACAGTCAGTAGGGGCAGAAGCTTCGAGGTCGAGGGAGCCCGTGATGACGCTCCGGAGACGCGGCGAACTCGCTCTCTCGCGCGCCGGCGGCACAGGCGTCGGTGGTGGCGCCGAGGCGTCAAAGAAGTCCATGCCGTGCTCGGGAACAACTCCACCACAAGGGGCCGACGACGGAGGAGGCGGAGGCCAAGGCTGCGAGCGCGTCGGGGCGGGTAGGGTGGCGCGGAGGGCTGTCAAGGGTGCAGGGCAATCTTGGTGGCAGTCGCGGGCCCAATGTCCAGAACGGTCGCACCGGTCACACCGCACTGGGTCACGGCAGGCCGCGGCGAAGTGGTCGCTGGCGCGGCACCGACGACAGCGACGAACAAGGGATCGTCGAGAGCGCGAAGACGAGCTGGAGCTGGAGTGGTTATTGGGGGCACGGTTGGAGCGTGGCGAGCAGTAGTAGGCTCTGCGGCGCGACGGCATCGAAGACCGGAGTAAATTGGAGCCGTCGAGTCGATAAGGAAGTCGGGCCGCTCTCGGGCGGCGCCGCTTCTTGGGGGTGAGCCATCCTTCGTCATCTCGGGCAGAGAGCGCCGTATCGCGAGGGGACAGGGCAAGGATGCCTCCCGTCCTTTGCTGGGTGGATGTCGCAACCACAATGGAGCGAACGATGGGGTGGGAACTGGCCGTGTAGAAGACGGCCTCCCCGCGAGATCCAACTGACGGAGAAGCGGCACGTGGGCCAGCCATGCCACGCGCGGGGAACGCAGGGGCCGAGAAAAAATAAATTTAGACGTTGGTTTAATTATTTTTGCCTATGCGCACGGACGGTGTAGCAATCGCCGTCGCCGCACTCCATATTTGCGCCGCGCCACTAGAGCTCTCTCCAACGCCGCCGCCTCGCCATTCAGCGTCGCCTCCCCGGAGCTTCCCCGGCGCCGCCGCCACGCCCTCCAGCTGCCTCCCCAAAGCTCGCCCAACACCACCTTGCCGTCGACCAGGAGCTCCAATGGAGATCTCGGCGTTGGTGCTCTGCAGGAGGTTCTGGTCGAGGACAACTACCGGCGCAGTGTCGGAATCCGTCCTGTGTTCGATGAAGTTGAGGTCCCGTGACACGGCGGAGGGCGTGCAGGAGGTCTGCGCACACCAGCACGCAGCCATTAATTTTGTCAGTGACATGCATGAGATCAATTGGAATGCTATCAAATGACACGAGAAGTGATGACTACAGATTGATCACAGTGCTGCTGCTCACCGTCTTGAGTCACGAGCGTGTAGTCCAATGGCGCTGAGGACAGCCATCGAGCTGGGCCTCCTGGAGACCCTCGTCGTGGGCGCCGGCGGGAAGTCGCTGACTCCGGAGGAGGTGGTGGCAAAGCTGCCGTCCAGGGCCGACAAGCCAGACGCGCCGTCCATGGTGGATCGCATTCTGCGTGTGTTGGCCTCGTACAAGGTCGTGTCGTGCACTGTGGAGGAGGACAAGGACGGCAGCCTCGTGCGCCGCTACGGCGCAACGCCGGTGTGCCGGTGGCTGACCCCCAACGAAGACGGCGCCTCGATGGCCCCGTTCGCCCTCCTGGCTCAGGACCACGTGTTCATGGAAACCTGGTGCCACATGAAGGACGCGGTCCTGGACGGCGGCAGCGCGTTCTAGAGGGCGTTTGGGACGTCGTGGTTTGAGTACGCCCGCAGGGACGGACGCTTCAACCGCGTCTTCAATGAGGCCATGAAATAGCTCCTCGAGGTGTACAGGGCCATGTAGTATGAGAGCACCGGCGGTCGGGACCGTCGACGATTCTGTGTCCGGGCTGACGTTGTCGTACTCCTAGGCCGTCGCCGTTTCCCTGAGGAAGGAGCGACGACGACAGAAGGGAATAAACTGGCGGCGGGATTTAAACAGTGCAATACCTAAAATATCCCTCGCAATGAAATATACTACACAAAATCTGGTGTAGTATAACGCATCTGCACCATTGGATCACGTCAAATAAACGGCCCATATTAGTTTGATGCACCGTAAAAGGACTCAATTAGATTCTACTACTACTGTACTGTACATGCACAGCACAGATGGTTCCTTTTTTTTTTTTTTTTGATAAAGAGAGCTTTATTAATCAAAATATTCGACCATTAACCAAGATGTACATAACCGCAACAGGTTTGCACAACAAAAAAAAGCAAAAAAAGGCAAATACAAGTAACCGTACATAAGAGAACAACTTCCTTAATTACATACTCCATCTGTTCATAATTACCGGGACGCTCTGGGTTTAGTCAAAATCAATCTTTATATAGTTTAATCAATTATATAACAAAAAATATCAACATTTATAATATTAATCTCATATTATACATGTTAATATTTTTTCATTTTATTCGGTCAAATTGTATAAAGTTTGATTTTGACAAAATCCAGAACATGGGTAATAGAAAACATAGGGGGTATAGATAGATGGATGGGTCAATATTTTACCTTGAGGGGAAAGAAGACACGCTTGCCGGTACCCACAGACTTTGGGTTGATCCAAGAATTGCCCTCGAAGGTGGCGGATGCAGTGTTGTCGTCATTGTCGAGGGAGATGACGATGTCCATGAGGAACATCTCCTTGTCGTGCTCGTTCTCCACGAGCACGGCGCCGATGGACCCGAACGAGACAGGCACATCGAAGGTGGCCTCACATGAAAACTCGTGCCCAGGGACTAGATTAATCCCCGAGTAGTCGGCGTCGCCTGGGATTGACGTCTTCTCTTTTCCCGTTTCTGTAGAGCATGAGTGCATATGTTCACAAAAATTCTTTTCGTATATACATACCATTTCCCCCTCGAGTTTTGCGGTAATATATACATGTATCATGCTTTTTAACTTTAATAGAAACCATATATGCATGCATGGCAGTCGCATATTCACATTGCGATATGGACAGGATTTGCTGACGTGGTTATACATCGCTTGTTGGAGGTGCGATTGTTGGATGTAAATCTAGTTCAATCTGATTGAGCAATTGCCACCTAAGTCACATTATGATTGTGTGGATTGGACTAGGGTTGTTCAAACCCTGCACCCAGCCAGGTCTGAAAAGGCCTAGACCGAAGCATGGGAAAAGTCCGAAAACAATTAATTTTCAAAATAAAATAAATACTATCCCTTTGTCAAAACATAGATTGTTTTATACGTTGACATGGTCTCCAATGTAATGCTTTGACCATCAAATTTCTATGAAAACATGACCGAAGCATGGTGATCATTTTTTTTTCTAAATTAATGGCCAAAAAAATAAAAATGTTTGACTTGTGCAGAATCTTAAACAACTTACACAATGACCAGGAGGTAATATTTTTATAATAGAATATCATTTTTATTATTTTAGTCGGCCTTAATTCATACTTCAAGCCTAGTAAGTACGCTGGGCTGGGTTGCCCATGTGAAGATGTCTGAGTTGGATCAACCTTATCTCGGAGTTCATGCGGGTCTAGTCCGCCGGCCTGGGATACCCATGTGATTGGATAAGCCTTATTTCGGAGTTGAAGGCGGGTTAGAAGCCCATGTGAGCAGGTCTGGATTGGACAGTATCTGTCGTGCTACCTTTTTTTTTATAAGCACCTGCGTGTTCAAATTTCAGAGGATACAGAAACACAGCACACACAACGCAGCACCTAGAAGCAGCGAGAAAGAACAGATGTTCTGGCACAAAAGCAGAAAGGACCTCGATAGAAAACGAAAATTGAAACAACCCTCCGAGATCCCAGCGCACCACCACTTCAACGCCCGTGTCCGACCACCGCCGTCGCCGGAGCCCCGACGGGAAGAAGGAAGACAGGCCGCCTGCAAACCTGGAACCACCAAAGCAACATCGCCAACAAGCTTTGAGAGCCGCAAGAGCTGTCCGCCTCGAGGGACGGATCCGAGAGCGCTGTGCCAAATCGGCCGGGAACGAATCCCATGCCCGATGGCCCGAAGATCCGGCGCCCCCGACCGACGACATCGACGAAGAGAGCCAGATCCACCCGCCATCTTCCACCACACCTGCACCAAAGCACCGTACCTCCGCCGCAGAAGACTCCTGTACACCAACCTCCACAGCTCCTCGACGGCGTCGGAGCAAACGCCATCGAAACGGGGAAGGAGCGAGAGGACCAAAATCCCCAACGCAGTCGCCGCCACCGCTCCACCGACTGCGCCTAGGAACAGACCACCGAGAAGCTCCTCGACGCCGCAACAAGCAACACCGAGATGGGGCTGGAGCTCCCGCACCATTATTGGACACGCCGACGCCGCCGCCACCCGAACGACGCCGCCCGAAACCCTACTCCTACTATTCACACGCCTAGCCAGAGAACCGCGGTTCCCCCACCCTCCCGCCGCCGGAGCGACGAGAGGAGGGGAGGGGAACCCCTTCTCCGGCGGCGGAGAACGAGGAACACTCGACCGCCTCCCTTTCGCCTCTCTCGACTGTAGCTGGGGAGAGGGGAACGGATGAGAAATGCCTGGATGAGTGGCGTTAACTCGACTTGGGCTTTTGTTGTGGCTTGGAATGGTGATGTATCTGTCATACTACCTTGGAAACTAGGTAAATCCCATTCTATTTTGCACTAAAATATTATTTTGCTTCTTTGCCAAGAAAATAAATAGATATCATGCATTTAGATTGCAGCAAAAAGGAAGGTCTTATGAAATTTCTAGTTATTCCGCAGTTATTTTTATCATCTGCATATTCACTTTATGACGGTCAAATAAAGATTGTATACTAACAAATGTATGGTCGATGGTCTGTCAAATCTAAAAAAGAAATAACGAGATGGAAGGAGGTTCTCACGTACGTGAATCCAAGTCCGAGCTCACGAGCTCAAGGTGAAGAACTTTGCATTTGGTTGGACCAGGTGCAAGAAAATTCTTAAGAAAATCCACTATAGTTTCCGTATGCTTCAACGTCACCGTGGCCTTCATCTCGACAAAGTTGGGCTTCGCAGGTGCGATGAGGCCGGCCTCGTCGACCAAGGAGCAGCTGCGGCTTATCCTGGAGATAGTGCCGCCGCGACTGCGAGCGGTGCTCCAGTTACAGGCCCGACGTCCACGGCGTGGCGCCACGGCACCGCGCCGGTTAGCCGTGAGGAGAGGATGGCCATGGCTCGGAGCGAGCGCTGCTAGCGGAGGCTGCGTTAGCGCTATCATTGTGGCCCAGACTTATTACTACGTCGCTGCAACTCAAGCAAGCTAGTAATATGGTGCTCGATGCCCTGAAAGAGCGTGTACTGGGGTGTCTAATTTATAGAGTCGCCGGCGCTTAGGTTCCGTAGCAAGATGGAACTGTACGAGAGGCCGTGTATGGGTTAGAACACACGTGACTACGTAATTCTAAGATTAATCCAACAAAATAAAAGTCTAGTCATTTAAAGCATCTCCATTAGCTGCCTTAAATTGGGCATAACTGCTTTTTAGGCATTTGGGGACAAAAACGTTACTCCAACAGCTGACTTTGTTGTATATTTTGGCACAAAATTGTTAGAGCACCTGTAAAAAACAGCACGAAAGTGCTGACAATATACAACACATGGGCCACTGCTGCAAATCGCGCGCGAGCCTCCAGCCGCGACCCCGCCACTCCAACCGCCCCAGTCCAGCCTCCCCCGGCTCCGCCGCGACCCCGCCGCCCCGCCGATTTGGGATCCCATGCCGCGTCGATTCAAGTCGATTCGGAGAGTAGCCGGAGCGCCGCTACCCGTAATGACCGTCGCAGCTCGTTGTCGTCCTGTTGAGGTGGAGTAGTGGCCGCCGGAGCTCCGCTGGTAGCCGTGCCACCACCGCGACCTAGCCGAGCGTCCGCTGCTTCGGTCGCCGTCGATGGCGCGGCGTCGTCGATTATCCGGCTTGAACTCGACCTTCCGACGTCAAGGAGTCCCTACTTACCATTTTTGCACCGGCGCGGCTACCATCTATGCTCCGACGAGCAGCCAGCCGGTTTCCTCCTCCTCGCACAAAAGATAGTTCGACAAAGTTCCAGGGTCGTGGCTTCGTCTTGGCCGCCACGGCAACGACTGGTTGGACCGGCGGATCCGCTCCGGCGGCGGGCTGTGGAGGGGCGAAAACTTGGCGCCGGGCGGCGGGGACCTTCTGCTGGAGCTGCTGTTTTTTTTTGGCTAAAACAGTTTTTTGGGGCAGCCGCCTTATTAGCGCATCTGTTAGAGATGCTCTTAGTGTTCTGCACGTATATCGCCCGATGTTTGATCTTGGGTGGCGCATACTATAAGTGCCAAGGAAAGGATTCTTGGGTGATCTCAATTTTTTTAAACCGGTTCATTTTGTACTGAACTTTTAATTCTAGGTCAAATTTGTCTATTTTCACAACGGTAAACGGTAGCTATTATTCATGTGTGAACTTCACTGGCCTTTCAACTTTGATTCCTCGAGTGAGACATTCGTCCTTTTTTCTGGAACCTCCCCTCTTCTACAGTGCACAGAGGCGACCTCAGAGGCGACTCGGGTTCTCCCGGCGGCCGCCGGCGTATCCGCGGGATTCCTGACCCTCCGCCGGCCGCTACGGCGGCGGGAGGGTAGGGAATCCCCGGATCTGCGTTCCGGCATGTAGATAGGGGGTTTGTGGGCGGCGCTGGCGTGGTGGGGTCATCGGCGTCGGCCTTTTGGTGCTCTGCGGCACCCCCGATCCGGCGTCGTCGTCGACGAAGCTGCCGAGCTGCGGGTGAGTCACCTACCTGCTGTCGCTATCTCCGGCGGCGGTGGCAGGTTGGTGACGAGTGTACAGGAGGCCGGGAGAGGGGATTCGGGGTGGCTGCTGCTGGGGTGTGCGGTGTGCAGGCTGAAGATTTGGCCACCTCCGGTGAGGTGGTGCGGCGCTGGCCCCAGATCTGGGGCGGCAGGAGCTTGGGGTGCGTCCCCGGCGATGGAGCATGACCGTCTTCAGATCCAGCTCGTCGGAGCTGGTGGTTGCTGCGGCTCGTCAAAACCTTCGGGCAAGAAGTTCTTCCGTTCCCGTGGTGAGTGCTCCCGGTGGTGTTTTCCTTCGTCGTCTCCGACGGTGGAGGTCTCGCGAGCTGGGCGTTCTCGAGGTTGAAGATGGAAGGAGACAGCAGTGGTGCTCTCTGTTTTCTCTCTGTTTTTTTTTGCTTGTATCTGGTTGTGTAATGCTTTCCTTTTCGTATGAATACAAGTATGAAAAAACAAAAAACAAAAAAACTTTGATTCCTCGAGACTGAGCTATAAAAGTAATCATGAGTTTGCCCCACGCGGTCCCAAGTAGTAGATGCGACAAACCATGGCCAAGCGATTAGCCTATGACTTTCACGCGGTAGCCCCGGCACATTGGATTTTCGCATGGGATGGAGCTGTCAGCAGTAATGCCGTTTTGTTGAGTAAAAAATGCATGTGTTGTATCAGGCAATGTTTAGACAATATATCTGTTTTACGTTTCATTTAGCAATACAACTTGTTTATCTTCTTCATTTTCTAGCTCTTTTAACATGGGAGACAGTATTTTTATACCGGCAATTAGCTCTTCCTCGGGTTAAAATATAGTACGTGGGTACACCATGTGGGGTTAAATTGCTATTGTCGAGAGGCTATTAATGTTGACGTGACGATCGAATGTGACTGAAAACAATGTGCTGACATACTAACAATACAACTTGTGTGTCTTTTTGTTACTAGCTCTATAATATGCGAGACAGGTGTTTAATATTGACATGGGTTACCGGTCGGTAACCAGATTTACCGACCGGTAACCGAGTTTCCCGAGCACCCCCGGTATATGTGCTTACCGCCCAAAAAATCTCGAATTTGTTTGAAAATTTTGATTTAAACGCCCATACATAGGTAAATACGGTGTATTCTCCTTATGTACACACGTCTGAAGAAGTGTCGTGGTGGTAGCATCATGCTTTTCTCGCGCCAAAGTCCCCGGTTCGAGTTCTCTGCCCGTGTATATTTTTTGGTATTATTCTTTCGGTTCGAGACTAAATGTTCGTAGTTACCGAAAAAAAGTGGTCAACAAGGTTCGACCTTGCGGCGTGCTAGGGATGCCGCTACGCTACACTAAAGGCCGTGTCTAGTTGCAGTTTAGAACCTAAATAACCATTCCTAAGAAAATTTGAATTCAAAATTTGATTTTTAAATTCATCCGATAACCATCCGGGATTTCTCGGTTACCGCGGTAACCGGAAATCCCGAGCCCCCTCAGGAATTTTTTTTTTCGGGAACCAAAACCTTGATGGTGACCGACAAAAGAAATATAGTCGGTAGTGACTAGGTACACCATGTGAGGTACGAATACTATTGTTTAACGTTGACGTGACCGACAACCATGTGTGAAACAAGGAGACGCGCAACACAAACCTACAACCATGTGTGAAACAAGGAGACTGACACAACGCTTAACTAAGTCGTCCACACAGATCTATAGAGGCATACTCCTCATAGAAATCACCGCAGTAGCCACCCGCCGCGTACGACGGGATCTGGGGGAGAAGCTGAATCGGCGGGGGACGCGCCCTGATCTGCATTGACGGTCGGGCTAGAATCGCCGGTGGGAGCCGACGGCTCAGCCCGCATACGCTCGCGGGTGGGAACAAACTGCACACTGTGCACACAAGACGAAAAGGCTGCCGACAAGATCAACAAGCCAGCGAGCAAACCAACACCACACAAAGCCGGAGCATAAGCCCGGCGACACAGTCCCACTGGCTCCTCGACACCGTCAACCACGCCGCCGAGATAGGGTTGAAGCCGGGGTACCATTATTCGATGTAGCGCAACCACCAACATCTGAACAGCGCCACCACGACACCATATAAATCGCTAACATTACGGACCTGATTACAGCGCCGAGCGCAGGTCCAGGGTCCCCACCGCCTCCTGCCGCAGGAACGACACGCGGAGGAGGCAGGGACCAAACGTTGCATGCATAGAGGTGTTCGAGTCTGGTAATATTCTATATGATGGTTGTGTGAGATAACGAGAGCACCGCGTCACTCACAGGGAGCAGCACGGGTGCAAACCCTAGCACGGCCGCCACTGATCTACACCTCCTCTCTCGCTCTTCTCGTTGTCACCGGAAGATGTGACCTCGGTGGCGACAGGAAAACTTCTCTCCTACAAAGGATTTCGGCTATGACATTTCCTCCAGTGTGATGGGCACGTCACAGGGTGCTAGGTCCAGAAGGGAGACTTGGGGACCCAACTCTTATGAAGCAAGTATGTAGTTCTACGAACATAGTCCCTAGAGCCACAAAATCACGTCGATGAGCTATTAGTATTACTCTAAGCTGTAATCCGGGTTAGCTACCCGCCTGCTGAGGCACCTCCCTGTTCTGAGTGTTGTCAGCCGCTGGATATTAGATGTGAACTATCTAGACCGTTTATAGGCACTTGCAACCTGAGGGATTTACTCCATGCTAGAATGCACTCGGCAAACAGTGCTCCGTTATGTTTTGCCGAGTGCACTCGACATAGCTCTCCGCGACGTCACATTCCGTCTTGTGAGGCGGCAGGTGCCACGTGGCGCGCTCTTTTTGCCGAGTGCCGCACTTGGCATAGTACCCTATTTGCCGAGTGTGATTGGTTGCCGAGGGTGGGTAGCAGAAAACACTCGGCATACAAACCTAGTTGCTGAGTGCTTTTGTTTGCCCAGTGTTTTTACGTGACACTCGGAATATAGACCTTGTTTGCTGAGTACCTGATAAATTGCACTCAGCAAAGTGTGTCGATTTCATGTAGTGGTGGCTTCACCGTGTAAAAAAAAAGATGAAAATAATACCGACGCGGCTTCTAGAAATCCACTTTGCCTCATAGGTGTAGATGCACCCATTATTCAAAAAACGCATTTCGAAATGTCAAAAAATTCCTTTTTTTCATCCGGACATTCTATGTTTGCACACGAAGTTTTGCGAATAAATTACATTTTATGTGGCCTGTTTAAAAAAGAAAATTTTCCTTAACGGATGCATCTAAACCTATGAGTCTGTGTCCCGCGGCTTCACCTTATAGCTGCAAAAATAGTTAGTGGAGCGTAACTATTTAGATATAGAAGTCCCTGCTGGCATGTCAAAGCTGGCTAGTTCAGCCTAATGAGAGAAGAAGGTTTTTCAATTAGGAAACTTGGCGGTGATCGTGCATCAATGCATCATGCATGCAATTAAGCTGTTGGCCTCTACCAAGCCGTAAAGATATTAGAACATTTTTCATAAATTAGGGGTACCTGAGAAATTTAAATCTCTTACTGCAAACCGTAGAATAGCGCATACGTGGGAAGATACATACATATCTATGCATATATATAGTCCACTGAAGCAAGGATGGGTTGCATATGGTCGATTCCATGTAATAATTAACTACGGACGACAGTCCCTTAAGCAGTGCTAGTACGTACGGTACAACCAGACTCAGATGGAGATGCTGTACGGGAGACCCTTCCCGGTGTCCCCGGCCCCGGATGACCGCTTGAATAGCTCGTACGGCATGACGCCGGCGCCGCACCGATTCTTGAGATCTTCCGTCTCGTTCCGCTCGTCGATAATCTCCTCGTTTTTCAGCATGTTCCGTTGTAGCTTCTGGAACGCCGACTTGATCGTCAGATCAGCCTCCCACGCCGGCTCCACGTGACTGCCCACGTGCTGCTCGTCCGGCCAGTGCGACGACAGGACGTGGAGCACGGTCATGACGAGGACGGCCTGGTACTGAGACGGGAACACCTCCAGCAGCTCCATCTCCGGCTTGGCCTTGAAATCTGCCATGTGTTGGGCGCGGTCGGGGCCGTCCTCTACCGGCATCTTCTTCCGCGCGATGGTCGGCCTGTTGGGGAAATACCCGGCCAAGGGATACTGGGCGAAGTTGACGGCGGCGTGGTGCCCCGACGTGACCCACATGATGCTAGTCAGAACCTGGACCAGGCTCTCGCGGGAGTCCAGCTTTGGCCACCACGGCTCGTTTTGCTTGTCGGCGTGGCCTTTGGTGCGAACCTCGTCCCACCAGCCGTTGAGCTCCTTGTCGCCGGTGATGTCCGCCACCGACGGGTAGTAGTGCTTCACGTAGTCGGAGGTCCATTCGTTAATGGAGTTCCAAACGAGTAGCCCATCGTTGGCATACGGGTAGTCCTCTATGGTCAACGTCAACGTGCCGTCTTCCTCCTCGACCGCCATACCTCTAGCGTATCAGACGTAAAAACAGCATATACGTGTCAAATTAACAACCATTTTGCAAAGTAGTGGCAGCAAGCTGATCGTGCATGGTTCAGGCCATCTTAATATCTAGTGGTATTACGACGTACCTTCGGATAAGGTCGGCTGGCAGTGCCTCCATGTCGAACCGCCAGAGGTCCTTGTAAGCCGCGGAGCTGAGCTTCATGCTGTACCTCCCCGGCGAGAAGGTTCTCTCGATGATGCCATCCGCGTTAATGAGCTGCTCCCGCGATTTTGCGTTGATCTGCATCGTGTACCGAAAGTGCGGGTGCAGCAGCCCAGTGGCGGAGCTGTGTGTTGATTATGTGGTCAATTGACAACACAAAACTTTGGTAAACACCATAAATGCTAGTTAAGAGTACAGACTTTTGACCCCATAAGTACTAGTTAATGACCTCACTAGCAACGAATGTCTTTGATTTTGGACTTTTGACATCACTGAGTGCCAATCCTAGCTCCGCCACTGCAGCAGCCGGTAGATGGGGTGCATTCTGCTCAGCTGACGGTTCGCCGCGATGATGTAGGGCTCCACGCAGCAGTGTGTCCTCAACCTGACAAGACGATTTCCAATTTCAGCTAACTAATAAAGTGGATTTGATCATGATCTAGCTCAACTAATTACCAGTCTAAAACAACTACTAATTACCAGTCTTTATAGAGAAAAAAGAAACTAATTACCAGTGGCTGACAAGCTGGTGGTACCCGGAGTCGTGAGCTAGGACATGCGCCTTGGCCAGCTTCCAGAGCCAGGACCCGGTGCCATCATCCCACTGCTGCGGCGGCGTGAAGACCTGACTCCACGGCTCAACAAGGCCTGGATGCTTGCCCTTGGGCCTTGTCAACTCGATCGCGATGGGCCGAAGCGTCCCTTCCTTTGTCAGGAAGAAGAGCGTGCGCGAGCCGTAGAGGGTGGTGCCGTCTAGCTCGCGCACATCGTTCACAAAAGGGAGCAACATGTCATGGTAGTCCAGCATGAACAGCTTCTTGTTCTCAACGGCCTGTACATACAATCAAATTAATCCATGAATGTACACTATTAATTAATTAATGATTTCAGCTGCAATCAGTTTCCTCACCTCTTCCACCGTCATGACCCTACCTATCTGCTCTTCAATCAGCTCTTTGGTGATACCAGACTCCCGCGGGCCATACTCTTCCTCATCGAGCTTGCTGACAAAAGGGAATTCCTGCAGACATATTACATGATAATGTCGATGCAGTGCATGGTCAGAAGTAACTCCAATAAATCCGGCCAGCAGCTAGCTAGCAATATATATATATAGGAATATATTCGAACGTGCCGTGACAAGCTGTATGCTCAGTGGGTTCAGTCCTGAAAGGGTTTGTCTTGCGAACTCCTCGTCTCTGGACCATGCAAACTTGTCACCTGCAATATTTTCCACACCGAGGCGCGCGCAGGTCAGGTATTCAGTGACGTCTGATTGAAATAGCGCGCGCGAATGAGACTGTAATTAATTCGTACCACGCAAAAGTTGGGGCATTTGGAATTTCAAGTCCTGCAGCGCCTCGTTGAACGCTTCCTCCGTCGTATCGGACTGTCCCCAAGCTTTGCGCAACTTCCGTAACGTTTTCCCAACCATGGCGAGAAGGCTAGGCGGCTGCTCCACCAAGGTGTCGTCGAATAGCGAGTCGATCGCCGCAAAGGAGGGGAAGCTTAGGCTCTTCCCCTCTGCGGAGAGCATCGTATCGATCAGCGGCCCCAGTCCCGGCATGACGGACGCCAACCCCTTGTGGAGTAGGAAGTGGGTCTCATCCGAGCGCGAGAACACCTCGTCCTTGGGCACGTACACGTAAGTTCCAACCCTCTCTGACGACGGATCTGCATGCACAACTACCTAGCTAGTTAATTAAGCTCGCGCAATTAATACATATATCATGAGTCTGTTGTGATGCTCCATCCCGGGCGGCCATTACATACGTACCCTTGTCGCTGCGGGGGCGGCCGGTGCGGCAGCGTCGTGGGTACGGGTTCTCATTCCCGCCGAGCACCGGCCGCGTCAGGGCGTCATCTTCCTCGGGGTTCCCAAGGTCGTTGTACACGTCGTAGTCGTAGATGCGGTCCAGTTTGTTGCGCTCGCCGCTCCCGTCTCCACGGATGGCCTTAAGCTCGCTCTCGCGCAGACTCTCCACGCCCGGGGGTGTCTCCGACGGCAGGTAGGACTGCACCACCATATCAAACCAAATCATACATGTAATTAGATGGGATGTTTTACGGTACATTCTACTACGCATTTTCGCGTGTAGTATATCTCTACTACTAATAAACAAGCAAACTTGAGTTAGGCTACAGGTACCCCGTGTTGTGTACACTGACAAACTCTACCATCGGATATTCTAACTATTTAGATCTAACGGATTGGATTAATCTCGGGTGCGCGTAGCAATTAGTTTGGCGGACCATTTGCGGAGCGGACGAAAATTTCATCGGCACGCGAAGGGGAAAACTACCGCCTCGCACCGCCGCCTCCTCCCCATGCCCACACCCCTGCGCCTCCTCTGCCCTTTCTTCGGATCATTGGCCGCCCGCGTCTCTCTAAAGACCTCCATCCAGGTGCACAGCGATGCGCTTCTCCCCTCCGTCGCCTCTGACCATGACGCCGCCCCCTAACTCGCCGCCGTCCCGGAGCGCCGCGTTGTGCATCTTCCGCTCCGCCACCTCCGATCGTTCTGCTGCTTCCTGAGTGCGCCGCCGGCACGAGGGGCGCGTCCGCTCTGCCTGCTGTAGACGCGGTGCGGCAGTTTCAGCAACCTCTAACCCAAATCAAAATCGTGCAGGACAGCTAGCTTGGGAAGGAGGCCACGTTCCAATGAATGTTGGTTACCTGCCTGGACGCGGTGGATGATCGAGGAGCCGGTGGCCACCGCCCATGGTGTGTCCGGTGCCCACATGGTTGATTCGAACCGCATGAGAGGCTGCCGGAGTATGCTCCACCTGTTGCGACATGGTTGACAGTTTCAGTCGTGTCCTGCAGCTGCACTGCTTGTCGAAATGCCCAGACGAGCTGAGAAGCACACGGACCATGGCCAAGAGCAGCGTGGACGTGGACGTGGACGTTGAGGTTCTAATGTCAAGTCAGTGAACCTGCACGCAAGTACGCGACGCTGGGCAGAGGTTCAGTATTTTTTTGCTCATTCTAGGTGGAGAAGGTAACTTGCAGGGAGTGGCGCCATGGTGTTCATTTTTTTTCTACTATAATTGTGCAATGCCGGTGCGAAGTGATCAATATAGTCTACAAGCTGCAAAATTGCTTTTTTATCAATTATAATTCACCTAGAGAGTTGGATCGTCTCAAAATAGCTTCCAGTAAGCCGATGATGTAGCCTAACCCAACTCATTTGGTATCAGCTTCTCTCATATACTGAAAAGTGTGGGTAAAAAGTTGCTTGTACTCATCGTTGTGGAAGTATGTTTTGATACTATTTATCACTGGTTTACTTGGCTCAATACACGGGAAGTTGCATTGCCGGATGGAAAAGCTGACAGGGTTATGTTATGGATGCAACTACAATACTGAGGGAGGCGAAAGAGGAGATTGGGTTTGATCCATGTCTTGTCAGTGTCGTTACCTCATGTATAAGTAGGAGATTTGGATGAAATTTTTGCAGACGGTTCTTCATTGATTCCCAGAAAGGTGCAACTTCTTCAGGGGACGGCGCATATCATATTTGGTTCCTTCTCTGTCCAAGATTTTGCATAAGTTATTTGTTGGATTGATTTCTTTGGTGGCGTGGCTTTCTTGCTGCAGAGCATAGCAGAATATAGGATACATTTGCCAGATTAGTTTCGGCTATAACAATATTATTTTGTTGACCGGACTAGAGTGTCCTCAAAGCTTTGTACAATGACAGCTGAAGTCTCTCCCTTTCACGCATTTTTTCATCGTTTGCATTGATCAATACTGTTAACGGCGGGCTTCACCTTGCAAAACTTGATTAAATTCTTTAGTTGTGTCATCACTTTAAATTAATAACATTTTATTGCTACAGACATTAAATTATTTTTCTGAATCCATGCAGTGTCTCAACATTGGCGTTGAATACTTGGATTATTTTTCATCCATTGAGCAATACAAGTGCTGGAGCAGATAAGCATTATGACACTGTTTCAACATTTGTTAGTGACCTTTAGGCGAACTCCCTTGACGTGTTGAGGACTTGGCACATTTGGATGCAGAAGCATGAGGAGGAGAGCGGAAGAGGAGGATGGTCGTAGCTGCTTGGTAAGTTTGTTATTGGTTTTCTCAGCGTGTTCGGTCCAACTCTGTATAAAACTGTTAAATATGAGAATGAAGTAATAAAAAACCTATTATATATCTTACACGATGGATTCTGGATAATTGATAGCCCGCAATCTAATTGACTCACTGATCAACCTTCAACCTTCAGAGCTAATCTGAGCATTATATAGCCAGCAGACACTCAAGCATAAATTCATTGCGTAAAGAATGCACTCCAATAGTTAAGTCGTGCCTTGCACGTGCAAAACTACTAGTAACAGATCAAACAGCTGAAATTGATTGGACCAGTTTTGGGTCAAAGGACAAACAAGTCATTTCTAAAAGAGATATCGTAGGCATTTATGGATAATTAATCTTAAACATAATAAATTTAGACGTTGGTTTAATTATTTTTGCCGATGCGCACGGACGGTGTAGCAATCGCCGTCGCCGCACTCCATATCTGCGCCGCGCCACTAGAGCTCTCTCCAACGCCGCCGCCTCGCCATTCAGCGTCGCCTCCCCGGAGCTTCCCCGGCGCCGCCGCCACGCCCTCCAGCTGCCTCCCCAAAGCTCGCCCAACACCACCTTGCCGTCGACCAGGAGCTCCAATGGAGATCTCGGCGTTGGTGCTCTGCAGGAGGTTCTGGTCGAGGACAACTACCGGCGCAGTGTCGGAATCCGTCCTGTGTTCGATGAAGTTGAGGTCCCGTGACACGGCGGAGGGCGTGCAGGAGGTCTGCGCACACCAGCACGCAGCCATTAATTTTGTCAGTGACATGCATGAGATCAATTGGAATGCTATCAAATGACACGAGACGTGATGACTACAGATTGATCACAGTGCTGCTGCTCACCGTCTTGAGTCACGAGCGTGTAGTCCAATGGCGCTGAGGACAGCCATCGAGCTGGGCCTCCTGGAGACCCTCGTCGTGGGCGCCGGCGGGAAGTCGCTGACTCCGGAGGAGGTGGTGGCAAAGCTGCCGTCCAGGGCCGACAAGCCAGACGCGCCGTCCATGGTGGATCGCATTCTGCGTGTGTTGGCCTCGTACAAGGTCGTGTCGTGCACTGTGGAGGAGGACAAGGACGGCAGCCTCGTGCGCCGCTACGGCGCAACGCCGGTGTGCCGGTGGCTGACCCCCAACGAAGACGGCGCCTCGATGGCCCCGTTCGCCCTCCTGGCTCAGGACCACGTGTTCATGGAAACCTGGTGCCACATGAAGGACGCGGTCCTGGACGGCGGCAGCGCGTTCCAGAGGGCGTTTGGGACGTCGTGGTTTGAGTACGCCGGCAGGGACGGACGCTTCAACCGCGTCTTCAATGAGGCCATGAAACAGCTCCTCGAGGTGTACAGGGCCATGTAGTATGAGAGCACCGGCGGTCGGGACCGTCGACGATGCCGTGTCCGGGCTGACGTTGTCGTACTCCTAGGCCGTCGCCGTTTCCCTGAGGAAGGAGCGACGACGACGGAAGGGAATAAACTGGCGGCGGGATTTAAACAGTGCAATACCTAAAATATCCCTCGCAATGAAATATACTACACAAAATCTGGTGTAGTATAACGCATCTGCACCATTGGATCACGTCAAATAAACGGCCCATATTAGTTTGATGCACCGTAAAAGGATTCAATTAGATTCTACTACTACTGTACTGTACATGCACAGCACAGATGGTTCCGTTTTTTTTTTTTTTTTGATAAAGAGCGCTTTATTAATCAAAATATTCGACCATTAACCAAGATGTACATAACCGCAACAGGTTTGCACAAAAAAAAAAGCAAAAAAAGGCAAATACAAGTAACCGTACATAAGAGAACAACTTCCTTAATTACATACTCCATCTGTTCATAATTACCGGGACGCTCTGGGTTTAGTCAAAATCAATCTTTATATAGTTTAATCAATTATATAACAAAAAATATCAACATTTATAATATTAATCTCATATTATACATGTTAATATTTTTTCATTTTATTCGGTCAAATTGTATAAAGTTTGATTTTGACAAAATCCAGAACACGGGTAATAAAAACATAGGGGGTATAGATAGATGGATGGGTCAATATTTTACCTTGAGGGGAAAGAAAACACGCTTGCCAGTACCCACAGACTTTGGGTTGATCCAAGAATTGCCCTCGAAGGTGGCGGATGCAGTGTTGTCGTCATTGTCGAGGGAGATGACGATGTCCATGAGGAACATCTCCTTGTCGTGCTCGTTCTCCACGAGCACGGCGCCGATGGACCCGAACGAGACAGGCACATCGAAGGTGGCCTCACATGAAAACTCGTGCCCAGGGACTAGATTAATCCCCGAGTAGTCGGCGTCGCCTGGGATTGACGTCTTCTCTTTTCCCGTTTCTGTAGAGCATGAGTGCATATGTTCACAAAAATTCTTTTCGTATATACATACCATTTCCCCCTCGAGTTTTGCGGTAATATATACATGTATCATGCTTTTTAACTTTAATAGAAACCATATATGCATGCATGGCAGTCGCATATTCACATTGCGATATGGACAGGATTTGCTGACGTGGTTATACATCGCTTGTTGGAGGTGCGATTGTTGGATGTAAATCTAGTTCAATCTGATTGAGCAATTGCCACCTAATTAAGTCACATAATATGTGTGGATTGGACTAGGGTTGTTCAAACCCTGCACCCAGCCAGGTCTGAAAAGGCCTAGACCGAAGCATGGGAAAAGTCCGAAAACAATTAATTTTCAAAATAAAATAAATACTATCCCTTTGTCAAAACATAGATTGTTTTATACGTTGACATGGTCTCCAATGTAATGCTTTGACCATCAAATTTCTATGAAAACATGACCGAAGCATGGTGATCATTTTTTTTTTCTAAATTAATGGCCAAAAAAATAAAAATGTTTGACTTGTGCAGAATCTTAAACAACTTACACAATGACCAGGAGTAATATTTTTATAATAGAATATCATTTTTATTATTTTAGTCGGCCTTAATTCATACTTCAAGCCTTGTAAGTACGCTGGGCTGGGTTGCCCATGTGAAGATGTCTGAGTTGGATCAACCTTATCTCGGAGTTCATGCGGGCCTAGTCCGCCGGCCTGGGATACCCATGTGATTGGATAAGCCTTATTTCGGAGTTGAAGGCGGGTTAGAAGCCCATGTGAGCAGGTCTGGATTGGTGTCGTACTACCTATTTTTTTATAAGCACCTGCGTGTTCAAATTTCAGAGGATACAGAAACACAGCACACACACGCAGCACCTAGAAGCAGCGAGAAAGAACAGATGTTCTGGCACAAAAGCAGAAAGGACCTCGATAGAAAACGAAAATTGAAACAACCCTCCGAGATCCCAGCGCACCACCACTTCAACGCCCGTGTCCGACCACCGCCGTCGCCGGAGCCCCGACGGAAAGAAGGAAGACATGCCGCCTGCAAACCTGGAACCACCAAAGCAACATCGCCAACAAGCTTTGAGAGCCGCAAGAGCTGTCCGCCTCGAGGGACGGATCCGAGAGCGCTGTGCCAAATCAGCCGGGAACGAATCCCATGCCCGGTGGCCCGAAGATCCGGCGCCCCCAACCGACGACATCGACGAAGAGAGCCAGATCCACCCGCCATCTTCCACCACACCTGCACCAAAGCACCGTACCACCGCCGCAGAAGACTCCTGTACACCAACCTCCACAGCTCCTCGACGGCGTCGGAGCAAACGCCATCGAAACGGGGAAGGAGCGAGAGGACCAAAATCCCCAACGCAGTCGCCGCCACCGCTCCACCAACTGCGCCTAGGAACAGACCACCGAGAAGCTCCTCGACGCCGCAACAAGCAACACCGAGATGGGGCTGGAGCTCCCGCACCATTATTGGACACGCCGACGCCGCCGCCACCCGAACGACGCCGCCCGAAACCCTACTCCTACTATTCACATGCCTAGCCAAGAGAACCGCGGTTCCCCACCCTCCCGCCGCCGGAGCGACGAGAGGAGGGGAGAGGAACCCGTCTCCGGCGGCGGAGAACGAGGAACACTCTACCGCCTCCCTTTCGCCTCTCTCGACTGTAGCTGGGGAGAGGGGAACGGATGAGAAATGCCTGGATGAGTGAAGTTAACTCGACTTGGGCTTTTGTTGTGGCTTGGAATGGTGATGTATCTGTCATACTACCTTGGAAACTAGGTAAATCCCATTCTATTTTGCAGTAAACTATTATTTTGCTTCTTTGCCAAGAAAATAAATAGATATCATGCATTTAGATTGCAGCAAAAAGGAAGGTCTTATGAAATTTCTAGTTATTCCGCAGTTATTTTTATCATCTGCATATTCACTTTATGACGGTCAAATAAAGATTGTATACTAACAAATGTATGGTCGATGGTCTGTCAAATCTAAAAAAGAAATAACGAGATGGAAGGAGGTTCTCACGTACGTGAATCCAAGTCCGAGCTCACGAGCTCAAGGTGAAGAACTTTGCATTTGGTTGGATCAGGTGCAAGAAAATTCTTAACAAAATCCACTATAGTTTCCGTATGCTTCAACGTCACCGTGGCCTTCATCTCGACAAAGTTGGGCTTCGCAGGTGCGATGAGGCCGGCCTCGTCGACCAAGGAGCAGCTGCGGCTTATCCTGGAGATAGTGCCGCCGCGACTGCGAGCGGTGCTCCAGTTACAGGCCCGACGTCCACGGCGTGGCGCCACGGCACCGCGCCGGTTAGCCGTGAGGAGAGGATGGCCATGGCTCGGAGCGAGCGCTGCTAGCGGAGGCTGCGTTAGCGCTATCATTGTGGCCCAGACTTATTACTACGTCGCTGCAACTCAAGCAAGCTAGTAATATGGTGCTCGATGCCCTGAAAGAGCGTGTACTGGGGTGCCTAATTTATAGAGTCGCCGGCGCTTAGGTTCCGTAGCAAGATGGAACTGTACGAGAGGCCGTGTATGGGTTAGAACACACGTGACTACGTAATTCTAAGATTAATCCAACAAAATAAAAGTCTAGTCATTTAAAGCATCTCCATTAGCTGCCTTAAATTGGGCATAACTGCTTTTTAGGCATTTGGGGACAAAAACGTTACTCCAACAGCCGACTTTGTTGTATATTTTGGCACAAAATTGTTAGAGCACCTGCAAAAAACAGCACGAAAGTGCTGACAATATACAACACATGGGCCACTGCTGCAAATCGCGCGCGAGCCTCCAGCCGCGACCCCGCCGCTCCAACCGCCCAAGTCCAGCCTCCCCCGGCTCCGCCGCGACCCCGCCGCCCCGCCGATTTGGGATCCCGTGCCGCGTCGATTCAAGTCGATTCGGAGAGTAGCCGGAGCGCCGCTACCCGTAATGACCGTCGCAGCTCGTTGGCGTCCTGTTGAGGTGGAGTAGTGGCCGCCGGAGCTGCTGGTAGCCGTGCCACCACCGCGACCTAGCCGAGCGTCCGCTGCTTCGGTCGCCGTCGATGGCGCGGCGTCGTCGATTATCCGGCTCGAACTCGACCTTCCGACGTCAAGGAGTCCCTACTTACCATTTTTGCACCGGCGCGGCTACCATCTATGCTCCGACGAGCAGCCAGCCGGTTTCCTCCTCCTCGCACAAAAGATAGTTCGACAAAGTTCTAGAAGGTACATTTTTTTCTTCTCGCTTTTTTTGTTCTGCACGAAGAAGTAGCTTGATGGAGATTTCGTATTGTAGATGAGTTCATGTAACTCTAATCTTTGGGATGATTCCTCGTCGGATGAGGAATATGACTTGGCAGAGGAGGAGAATATTGCTTTGCTCGTGATGATGCACAAGAACAAGAGGACGAAGCATGGCGGTTCCGTTTTTGGCCGTGAGTTCCTATAGAGAGAACGGCAAGAGGGTCACGAAAGATTGATGCGCAACTATTTTGGTCCAAATCGGGTGTATCAGGAGAGGTACTTTCGACGCTGGTTTATGATATCTACGGATTTGTTCCTTCACATTTGCAATTGTGTGAAGCAACATGACCGCTTTTTGCTTCGCATCGAGACCGCTTGTGTGTGCTTTGATATTCTCTTCCATGGCCACCTTCCTCTCTTCCACTGCCACCTTCCTTTGCTCGGCCGCATCCCTCCTCTCCTCGGCCACCGTCCTTTCCTCCATTCCTTTGATCTTCATAATCTTTCTTTCTTCGACCATCATGTCTTTTCTTACATTCATGATGGCATCCAATGATTCTTTTCTATCATCGTCTCGACTCTGCTTGCCCTTCTTTGTATCATATTCTTGAGAAGGATTTTCCCGAGAGAAAAAATCTTGAGATGCAACATTCATATTTGACAAGAAAGTTTCATCACCAACACTACAAACGCAAAAAATTAATAATGATCATCACACATTGCATGTCAATTGCATTCAACATTCATATTAGTGGCAAAGATTGGAAAAACCCGGGCAGAATTTTTTTTATACATTTCGGACATTTGTTCAAACACGTTGGGCATGCCGGCGGCCGTGGCCATGGGTGACTCCGACTCCACCTCCACGGAAGGCGGCGGCGGTGTGAAAGGAGGGGGTGTGGGGGGGGGGGGGGGGGGGGGCAAACTCCACCGTTTCAGCCACAACAGCCGCCCATGGCTTCTTCCTCTTCCCCTGACCGCCGGCGGCTGTTGGATCCCGTGGCGGCCTCTTCGCGCCGGCGTCGGCTCCTGGCCAGGGTCGTGGCTTCGTCTTGGCCGCCACGGCAACGACTGGTTGGACCGGCGGATCCGCTCCGGCGGCGGGCTGTGGAGGGGCGAAAACTTGGCGCCGGGCGGCGGGGACCTTCTGCTGGAGCTGCTGTTTTTTTTTGGCTAAAACAGTTTTTTGGGGCAGCCGCCTTATTAGCGCATCTGTTAGAGATGCTCTTAGTGTTCTGCACGTATATCGCCCGATGTTTGATCTTGGGTGGCGCATACTATAAGTGCCAAGGAAAGGATTCTTGGGTGATCTCAATGTTTTTAAACCGGTTCATTTTGTACTGAACTTTTAATTCTAGGTCAAATTTGTCTATTTTCACAACGGTAAACGGTAGCTATTATTCATGTGTGAACTTCACTGGCCTTTCAACTTTGATTCCTCGAGTGAGACATTCGTCCTTTTTTCTGGAACCTCCCCTCTTCTACAGTGCACAGAGGCGACCTCAGAGGCGACTCGGGCTCTCCCGGCGGCCGCCGGCGTATCCGCAGGATTCCTCACCCTCCGCCGGCGCTACTGCGGCGGGAGGGTAGGGAATCCCCGGATCTGCGTTCCGGCGTGTAGATAGGGGGTTTGTGGGCGGCGCTGGCGTGGTGGGGTCGTCGGCGTCGGCCTTTTGGTGCTCTGCGGCACCCCCGATCCGGCGTCGTCGTCGACGGCGCTGCCGAGCTGCGGGTGAGTCACCTACCTGCTGTCGCTATCTCCGGCGGCGGTGGCAGGTTGGTGACGAGTGTACAGGAGGCCGGGAGAGGGGATTCGGGGTGGCTGCTGCTGGGGTGTGCGGTGTGCAGGCTGAAGATTTGGCCACCTCCGGTGAGGTGGTGTGGCGCTGGCCCCAGATCTGGGGCGGCAGGAGCTTGGGGTGCGTCCCCGGCCGATGGAGCATGACCGTCTTCAGATCCAGCTCGTCGGAGCTGGTGGTTGATGCGGCTCGTCAAAGCCTTCGGGCAAGAAGTTCTTCCGTTCCCGTGGTGAGTGCTCCCGGTGGTGTTTTCCTTCGTCGTCTCCGACGGTGGAGGTCTCGCGAGCTGGGCGTTCTCGAGGTTGAAGATGGAAGGAGACAGCAGTGGTGCTCTCTGTTTTCTCTCTGTTTTTTCTTTGCTTGTATTTGGTTGTGTAATGCTTTCCTTTTCGTATGAATACAAGAATGAAAAAACAAAAAAAAAACTTTGATTCCTCGAGATTGAGCTATAAAAGTAATCATGAGTTTGCCCCACGCGGTCCCAAGTAGTAGATGCGACAAACCATGGCCAAGCGATTAGCCTATGACTTTCTCGCGGTAGCCCCGGCACATTGGATTTTCGCATGGGATGGAGCTGTCAGCAGTAATGCCGTTTTGTTGAGTAAAAAATGCATGTGTTGTATCAGGCAATGTTTAGACAATATATCTGTTTTACGTTTCATTTAGCAATACAACTTGTTTATCTTCTTCATTTTCTAGATCTTTTAACATGGGAGACAGTATTTTTATACCGGCAATTAGCTCTTCCTCGGGTTAAAATATAGTACGTGGGTACACCATTTGGGGTTAAAATGCTATTGTCGAGAGGCTATTAATGTTGACGTGACGATCGAATGTGACTGAAAACAATGTGCTGACATACTAACAATACAACTTGTGTGTCTTTTTGTTACTAGCTCTATAATATGCGAGACAGGTGTTTAATATTGACATGAATACAGATAATGGTGACCAAGGTTTTGGTTACCGGTCGGTAACCAGATTTACCGACCGGTAACCGAGTTTCCCGAGCACCCCCGGTATATGTGCTTACCGCCCAAAAAATCTCGAATTTGTTTGAAAAGTTTGAATTTAAACGCCGAAACATAGGTAAATACGGTGTATTCTCCTTATGTACACACGTCTGAAGAAGTGTCGTGGAGGTAGCATCATGCTTTTCTCGCCCCAAAGTCCCCGGTTCGAGTTCTCTGCCCGTGTATATTTTTTGGTATTATTCTTTCGGTTCGAGACTAAATCTTCGTAGTTACCGAAAAAAAGTGGTCAACAAGGTTCGACCTTGCGGCATGGTAGGGATGCCGCTACGCTACACTAAAGGCCGTGTCTAGTTGCAGTTTAGAACCTAAATAACCATTCCTAAGAAAATTTGAATTCAAAATTTGATTTTTAAATTCATCCGGTAACCATCCGGGATTTCTCGGTTACCGCGGTAACCGGAAATCCCGAGCCCCCTCAGGAATTTTTTTTTTTCGGGAACCAAAACCATGATGGTGACCGACAAAAGAAATATAGTCGGTAGTGACTAGGTACACCATGTGAGGTACGAATACTATTGTTTAACGTTGACGTGACCGACAACCATGTGTGAAACAAGGAGACGCGCAACACAAACCTGACAACCATGTGTGAAACAAGAAGACTGACACAACGCTTAACTAAGTCGTCCACACAGATCTATAGAGGCATACTCCTCATAGAAATCACCGCAGTAGCCACCCGCCGCGTACGACGGGATCTGGGGGAGAAGCTGAATCGGCGGGGGACGCGCCCTGATCTGCGTTGACGGTCGGGCTAGAATCGCCGGTGGGAGCCGACGGCTCAGCCCGCATACGCTCGCGGGTGGGAACAAACTGCACACTTTGCACACAAGACGAAAAGGCTGCCGACAAGATCAACAAGCCAGCGAGCAAACCAACACCACACAAAGCCGGAGCATAAGCCCGGCGACACAGTCCCACTGGCTCCTCGACACCGTCAACCACGCCGCCGAGATAGGGTTGAAGCCGGGGTACCATTATTCGATGTAGCGCAACCACCAACATCTGAACAGCGCCACCACGACACCATATAAATCGCTAACATTACGGATCTGATTACAGCGCCGAGCGCAGGTCCAGGGTCCCCACCCCCTCCTGCCGCAGGAACGACACGCGGGGGAGGCAGGGACCAAACGATTGCATGCATAGAGGTGTTTGAGTCTGGTAATATTCTACATGATGGTTGTGTGAGATAACGAGAGCACCGCGTCACTCACAGGGAGCAGCACGGGTGCAAACCCTAGCACGGCCGCCCCTGATCTACACCTCCTCTCTCGCTCTTCTCGTTGTCACCGGAAGATGTGACCTCGGTGGCGACAGGAAAACTTCTCTCCTACAAAGGATTTCGGCTATGACATTTCCTCCAGTGTGATGGGCACGTCACAGGGTGCTAGGTCCAGAAGGGAGACATGGGGACCCAACTCTTATGAAGCAAGTATGTAGTTCTACGAACATAGTCCCTAGAGCCACAAAATCACGTCGATGAGCTATTAGTATTACTCTAAGCTGTAATCCATGTTAGCTACCCGCCTGCTGAGGCACCTCCCTGTTCTGAGTGTTGTCAGCCGCTGGATATTAGATGTGAACTATCTAGACCGTTTATAGGCACTTGCAACCTGAGGGATTTACTCCATGCTAGAATGCACTCGGCAAACAGTGCTCCGTTATGTTTTGCCGAGTGCACTCGACATAGCTCTCCGCGACGTCACATTCCGTCTTGTGAGGCGGCAGGTGCCAGGTGGCGCGCTCTTTTTGCCGAGTGCCGCACTTGGCATAGTACCCTATTTGCCGAGTGTGATTGGTTGCCGAGGGTGGGTAGCAGAAAACACTCGGCATACAAACCTAGTTGCTGAGTGCTTTTGTTTGCCCAGTGTTTTTACGTGACACTCGGAATATAGACCTTGTTTGCTGAGTACCTGATAAATTGCACTCAGCAAAGTGTGTCGATTTCATGTAGTGGTGGCTTCACCGTGTAAAAAAAAAGATGAAAATAATACCGACGCGGCTTCTAGAAATCCACTTTGCCTCATAGGTGTAGATGCACCCATTATTCAAAAAACGCATTTCGAAATGTCAAAAAATTCCTTTTTTTCATCCAGACATTCTATGTTTGCACACGAAGTTTTGCGAATAAATTACATTTTATGTGGCCTGTTTAAAAAAGAAAATTTTCCTTAACGGATGCATCTAAACCTATGAGTCTGTGTCCCGCGGCTTCACCTTATAGCTGCAAAAATAGTTAGTGGAGCGTAACTATTTAGATATAGAAGTCCCTGCTGGCATGTCAAAGCTGGCTAGTTTTTTTTTTTTAGATAAAAGGGTGCGGATCCCCGGCCTCTGCATCAAACTGATGCACACAGCCACCGCATTTATTAAAGAATATCAACTCGAGGTTTACAATTTAAGAGTCACTCAACGTGGATACAAAAATCAGCCACCTAAACAAAGTTCTATCCATCGATTCTCTTATGTTGTCGCCACCCACCCTGGCAGAAGATAGCCCGTACGACCATCGTCATTCGAGTACAGGCGGAATCCATGAGACCACGACGCTTCACAGGGAGTAGATATGACCACATGTGGATCCAGTAAGTCGTCTTGTTGATAACCTGCAAGTAATGAGATGGTGTTGTCTTGTTAAAAATAATGTCATTCCTGCAGTTCCAAATAGCACATAAACCAGCCGCAGCGCCTATTCTAATAAGCTGTTTGGATCTCTTATCCACCCCATTCAGCCAGCCTCCAAATAAATTCGCAATACTAGAGGGGGGGTTAATATTGAATGTAAAATGAATGATCCTCCAAATATCACGAACAAAGGGACATGAAATGAAAAGATGTTGTATAGACTCATCTGCATCACAAAAGACGCACTTTTTACATCCAATCCATTTACGTTTAATCAAATTATCCTTAGTTAAAAGCTCCTTCCTATGCAAGAACCACAGAAAAATACGAATTTTTAGTGGTACTTTCAGCTTCCATAAGTACTTTCGCAAATACTGAGTATGGCCATTTAATAACTCCGCATAGTATGATTTAGTGGAGAAAACACCCGTAGGTGTTAAAGTCCAATGAAATGAATCAGGTTCATCTCGAATCTGAACACGCATAAGTCTTTCAACTAGATGAAACCAAACTTCTCTGTTATTCCCAATCAAGTTCCTTCTGAATTGAAGATTAATTGGGTTGCTTCCAAAAACAGACGCAACTGTTATATGCTTATGAGAAGCAATAGCAAACAGGGATGGATACTCATTCGCAAGCGATGTATTTCCCAACCAAATGTCTTCCCAAAATCGTGTTCGATTCCCATCCCCGATTTTAAAAGACCCATATTTGAAAAAATCATCTTTAACTCTCATTAAACCCTTCCAAAAGGGTGAATCCGATGGTTTAAGTTGTACTTGTGATAAATTTTTGTCACCTAGATATTTATTTGTTAGCAAATCCTTCCATACCCCCTCCTCCGTGAGTAACTTAAAGAGCCATTTGCTCAAGAGACACCTATTCTTAATCTCAAGCACTTCAATGCCGAGCCCCCTTGATCCTTCGGTCTACAAACAATATTCCATTTAGTAAGTCTATATTTCCTCTTTTGTTGATTACTTTGCCAAAAAAATCTTGACCGATAATAATCTAGTCTTTTACGAACCCCCTTAGGTAATTCGAAGAAAGACAAAAGAAACATGGGTAAGCTGGTCAAAACCGAATTAATTAGCACCAAACGATCACCATATGATAACATCTTAGCCACCCATGCTCCCAACTTCCCTTCGAATCGATCTTCTACTATTTTCCATTCTTTATTGAGTAATTTCCTATAATGGATAGGTATACCCAAGTATTTAAATGGGAGAGAACCAATTTCGCACCCAAAAATATTTCGGTATTGGTCTCGCACCTCCACAGCTTTACCAAAACAATATAACTCACTCTTATGATAGTTGATTTTTAAACCCGAGAGTTGCTCAAAGAAAGCCAATATTAACTTCATGTTCACGGCTTTCGCAACGTCGTGCTCAAGAAATAATATCGTATCATCCGCATACTGTAGTATCGATACCCCACCATCAACCAAGTGCGGTATTAACGTCCAAGCTGGCTAGTTCAGCCTAATGAGAGAAGAAGGTTTTTCAATTAGGAAACTTGGCGGTGATCGTGCATCAATGCATCATGCATGCAATTAAGCTGTTGGCCTCTACCAAGCCGTAAAGATATTAGAACATTAGCCTATGACTTTCACGCGGTAGCCCCGGCACATTGGATTTTCGCATGGGATGGAGCTGTCAGCAGTAATGCCGTTTTGTTGAGTAAAAAATGCATGTGTTGTATCAGGCAATGTTTAGACAATATATCTGTTTTACGTTTCATTTAGCAATACAACTTGTTTATCTTCTTCATTTTCTAGCTCTTTTAACATGGGAGACAGTATTTTTATACCGGCAATTAGCTCTTCCTCGGGTTAAAATATAGTACGTGGGTACACCATTTGGGGTTAAAATGCTATTGTCGAGAGGCTATTAATGTTGACGTGACGATCGAATGTGACTGAAAACAATGTGCTGACATACTAACAATACAACTTGTGTGTCTTTTTGTTACTAGCTCTATAATATGCGAGACAGGTGTTTAATATTGACATGACGACAGATAATGGTGACCAAGGTTATGGTTACCGGTCGGTAACCAGATTTACCGACCGGTAACCGAGTTTCCCGAGCACCCCCGGTATATGTGCTTACCGCCCAAAAAATCTCGAATTTGTTTGAAAATTTTGAATTTAAACGCCGAAACATAGGTAAATACGGTGTATTCTCCTTATGTACACACGTCTGAAGAAGTGTCGTGGTGGTAGCATCATGCTTTTCTCGCCCCAAAGTCCCCGGTTCGAGTTCTCTGCCCGTGTATATTTTTTGGTATTATTCTTTCGGTTCGAGACTAAATCTTCGTAGTTACCGAAAAAAGTGGTCAACAAGGTTCGACCTTGCGGCGTGCTAGGGATGCCGCTACGCTACACTAAAGGCCGTGTCTAGTTAACCACGCCGCCGAGATAGGGTTGAAGCCGGGGTACCATTATTCGATGTAGCGCAACCACCAACATCTGAACAGCGCCACCACGACACCATATAAATCGCTAACATTACGGACCTGATTACAGCGCCGAGCGCAGGTCCAGGGTCCCCACCCCCTCCTGCCGCAGGAACGACACGCGGAGGAGGCAGGGACCAAACGATTGCATGCATAGAGGTGTTCGAGTCTGGTAATATTCTACATGATGGTTGTGTGAGATAACGAGAGCACCGCGTCACTCACAGGGAGCAGCACGGGTGCGAACCCTAGCACGGCCGCCACTGATCTACACATCCTCTCTCGCTCTTCTCGTTGTCACCGGAAGATGTGACCTCGGTGGCGACTGGAAAACTTCTCTCCTACAAAGGATTTCGGCTATGACATTTCCTCCAGTGTGATGGGCACGTCACAGGGTGCTAGGTCCAGAAGGGAGACATGGGGACCCAACTCTTATGAAGCAAGTATGTAGTTCTACGAACATAGTCCCTAGAGCCACAAAATCACGTCGATGAGCTATTAGTATTACTCTAAGCTGTAATCCGGGTTAGCTACCCGCCTGCTGAGGCACCTCCCTGTTCTGAGTGTTGTCAGCCGCTGGATATTAGATGTGAACTATCTAGACCGTTTATAGGCACTTGCAACCTGAGGGATTTACTCCATGCTAGAATGCACTCGGCAAACAGTGCTCCATTATGTTTTGCCGAGTGCACTCGACATAGCTCTCCGCGACGTCACATTCCGTCTTGTGAGGCGGCAGGTGCCACGTGGCGCGCTCTTTTTGCCGAGTGCCGCACTTGGCATAGTACCCTATTTACCGAGTGTGATTGGTTGCCGAGGGTGGGTAGCAGAAAACACTCGGCATACAAACCTAGTTGCTGAGTGCTTTTGTTTGCCCAGTGTTTTTACGTGACACTCGGAATATAGACCTTGTTTGCTGAGTACCTGATAAATTGCACTCAGCAAAGTGTGTCGATTTCATGTAGTGGTGGCTTCACCGTGTAAAAAAAAAGATGAAAATAATACCGACGCGGCTTCTAGAAATCCACTTTGCCTCATAGGTGTAGATGCACCCATTATTCAAAAAACGCATTTCGAAATGTCAAAAAATTCCTTTTTTTTCATCCGGACATTCTATGTTTGCACACGAATGCGCGGTCGGGGCCGTCCTCTACCGGCATCTTCTTCCGCGCGATGCTCGGCCTGTTGGGGAAATACCCGGCCAAGGGATACTGGGCGAAGTTGACGGCGGCGTGGTGCCCCGACGTGACCCACATGATGCTAGTCAGAACCTGGACCAGGCTCTCGCGGGAGTCCAGCTTTGGCCACCACGGCTCGTTTTGCTTGTCGGCGTGGCCTTTGGTGCGAACCTCGTCCCACCAGCCGTTGAGCTCCTTGTCGCCGGTGATGTCCGCCACCGACGGGTAGTAGTGCTTCACGTAGTCGGAGGTCCATTCGTTAATGGAGTACCAAACGAGTAGCCCATCGTTGGCATAGGGTAGTCCTCTATGGTCAACGTCAACGTGCCGTCTTCCTCCTCGACCGCCATACCTCTAGCGTATCAGACGTAAAAACAGCATATACGTGTCAAATTAACAACCATTTTGCAAAGTAGTGGCAGCAAGCTGATCGTGCATGGTTCAGGCCATCTTAATATCTAGTGGTATTACGACGTACCTTCGGATAAGGTCGGCTGGCAGTGCCTCCATGTCGAACCGCCAGAGGTCCTTGTAAGCCGCGGAGCTGAGCTTCATGCTGTACCTCCCCGGCGAGAAGGTTCTCTCGATGATGCCATCCGCGTTAATGAGCTGCTCCCGCGATTTTGCGTTGATCTGCATCGTGTACCGAAAGTGCGGGTGCAGCAGCCGGTAGATGGGGTGCATTCTGCTCAGCTGACGGTTCGCCGCGATGATGTAGGGCTCCACGCAGCAGTGTGTCCTCAACCTGACAAGACGATTTCCAATTTCAGCTTGGCTAGCTAGCTAACTAATAAAGTGGATTTGATCATGATCTAGCTCAACTAATTACCAGTCTAAAACAACTACTAATTACCAGTCTTTATAGAGAAAAAAGAAACTAATTACCAGTGGCTGACAAGCTGGTGGTACCCGGAGTCGTGAGCTAGGACATGCGCCTTGGCCAGCTTCCAGAGCCAGGACCCGGTGCCATCATCCCACTGCTGCGGCGGCGTGAAGACCTGACTCCACGGCTCAACAAGGCCTGGATGCTTGCCCTTGGGCCTTGTCAACTCGATCGCGATGGGCCGAAGCGTCCCTTCCTTTGTCAGGAAGAAGAGCGTGCGCGAGCCGTAGAGGGTGGTGCCGTCTAGCTCGCGCACATCGTTCACAAAAGGGAGCAACATGTCATGGTAGTCCAGCATGAACAGCTTCTTGTTCTCAACGGCCTGTACATACAATCAAATTAATCCATGAATGTACACTATTAATTAATTAATGATTTCAGCTGCAATCAGTTTCCTCACCTCTTCCACCGTCATGACCCTACCTATCTGCTCTTCAATCAGCTCTTTGGTGATACCAGACTCCCGCGGGCCATGCTCTTCCTCATCGAGCTTGCTGACAAAAGGGAATTCCTGCAGACATATTACATGATAATGTCGATGCAGTGCATGGTCAGAAGTAACTCCAATAAATCCGGCCAGCAGCTAGCTAGCAATATCTGTGTCTTCTTCGTTGTATGCTTCAACTCTTGGTGCATTGAATCTTACGTCTGATGGCAGGATTGCCTCTGCGCCGTAGACCATGAAGAATGGGGTAAATTGTGTTGAGTCGTTGGGTGTTGTGCGTAGGCTCCATAGCATAGACGGGAGTTTTTCGACCCAAGCACCCGCGGCCCTTTTGAGTGGCACTAGGAGGCGTTTCTTGATTCCGCTCGTTACAAGTCCATTGGCCTTTTCGATTTGGCCATTGGATTGCGGGTGTGCCACAGATGCATAATTGAGCGTAATGTCCTACTCTTTGCAGAAGGATCGGAATTTCTCAGCCGTGAAGTTTGTACCATTATCAGTGATGATACTGCTGGGTACGCTGAAGCGGTATATGATGGATTTTATGAAATTGACTGCTGCAGTGGCAGTCGAACTTGTGATGGGGACTGCTTCAATCCACTTGGTGAACTTGTCGACTGCCACCAGAAGGTGAGTATGCCCTCCATGAGAGGATTTTTTGAGTGGCCCAACCATATCGAGCCCCCATTGGACGAAAGGCCTGGCCAGTGGTATTGTCATCAGTGCCGATGCGGGTGCGTGCGGCTTTGTAGCGAATTTTTGGCAGCCGATGCACCTTTTGACTATATCCTCCGCGACTTTGAGTGTTGTGGGCCAGTAGAAGCCTGCGCGAAAGGCTTTGCCTACGAGTGATCGACTGTTGGCATGATGCCCGCAGGTACCTGCATGAATATCACGAAGGATGGCTTGGCCATCTTCAAATGCTATGCATCGTTGGAACATACCTGATACGCTGCGTTTGTATAGTTCGCCATTGATAACAGTGTACGCTTTAGATCGTCGAGTGACGCGTCTTGACTCTGTTATGTCTTCGGGTATCTCGCCACGGAGTATGTATGCGAGGAAAGGTTGAGTCCATGTTGGCTCGATGAGGAGCACCTCGACTGGCAGGTCCTCTGTGCTAGGTGTTTTGCTTTTGGCGGCTGCATCTGATGTAGGAGTTGCTCGTTTTTTCTTGATGGACCTGCGCTCGAAGAAGACACCCGGTGGAACTGGTGCTTTGGTCGCGCCAATGTTGGCTAGCTTATCTGCTTCTTCATTGCTCTCACGCCCTATGTGCCGCAACTCGCAGCCTTCGAAGCTGCCCTCCATGATGTTGTACAGGTCTCGGTAGGCGATCATATTATCTACGATTGCATCACACGCCTTCATTGTTTGCTGCACCACAAGATTCGAGTCACCGTAGATCATCAGTCTAGTGCATCCGAGGGCTTTGGCCATCCTCATGCCGTGGATCAGGGCCTCGTATTCTGCTTCGTTATTGGATGGGAACTCGAATCCCATCTGCAGGATATAGCGAAGCTTGTCGCCTTTTGGTGATATGAGGATGACACACGCGCCTGCGCCTTCGTTTTCTTCGAGCCGTCAAAGTACATAGTCCATGAGTTGGACACATCTGGCGCTCCTGACAGCTGAGCTTCGATCCACTCGGTGTGGAAGTCAGGTAAGACTTGTGCTTTGATGGCCTTCGGGTAATCGTACTTGATATCTCGCGGTGCTAGCTCGATGAGCCATTTTGCGACTCGCCCGGTTGCGTTCGGGTTTGTGAGGATGTCCCCGATCCCTGAGGTGATGATTACAGTGATCGGGTGCTCGGAGAAGTAATGCGTCAGTTTCCTTGAGGACATGAACACGGCGTAGGCCAGCTTTGATAGTGGGGTACCGCTGCTTTGATGTGGAGAGCACTTCGCTCAAGTAATAGACTGGGCGTTGTATGCTTTGGGCATGTCCCTCCTCCCTTCGCTCGACTACCAGTACGATGCTCACCACCCTGTTAGTTGCGGAGACATATAGGTATAGTGGCTTGCGTTCCCTTGGTGCGACGAGGATTGGAGGGCTTGTGAGGACTCGCTTGAGGTCCGTGAAGGCTGCTTCGGCTTCTTGCGTCCACTCGAATTTATCTGCTTTCTTCATCAGTCGATAGAACGGTAGTGCTTTTTCACCCAGCTTGCTGATGAATCGACTGAGTGCCGCTACTCGACCCGCCAACTTTTGCACGTCATGGAGCTTTGAAGGCCTTTGCATCGTCAAGATGGCTTGTATTTTCTCCGGGTCTGCCTCGATTCCTCAAGACGAGACTAGATACCCGAGGAGTTGCCCGGCTGGAACGCCGAACGTGCACTTCTTCGGGTTGAGCTTGATGTGGAAGCGTTTGAGATTTACGAACGTCTTGCAAGTCATCGAGTAGCGTGTTGTCCTCCCTTGTGGTGATGACAATATCGTCTACGTATACCTGGACGTTTCGCCCAATTTGCTTCTTGAGACAATCTTGCATCATGCGCTGGTAGGTTGCGCCTGCGTTTTGAGCCCGAAAGGCATTGTTGTAGCAGTAGACCCCGAGTGGGGTTATGAACGCCGTTTTCTCTTCATCTTCTTCTTTCATCCTTATCTGGTGGTAACCCGAGTAAGCATCCAGGAAGGACAAGCGAGCGCACCCGGCGGTGGAATCGACGATCTGGTCGATTCGAGGTAGTGGAAAGTGATCCTTTGGACAGCATTTATTAGTGCTGTGAAATCTACGCACATCCGAAGGATATCTGTGTGCTTCTTCTCTACGAGTACGGGGTTGGCCACCCATTGTGATTTCTTGATCTCTCTGATGAACCTGCTGCGAGTTGCCTGTCGACTTCGGCTTCGACTGCGGTTCTTTTTGGGCCGGATATGCGGCGCATTGTTTGCTTGATTGGTTTGGCATCTGGAAATAATTGGAGAGAGTGCTCGGTGAATTCTCTAGGAATACCTGGCATGTCGGCTGGACACAACGCAAATATATCCCAGTTCTCACGGAGGAATTCGACGAGTGCGCTTTCCTATGCGATAGGCAGACTCGACGAGACATTGACTGTCTTGGTCGAGTCGGTCGGGTGCACCTGATGCGATCTTGTGTCATTGGTGGCACTGAATGCTCTGTCGACTGCCACCTTCTTGTGCTCCGGCATAAGTGTTCGATCGTTGGAGACCGCCAGATCGGCGAGTGTTGCTTCCATGCTGAACATCTCAGAGATTTTGCTAAACTCTCGGTCACAAGAGTCAGACTTTTGGAAGTTCCCCTTGACTGTGATTACTCCTTTTGGTCCAGGCATCTTTAGCTAGAGGTATGCGTAGTGTGGCACCGCCATGAATCGAGCGAACGTCGGGCGTCCAAGTATGGCGTGATATTGTGACTTCCAGTCGACAACTTCGAACTAAATCGACTCTGTCCTGAAGTGGTTCTTGTCCCCGAACGTTACGTCGAGTTGTATAGTACCTTCTGGGCTTACTGCTTTGCCTGGGACGATACCGTGAAAGGTATTTGAGGATCTTGGCAGGTTTTCGACTGACCTGTTCATTTTGCGGAGCGTATCTGCGAAGATGATGTTTATGCCGCTTCCCCCATCCATGAAGACCTTGGACATGGCGTAGCCTCCGATTTGTGCATCGAGTACCAGAGCAGAGTGCCCTGGACGAACGACCGATGGAGGGTGGTCCTCTCTGCTGAATCTTATTGTGGTTTCAGAACCCTTCAAGAATTCAGTTATAGCGGGAGGTGACATGACAGCCATGTTTACTTGTCGAGTGCGAAGTTTTTGCTCCCTATTGGAAGGGCGACCTTTCTGTATCTTGTACATCTGCCCTTGGGGCGAGGGTACTGGGGTTCGTCGACCCGAGGTACGGGCTGTATGGCACCCGCGAGATTTCCGCCTGCTGCAGGCTGTGGTGGTGGTGGCATCAGAACGGGTACACTGGCTGGTTGCGGCGCAGCTACAGGTGCGTGTGTGGCTGCTGCCTTTCTGAGGTTTATGTAATCAGTCGCCATTTGGTCGAACTCCCTGCAGTTTCTCATCGAGTGATTGGAGCGCAGTTTTCCGTCTTCTTCCTTGTACAGGTGGAATCTGCAATCAGCATCCATCTTTTCTTCGAATGATCGCTCGATTGTGCACCAGAGCGCGATTTGCGCCAGTCTTTCTTCTTGTAGCTATCACTGCGTTGGCCGCGGTCTCGACTGTCCCGGCGATCGTCTCGACTGTCCCGACGATCATCTCGACAGTCCCGTCGATCTTCTGATCGCTGGTCGCTTCTGTCTTGGTCATTGCGGGGTGTGGAGAACCCAGCCGCCATTAATTCGGGTCTGTCGTCGTTGTAGTGACGTTTTGAACGCTTGCGCCTTCGGTCGTCTCTGTATGAGTCTCTGTGGCTTCGAATGCCACTTTCATGATTGTCATGGGTGAGGACCCGCGTGTGGTACGTGTTGTGGGAATACTTTCTGGATTAACCCGCGGCCCAGTGCGACTTAACTTACTCGCACGGACGAAGGCCCACTTGGGAATAAGCCCAATATTGAACCGCCATAAGGAGAAAGATCTAGAAGACATATCCCTCTGTGGATGTATTCCTTATGGGGAAGTTTCCTTTTGTAACCTAGCGAGCCTCTGTGTATATAAAGAGGACTCGCAGGACTTAGAGCGGGTCAAGCTATCAAGCCCCAAACCCTAGCTCATACGGCGAGTACCAGATCGGATCGCCTCCATTGTAACACCTCGATTATCATATCAATACCAATCTAGGGTAGGCAGGAAGTAGGTCTTTTACCTCACATTGAGGGGGCCGAACCTGGGTAAATCTGTGTTGATCTTTGTTCCTGCGATCCCAAGCTCGGAGATGCTTGACTCGCATAATCCCACACCTACGAAGTCATCTATGACACCTGACGTGACAAACCCACGACAGTTGGCGCCCACCGTGGGGCCTGCGGTCAAAAGCGTCACGTTCCGCGCAGGATCGAAATCAGGCTTCAAGGACATCGCCATCGGCCAAGTTGAAGACATCAATGGGGTCCCCTTCATCGACGACTCAGAGTGGGGACCCGAGGCAGATCGCATCGAGTTCGGATACATCGTTCCCATCGGATCAGTAAAAGTTTTCGTCGGATCCGTCAGTCGCAGATCTATGGACGCGACTCAAGGAAGCGAATCGGTGAAGGAGCTGCGGCCGGTCAGGGTCCGCGTGTTGGAGGAGCTACAACAAGCTACGGCAAGATTGCCCATCCCCGTCCCGTCAAGACCTGTTTGGGGATCTCTACCAAATCAGGAAGGAGACCTCAAGATTGAAGAGATTGAAGCTATCAGGACGGAACTCTGTGAAGAGGCACAAAGACTCGCGGCTGAGCGCGAAAAACTCCAAGAAGAAGGTCGACGACTCCGTCGCTGCCAGCCGAAGCACCAGGCGGTGCGAACCAAGACGACATCTGAGCGCAAGAAACTCCAAGAAGAAGAGTGGCGACTCCGTCGTTGGCAGCAAAAACATCAGATCAAGATGGACAAGGAGAGATGAAATCACAGTTCCACGGCGACCCAGAGAGCAACGTGCACGCCGCGATAGGGATATTGTCAAAGATAGCACCGGTTGGAGACACGCGAGCTGATAAGGAAGCTCGCTATGCGATCGACCTACTACAAACCGCTGCTTTACAACAAGCAAATATGTATGGAGTCACGCCCAATGAGCCGCAAAACGAGGTATCATGGGGAGGAGAAAGTGCAGCGTCGAAGAAGTGGTCAACCAGCTAGCAGGTTTGCAGGTATCATTGGAAAAAGAAAAGAAGATAGAAGGCGAGTCGCGGACGTCCGGAGCGACTCAGCCATCCCAGATTGAAACTGATTCAGATGAAGATTCAGCGCCAGTAAACTCCTATTCATTATTGAAAGGACCAGCATGTTTTGGAGAGGAAATACGGCTCACTCGTTTCCCCCCGAACTTCGACGAGTCGCAGCGAGTCACCACCTATCGCAGTGACCAAGACCCTGCCTTATGGATAGAGATTACGAGGCAAGCATAACAGGGGCTGATGTGACTCAAGAAATACGTGCGAAATACTTCCACTTGGCAATACAGGGAGAAGCTAGGGATTGGCTGTTAAGGCTGCCATCAAAATCAATAAGCACATGGGAAGACTTGAAGGACAAGTTCATCCGCAGATTCCAAACAGAAGATATGAAAAACCTTAGACAATGCATTCAAAAAGAGGACGAATCAAGCGGCGACTGGATCAAGAGAATCGCGGAGATCCTTGGCTCCGCCAAAAACTTAACAGTACAAGCTGCAATACAAGCTATGAGAAAGAACTGTAGATTTGAGCCGTTGGTGCACAAATTAAGTCGCGCTGAGCACAAGATTGATAGTTTCGACCAGCTTTTGGCAAGCTGACAAGTACGCAAAGACAGATAAAGGGACAGGCGGCTTATCACAGAACCCAACAGGGAAATTACAAGTCGCGAGATGAACATCGCACACCAGATACAGGAGCAAGGAGTGATAAGGCCTTACTCCCTAATAACTGCAAGGGGATCTTCGACGTGCCTTGCGACTTACATCGCAGAGAGATGGCAGGCCAGCGGGTCACACAAAGGCGCAATGTCATTATTACCGGAGGTGGAAAGAAGGCGACACGCCAGACACGGCTCGCAGCGGATCGATGCAGCACAAGAATAAATCTAGCTCTCGTCAAGGCCTGACGTTTTACCTAGAAGAAACATAGGACAGTTTCATACAGTGGAAGTACAAACAACGGATGGAAGCCGGAAGAGCGGTCAGATTTCAACGCCGAAAGGTATCGTCGCTGGACAGAGCAATCGGTTATTTGGAGTCGCGGCGATCACCCCCCAGAAGTAAGAGATCCAGGACAGCCAGCTCTGTGGTCACGCCTGAAGTCGCGGGATACAAGTTAAGTAAGGTCCTAATGGACGGAGGAGGAAGAGTAAACATCCTATATCAAGACACGCTCCGAAGAATGAATATACCCGAGACAAGGCTGCGACCATCCAGGAAAGAAATTCAAGGCATAATCCCAGGAGCTGTTACGCGACCAATCGGAAAGATAACACTTGAAGTTAGCTTTGGAACAGAGCGGAACTTCCGCACAGAGCTCCTAGACTTTGAGGTTGTAGCAGTCAAAAGCTCATATCATGCGATCTTTGGAAGAGAAGCCTATGTCAAATTTACCGCTCGCCCCTGCTACGTCTACCTACAGTTAAAGATACCAGGACCAAACGGTGTTATTACAATATATGGAGACAGACAGAGAGCGTTAGAATGCGAGAACGCAGGCTCAGTACTCGCAGAAGAAGCTTGTATCGCCAACTCTTCACATGGTATCAGTCGCAGATCGGTGATCGCAGCTCAAAACGAGTCGCGTTGGAGGTACCGCGGAAGCGGCCAACAGGATGCAGCCACCGGATGGTAAATACCCACCGAGAAGTCGCGCATCAGCAAGATAATGCCCCAGAGGTCGCCTTGATACAAAAAGAAGACAAGAAATGGCGCATGTGCATAGACCCAGCCTCGATCAACAACCCCAGCCAAAGGGGCTCAGTTATCGTGAGACCTTACAAAGCAAACTCAACTCAACATAAGTCGCAGCTCAGTGCGGCTAATCGCTAACAAAGTTGCTCTCTGCTTCAACATGAGATATACATCGGAGCTATCATGCTCGACCCGAGTCGCTTTAGCGACTCAAAATTGAACCAATCAGGTGTTCAACCCACTCCGTTAGGAGTATTAATTCGCAACTAAGTGCGATGAGTATCAAGTATGCATGGCCTGCGGGGAATAGAAAACCCGCATTAAAGGGCCTGCATCATCATGTAACACCCTGTAAAACATCGAGTGATTATGAAATAAAGCCGGCACCCTTGACATTCAAGGGTTTGTCGTTTCGCCTCAACTATCATTGAGTCGCTGAGTCTTTTGAATTTCATATATCACTGACCCTTGAGGGCTCCTTACGAGCATCGCGAGTACCAATCGCACCTCAAATTTTGCCAAACTAGTGGCAATCCTTAAGCTAGAAGCGTCTTGCATTATGCGACCAAAGTACTGGGGTGTGGCGTCAATCGAGCTTGATTGCCTATCATGGCCGCTCTCGACCCTGAACACACATGTTCCTAGGAAATACTGAGCCGCGCGAGCGTCTACTTAATGGAATTATCAAGAAAAGAACCTGCTTATAGGTCACAAAAATACTGTTTATAATACATGAATATCTTACAGACTAACGGGCATGTCCCACATTATTTATTTTTCCTCTTCCGAGCAACAGGAGTGGGAATTGGCGCGGCTTGTCTCGCAGTTGCAGTCGCAGGTGTCCTAATAATCAGGGCGCCGCCAGACGAGCAGAAGGGCCACCAGATACTGTTGCTGGAGTGGCAGCCCGAGATGACTCAGCTCCTGAGGACTTTTCCTTTGACACCTTGCTCCCATCAAGATTGAATTTATCAAGATAAGTGCCCAAGTCTAAGTTATCAACAAATTTTGTGGCATACCGCGCATCCCTTTCCAGATATCGAAGTACTCGCTTATTGGCAGTTCAGTATCATCTGCGCTCATCGCCAGGCCGTGGCGAGCAACCTTGCCAACATCTATCTCTGGATAATATGCTCGAAGCAATGTCAAGACATGCGCGGCTCCGGCGCGAGCAGAGGATCGTTTCCAATCAGAGACATAATGTGGAGCCTTGAGCAGTTTATTTATCCAATACTCGCAAGATGTTGGGCCATCAGTCGCAGGAGTGATTACCGTCATAACTTCCTTGGTAACCTTTAAGAAGCGCTGGCTGAGGTCAGACAGATATACCAGTTGATCCTTCAAATTGGAGCGGGACACTGGGGCCTCAGGTCCTATGTCAAAGAAAGAAAAGGCAAGAAACAAGTCAGAGACTAACGTTGGTTACCCAAAATATGTATGATTAAAGGAATAAAGACCAACCAGCAAGCTGCAGGACGGCTGATTTGACCATGGAGCCAAAACCCTCAAAGGCTTTGAGCAGCGAGTTATATTTTTCATCTCGCGCGGCGAGTTCCTTTGCGTGGTCTCCCTTCAGGCGATCAATCAATTCAGATTTAAGAGTCAGCCCTTCTCGCAAAGATCTAATGACCTCGTCTTTCTCCATGAGTCGCTGCTGCATATCAGCTTCAAGTTCTTTAAATTGCTCTTCGCAGGAGTCGAGTTGACCTTTGAGAGATTTTATTTCCTGATCTTGGTCCCTAATGACCTCATTATGCTGCTCCAGGCGAGACTGCATCATTTCAGGATGGTCTATGGAAATGCCTTTACCCTTTATTGAGCCAGAAGCATCAAGCAAGGACAGTTCACGCTGAAAACAAACAGAGCAAAACGCATAGGTAAATTATCCAGGAATTTGGGGGCTCGAGATTTGAAGCCAGGAAAAGAATCAACACCCCGTGCGATGACACAAGGTTTTGATCCTTGGGGGCTACGGTATATGTACCTGGCGACTTGAAGAAAATTGCTCAACTAAGCCGCGCAGCAGAGCAGCATGCTTGTCTCCAGCAGAAATTATGGCATCTGCGATTGACTTAGAACTATTTCCTGGAGCTGGAATTCTATTTTCAGTAGATACCCTACCAGCAGCAGGAGTTGTGGATGGAGCTGCGACTGGAGTCGCGGCAGGAGCCGCGTCTGCAATACCTTCCTCCAGGGAGGGCCTTGGTTGAGTCGCACCATTACTGTTTCCCACGTTTTCATCAGCAGCATCATCCTCGCTCATAGCTTGCTGAGAAGAAGTGGGATGGGAATTAGACTTGGTAGCCTCTTCAGACATAGCCCTGCAAAACATTGATGGGTTAATAAGCTGACCTAGCAGAGCCGCAACATTAAAAGAAGGCGAACCATACCCAGAGGCGACACGGATACTCTTCATCAGGCAACCAGAGAAGGAGAAGATAAACCTTGCAAATCTGAACCTACAGAGTATGAAAAGAAGTAGTGATCAGCAATTCCTTGCCAGAAATACGTAAAACAAAAAGAGAAGGAGAAGAGTCGCAAACAATTACCCGAGCTTATTGAGAAGCAATCCTGCAACAGCCTCGGAAGAAAAAGTAGCCTTGTTGGGATCAGCGAGTTTTAAAGATTTGGCAGCTCTTGTTTCTGCCAGTAATGCCAAGGCTTTGCGACGTTTCTCAGGCTGCGTGGGGTCTTCTGAGCTCTGGCATAAAATACGTTTCGAGGACCTGCGAGGCACCTCAGGAAGTTCCAGGAAAGGTGTATTTGGAGTCGAGACAAAAGAGCGTCGGCCATTTGTTGTTCCTCTTCAGAAGCACTACCCTCGTGCATAACTGTATCTTCGCCAAAGGCTGCGGCTTGCCTTGACGACTCAGCCACGGTTCCTTGGTTCAAGTCGACGTCCTCTGAAGGAAGAACCCAGAAATAGGGATCGATCTGAAAAGGAGCTCAGGTCAGAAATAATCAATTTTGGGAAAGGAATTTTCGAGGAAACAAGTGACAAGTAAACATTACCACAAAAGGCTTGTGCTCAGCCCAGAAGGGAGCAAGTCCGACGTTGTCATACGAGTCAATATCCTCGTCCGTCACTCGGCGAATGAAATTTATCCACTCCCCTTTGTCCCAATCTTCAGGGCAAGTGCGATCGACGTCATTTGCATGACAAGTGAAATCCATCATAAGCCGCGAGCGGCGACTCACAGGCTGAACTCGCCATTTAGTCCAGCAAGATATGAGATCTAATCCAGTGAGACCATGGAGTGTCAGCGCTCTCACCTTGTCTAGAAGGGATTCGACAAAGGGTAACGAAGAAGGATCAGGTTTGGAAGACAAAGCATCGGTAGCCTCGAAGGGAAGAGGAGACCAAAGAGGAGAGGAATTTCACCCTCAGGAGAAGTGTTTTTACAATAGAAGAATGTCCTTTGCCACTCCTTGATTTTCTTGGCAAGAGTTAGTTTTGGGAAGATACTACCCCTACGGCGTTGGAAGGAAATGGCGCCGCATTGGAGAAAAGGACCATCTGTGGTTTCCCTTTGACTATTGCAATTGAAAAGAGCAAGCCAGAAATCTATTGAAGGCGGGATACCCAGATAATCTTCGCAGAGGACGTGGAAGTTGCTCACTTGCAACATCGAATTAGGGCCAATATCATGGAAGCGGAGACCTAACCGCTGCATCAAGGAGCGGAAGAAGAGAGAGCCCGGGGGCTTGAACCCGCGCTCAACATGCTCCGCAAAAATCACTACTTCTCCTGGTTGAGGATTGGGGATTACCTCCTCACCGGCCGCCCGCCATTCGCATTGATCTTTTGGCGGAAGAAGGCCCCGTGCAGATAGGGATTCCAGGAAATCTTCGTCGACCCACGAGCCTTCCCAGTTGCACTTGCGGCGAGACATTTTTCTCAGATCGATGGAGATATCCACCGAAGGATTGTGAGTACGAGAAGCGAGATTGGAGGCGGCGGAAAGGAGTAGCGGATGCGTAATACAGGACTTGATGCAGAACGCTGGGGAAAACGATGAGCCAAGATAAATAACCCAGACGCGGAAGACGTTTAGATCTGAAAATCAACCGTCAAGACAGGATAAGTCGCGTTCTTGAGCCGCCAAGAAGAGTTATAAGCCGCAGATTGGAAATAAGAAAATTGGAGTTCAGCTGGGATAATTCACGTGCGCGGCTCAGGGGTTTGTTAAGACGAAGGAGCCTTCACTCGAAATCCAAGCTAAACTTGGGGGCTAATGTCGGGGGAATACTTTCTGGATTAACCCGCGGCCCAGTGCGACTTAACTTACTCGCACGGACGAAGGCCCACTTGGGAGCAAGCCCAATATTGAACCGCCATAAGGGAAAGATCTAGAAGACATATCCCGGAGGACGTGAAGACCAAGTAGTCTCCGAGTAGGCCTCTGTGGATGTATTCCTTATGGGGAAGTTTCCTTTTGTAACCTAGCGAGCCTCTGTGTATATAAAGAGGACTCGCAGGACTTAGAGCGGGTCAAGCTATCAAGCCCAAACCCTAGCTCATACGGCGAGTACCAGATCGGATCGCCTCCATTGTAACACCTCGATTATCATATCAATACCAATCTAGGGTAGGCAGGAAGTAGGTCTTTTACCTCACATTGAGGGGGCCGAACCTGGGTAAATCTGTGTTGATCTTTGTTCCTGCGATCCCAAGCTCGGAGATGCTTGACTCGCATAATCCCACACCTACGAAGTCATCTATGACACCTGACGTGACAAACCCACGACAGTACGCGCCATGTCTTCTCCGTCTGCCCACTCAGTCGCGATCTTTAAGAGGTTAGCCACAGAGGTTGGCTTTTGGCGACCAAGTGCTTCTTTGAAGTCTCGCCTGGCGAGGCCCATGATGAAAGCATCCATGGCCATATCTTCTGAAATTACTCCAACTGAGTTGCGTATCTCAGTCCATCGTCTGATGTATGACCTCAACGTTTCGTCTGACAGTTGAACACAAGCTCGCAGCTCCTCGAATGTTTTGGGCGCTCACATAGAGGCTCGAAGTTTTTGATGAAGTCCGTGCGGAAGTGATCCCACGAGTCGTATGTTGATGGAGGTAGAGCCTTAAGCCAGTCGCGGGCTGTGCCTTCGAGTATGAGTCGTATGTACTGCATGGCTGTGATATTTGTGCCTCGCTGGCACGCGACAGCTAGCCTGTAGTCTTCCAGCCACCCTGAGGGTTCCTGCCGACCCGTGTACTTGGGCTGTTCAGATGTGAGTTTGAACCCTTTAGGCATCCGTGTCTCGCGGACGTGTCGAGTGAAGCACAGAGCTCCGTGTGGCTCAGGCTCTCGATCAGAGTATGAGTCGCTACTGTAAGATCTGCGTGATCTTCTCCTGGACCTGCGCCGACGTGAGCCGCTTCTTTCCTTCGAGTGGTGGTGACGACCACTGTGATTATGATCTTCTCGACGCGTGTTAACTAGGGCACGGTCTCGACTCCCACCTGGAGTTCTTGGAATTTGTCGTATGGCCTTCGCCGCTAGGGCGAGTGATTTGATCTGTTGGCGATGTAGTTTTGCATTGGGGTCATCAGCTGGAGGCTTGATTGCTTCGAGGTATGCCGCGGCGGTAAAGAGAGCACCCGCGGCTGTTTTGGGTACTGGCACTCCCTCCTCGTCGTACGTCATGAAAGAGTTGCCTAGGTTGCGAGTGAGTGCCGCCCTCTTATCCGGCGAGAGGTGTGACAGCCTTGATCTGGGTCTTGTGTCTGCTCGCCCGGTGGAGCTCAGGGAGAGCTGTCTTCTGCGCATACTCGACAAGCTAGCTTGCTTTTTGCGTTCTTCGAGTGTCGCTCTTATCTGCTTCAGTCGAAGTGATTCCTGCCAGTTGAAGTACTGGAAGGTTAGCATCTCCTCCCGCGTTGCGTCTGCCGGCATCATTGTGCACTCCGTGATGACTTTATCTGCTTTTGCTGCCATCTCAGTAGTGATTGTGAGAGTTGTGACTCCGTCCGGCATAGTAACTGTGCACGGGAATTCTGTAGGCCTGCGACTGGCCGCAGCATCTGTCGATTCTGCGGCGATGGCAACATAGACCTGCTGGGGTATCACCCGAGGGTATGTATATGTGTTTTCGAGTCCCGTCATGGACTCGACTTCTTCAGCGAGGCTCATATCTGAGTCGATATGCCCGTCGAGTGGTTCGTTTGGACGGGTCTCGCAGTATATGTTCTCATTGCCTATGCTCATCTCAGTGTTGAAATTGTTATGAATCTCGAAGTCGAGGTCGTTGTTGGTGCAGATCTCGGAGTCGACGTGGTTGTCGATATGAGTTTCGGGCTCGTCGAAGTCGCTGAGGGAGATCCCGCAGTCGAAACTATCCTCGAGTGGGAGATCGAGCTCGGGATCGTTTGTGCGGTATGCTGATTCGGCCTCCTCGCCTTGGAGTTCTTCAATGAGCTCGTTGATCTCTCGTGTGGACATGGTTGTTGCAGACGAGCAAGCTTGGAGGAGCGATGATGGTATGGACGCAGCTGATGGATCCGTGGTTGAAGAAGCCGCAACCGATGGAGCCTCGGGTGCGGAAGTCGCGAGTTGACGTGGATCTGTCAAGTTCTGCACACCAAGCTTGTTGACGAAAAAATTGAACGAACCAACAGTTAAACCCAAACCTGACTCGAGATCGGAGAAGGCCTCCTGGAATTCTGGCGAGTGTGGCTCGAAATCCATCAGAGGATCTGATGCGCTTTTTGCAGGTGAAGCTGGCGTGCTGCCGTTTGTCGAGTGAGTCGGCGAGTTGCCGTGTGCCGCCCGAATCAGCGAGTTCTGATTTGTCGATGCAGCTGGCGAGTTGCCGTTTGTAGATCTGATCGGCGAGTTGCCTTTGTCCGATGGAACCGAAGAAACCGTGAGTCCAGCACTATTCTTTCCCACAGACGGCGCCAATTGACGAGGGGTACACTCATCAATTCCCATGGTTAAGGACCTAGGGTTTAGATTATGGGGAGAGAACATGGTGGTACTGGTAGTTTCGTCGGCTGACAAGCAGAGGCAAAGATTTACCCAGGTTCAGGCCCCTCGGGTGGAGGTAAAGACTCTACTTCCTGCTTGTCTGTTATTGATCGTGTGAGATTATGCGGTTACAAGGTGGCTCCGGCAAGATGTCGATCTCGCTAGAGTTTTGGTGGTTTGAGTATGGCTTCCCCCTAGATCGGCACCCCTCCCAGCCTTTAAATAGGCTGGGTCTCGAGAGTTCATAACCGACCTAGTTTACACGTAAGGAAAGTCTAAACCGACTATGCCTATGTCTAATCTTGGAGGGTGCTCCATCTTCTTGGGCTTCTTGTCTTGGGCTTCGAGTAGGCTCTTCGCTATTGGGCCATAGTCGTCGCGTGCACCAGGTACCTCACAGTAGGGTACCCGAGATGTATACCCTTGTCATTATGCATGATTTTTTTTCAAATAGAGAACGCACAACAGTGTGAAAAAACATTACAAAGGGACACATGATAAAACAGAGCGTTGCTTTCTTGCAACGATACAACCATCGGAAAAAACATAGCATTGTTCTATTGCAACTGATACAGTATGTGAACGATGCCAAATCCTATTTCCGAGAGACGAAGAGTTTCTCAAAGGATCACCCAGTTGCAACAAGGTCACACAATACGAATAATCATTCCATGGAGTAATGAGAGGAGAGACCCCACCCTTTGCAAGCTAGACGTCTTCTTTGGCAACTACGAATGGAACCTCCGCTTCGACACCCACATTTTGCATGCTCTATCCTCCTCACTCTCGGACCATGGCCCCCTACTACTCGCCGATGATAGTGGGCCAAGACGCCTCGCACTTTTAAGTTCGAGAACTTTTGGACTCGTGTCCCCGGCTTCAAGGACGTTGTGGAAACCGCTTGGAATGAGCCAATCAATCACACCGAACCTTGCCAAATCCTATTCCATAAATTACAACGCACCGGAAAGAGGTTAAAAGCTTGGAGCCGCGGCCTCTTCGCCAACTCAAAAGTCTTGTTCCAGGCCGCTCTACTCGTCATTCTTCAACTTGACATTGCGCAAGATAATAGAGTTCTCTCCAATGAAGAGCATAATCTTCGCAAGCGCCTCAAAGGAAGGTCGTCGGTCTCTCCGTGGTGGAGAGAGCTAGAAAAAAACAATGTGCCCGTATATCCAACATAAAAGAGGGTGATGCCAACACTAAATTTTCCACCTAAGGGTGAATGCAAGGAGGCGAAAAAATCACATACACCGCCTCAAGCACAACCAAGGATGGGTGACCGATCACAAGGTTAAAGAAGAAATTGTCCACAATCATTTCAAGAGGGTCATTGGAAGAGGCAATCCCCGTGCTAGGGACTTTAATTGGGAGGGGCTACACTTTGAAGAACCGGATTTGAGTTCCCTTGGCGATCCTATTTCCGAGGAAGAGGTCAAAATTGCCATCGATCATATGCCAAGTGACAAAGCCCCGGTCCGGATGGTTTCACGGGAGCATTCTTCAAATCGTGTTGGTCCATCATCAAGACCGACGTGATGCATGTTATTCACCTTTTTGGGAACCTACATTGGCTCAATTCCGCCAACATTGCTCTATTGCCAAAAAAAAAAGACGGGGCGGAAGACATATCCGACTTTAGGCCCATTAGCCTCATCCATGCCATCGCCAAGATCATCGCCAAGGTGTTAGCCCTACGTCTTAGTCCGTTCATGAATGACCTTGTGTCAAATGCCCAAAATGCCTTCATCAAGAAAATAAGCATTCATGACAACTTCCTTTATGTGAAAAACCTCGCAAGAAGGCTTCAAAAGAATAAGACACCGGCACTTCTTTTCAAGCTTGACATCCGGAAAGCTTTTGATTCTATCCGGTGGGAGTACATTCTTGACCTCTTGCATCGGAGGGGCTTCCCAAGCCGTTTTCGAGATTGGATTACGGCTCTACTATCTTCATCGTCGGTCGTGTCCTCCTCAATGGGGTGGCCGGTTTGCCTATCTTGCATGGTCGCGGTCTCCGTCAGGGCGACCCCCTATCACCGCTTCTATTCGTCCTTGCAATCGATCCTTTGACTCAAATCCTTGATATTGCAACAACCAATGGCCTACTGCACAAGCTTCGGGGGAGGGTGATACGTCTCAAACGTATCTATAATTTTTGATGTTCCATGCTGATATTATATCAATTGCTACATGTTTTGGTTACACTTTATATCATTTTTATGCATTTTCTGGGACTAACCTATTAACAAGATGCCACAGTGCCAGTTCCCTGTTTTCTGCTGTTTTTGGTTTCAGAAAATCTATTAAGGAAATATTCTCGGAATTGGACGAAACAAAAGACATCGTCAATAATATCACGAGGAGATCACGGAGTCCAAAGGGGAGTCGGAGCAGACCCACCAGGGGGCCACGCCACACTAGGGCGCGGCCCAGGGTGGGCCCGCGCCCCCCTATGGCGTGGTGGCCCCCCTCGGCCACCGACGCCGCCTCTTCGCCTATATATTCTCCGCGACGCGAAAACCCTATTACGGTCGATCATATTCCACGAAAAGTTCCGTCGCGGCCGTCATCGTCAATCTCAGATCGGAGGAGTTCTGAAGCTCTTCCCGGCACCCTGCCGGAGGGGAGATCATCACCGGAGGGCTCTACATCACCATGTCTGCCTCCGGAGTGATGCGTGAGTAGTCCACCCCAGGACTACGAGTCCATAGCAGTAGCTAGATGGTTGTCTCTCTACCTTGTGCCTCCATGTTTAGATCTTGTGAGCTGCCTAACATGATCAAGATCATCTTATTGTAATGCTAGATGTTGTGTTTGCTGGGATCCGATGAATATTGATACCATGTTTATTCAAGTTGTTTATCTATGTGCTCTTGATCTTGCATGCTCTCTGTTGCTAGTAGATGCTTTGGCCAAGTAGATGCTTGTGACTCCAAGAGGGGGTATTTATGCTAGATAGTGGGTTCAGTCTCTAGATATCTGGATCAGTGACAGAAAGGTCTAAGATGGTAGATGTGCTGTTGCTACTAGGGATAAAACATTGGTGCAGTGTCCAAGGGCACTTGTATTGATTACATTACACACTTTACTTCATGCAATAATCTGTTGTTAGCAACTTAATACTGAATAGGATGCGGATGCTGCCTTGAAGGTGGATTATTTAGGCATAGATGCGGTTGGAATAACGGTCTATGTACTTTGTTGTAATGCCCAACTAGATTTCATAGTAGACATCTTGGCATGTATTGCTTTGTTATGCCCTCTCTATTTGTCAATTGCCCAGCTGTAATTTGTTTACCCAACATGCTAGTTATCTGTTCTGAGAGAGACACCACTAGTGAACTGTGGACCCTGGTCCAATTTCCTCATACTGTTTACACAACCTGCTGCAATCATCTGTTTCCTGTTACTTGCTGTTTTTCCTGCTGTTTTCCACACCATACGTTTAACTCTTTGTTTCTGCAAGACCGGAGAGATTGACAACCTCTCTGTTTCGTGTTGGGCAAAGTTCTGGTTTGTGTCTGTGCAGATTCCACGTTGGTGCAAGCTCCCTAGCGCCAGGGGGAGTCAACATCAACAACCTTCCGATAGATCGTCAAGTCCTACTGGTCCGATTAAACCTTGGGTAGATTATTCAAGGGAAAACTTCTGCTGTCTACATCATAACCTTCCTCTTGGGGTTCACCAACACGTAGCCATCAAGCTGTTTTCTGGCGCCGTTGCCGGGGACTTGGAGCTATTGGAAAGGGGAGTCTCTCAGTTCCAATCTCTTTACTTTGTTTTTGTCTTGTTTTAGTTTTGTTTTGCTTGCTGTTAAAAATCAAAAATCCAAAAAAATTTAAATTCCTGCATCTAGTTTATTTCGGTTTGTTATTATGTCTAGTTCTTTGCTTGCTATTCATGGGTACTTTGCTTGAAACTTGTCCTATGGCTGAAAACAACTTGAGAAACCTTTATGAAATTTATCTTGAGCTAGGACATGATGTGTTTGAAGAGAAAATTAAAAAACCTATGGAACTTTATTTGCATGATAGTACCAATGATATTGGTATACACTCTTTGAACATGGTTGTTGCTAATGCTATGGAAAATATTAAGCTTGGGGAAGTTGGTAATGATACTATTGAAATAACTTCTTTTGATAAATTTGAGGTAGACAAACATTCCTTGACTCAAGAGAAAGCAAAAATAACAGAAGTACCAAATATTTCCCCCAATGTTGTTTATGAAAATCCATGCTATTTTGATAAGTCTTATGATAATCCTCTTTTTATTCCTAATTTCGAAATGCATGGTAATGAGAGTGTTTGCTTAGAAAATGTTTATGATAAAGCTCTAGATGATGGTCCTATGTTGCTTGATAATATTATTAATTCTACTATTGAGAGTGATCAATCAACTTGTTTCAATATGTCTAAAAGTGGGTTTGAAATTTTTGATCCCACTATCTTGCTTGATAAAAGTTATGTGTTTGTAGATCATAAAAAGCATGCTTTATGTGATAGTTATGTTGTTGAGTTTGTTTATGATGCTATTGAAAATTATTATGAGAGAGGGAAAGATGGTTTTAAAAGTTTTCATGTCACTAAAATACCTCTCTTTGTGTTGGAAGTTTTAAAGTTGGATTTGTTGCATCTTCCTATGCTAGCTGCTTTATGCTTCAATGATTTGTTTTACTACAATATTCCTCTGCATAGGAAGTGGGTTAGACTCAGATGATTTTGATATTTGCCTCTTGATGCTCTCTTTGTTTTTCAACTCTTATTCTTATGCGAGCATCATTAAAATCCTAAAGCCTAGCTGAAAGGCATTAAAGAAAAGCACTTGTGGGAGATAACCCATGTGTCAAGGATGCTTGTTTACCTCTGTAGCAACTCCTTTGTATCTTTTATTTGCTGTTTTGTTGTGCCAAGGAGAGTTACTAATGCAAAGTTGGTTTTATTTTCGGGACTGCATTGGGACAGATTGCTGTTCGTCACCGTTTAATTCAGTAGAAAATCAGAAAAAATCGAAAAATGCTGAAACTTTTTGTGCATGTTCCTGATGATGTTACGCAACTTTCATTATTTCAAAAGTTCTCATCTGAGCATCGTAAGTGCCTCGAAAAAATTCGTCATTACAGACTGTTCTGGTTTGACAGATTCTGTCTTTTATTTTGCATTCTCTCTTTTACAAGTTTTTAAGTGGTTTCTTTTCGTGTAAAAGTGCCCACTTGAGCCTAGTAACAGTGGCTAATGTTTAAAATAGTTGGCTTGTGAGTTTGTCTTTGCTAGAACTTTGAAGTATTATCTTTTAGTGCACTAACCTGCTAATGAGAAAAGCTGTTAAGTTTTGGTGTGAAGGAAGTTTTCAAGTGTTGATAGAGGAGAATGATATTACATGATCAAGAAGAGTGAAGAGCTTAAGCTTGGGGAGGCTTACCTCCCCAGCATATTTCAAGAAGACTCAAGCATCTAAGCTTGGGGATGCCCAAGCATCCCCTTCTTCATCTACAAATTATCAGGTCATCTCTAATGGTGCTATATTTTTATTGCTTCATACTAGTGTACTCTTCCTTGGAGCGTCAGTGTGTTTTTGTTTTCAGTTTGTTTTGTTTTGTTTGCTGTGCTATACTTGTTGGATCCTAGTATTCATGTTTGGGAGAGAGACACGCTCCACTTTTTCATTAGAATACTCTTGTGCTTCACTTATACTTGTTGAGTATTCCTGTCTAGTTGCTGTTATTGCTGTTAGCTCTCAGTTTTTCATGTATCTCTTGTTAGAGCTTTCAGTTTCTTTTGAAGAAAGTACTCTCTTGCTTCACTTATATCTGTTTGGAGAGTTGTCAAATAAGTTGATTGGTGTTTGGTTGGACCAGAAAAATGCTATGCATGTGGTAGTGGTATAAAATGCTTACATGAATCTTTTTAGATCGTTGTCTTGAGTAATTTGATGCTTGCCAATTGTTTTGAGCTGTCAAGTAATTAATGTTTAAGCTTGTGCATCATGTAAGTAATGGCTATTAATGAAGAACTACTATAAGGATTTTCTGCTATAATAATCTGTTGCATAATTGGAAGTCCATAGTAGTCTAGATAATTTTTGGATGAAGGCTATGTGTTAACAAGGAAGACAGTGGGAGTCTATGGTTCGTCAAACCTTGTGTTTTATGTACACTCTTGCTATTCCAGTTGATAATGATGTTTGCTTATAATAACCTTGCTAGCCTAAACTCTGTACTAAGAGGGAATGCTTCTTGTACATCCAAAACCTTGAGCCAAATCCATGCCACCTGTGTCCACCATACCTACCTATTATGTGGTGTTTTCACCATTCCAAGTAAATTTCTTCATGTGCTATCTACTAACTACTCAAAACTGTTACATTTCCTTTTTGTGTCACTACTTGAAAAGCTCATAAGGACGTAGTAGTGAGATTTGTCATCTTCCATGCTAATTAATTTACAAGGATTGGCAGCTTCATCTGCTTCTCCACCTTTTATTTTGCATTAAAGAGCTGGTTAGTCCACCCTATAAATAAATAAATAAATAGACACTCCTCCATGGTGAATGTTGGTGGGCACCCGAGGATTCGGTTAGCCATGGTTTGTGGAAAGTAAATGGTTGGGAGGAGTGTCACCAATAAGTGCTTGTTACAAGTGCAGTCCTAAAAACTCTCGGAACCGCTCTAAAAGTTAGTTAGCCATGGAAGATGACAAGTACCTGCTATTTGATTTGTTGACACCTGTATACACCATTACCTTACAAAACAATATTTTATGCTCTCTATATGCCTTCGGGAACTACAGCTCTAGCACATGATGTTAATCCCTGCTTCCCTCTGCGAAGGGCCATTCTTTTACTTTTATGTTGAGTCAGTTTTCCCACTTCTTTCTGTCTACTTAAGCAAACATCATTGTCAACTCCAGTATAACAGTTTTTACATAACTTTGTGTTTGGTTGATCATATTCTTTGCATTGACATTATCTATATGATATACATGTTGAAAGTTGAAGCAAAAGCTGAAGCTATTATCTTCCTTTGTGTTGATACAAACACTTTCATGTTGAGAATTATTGCTGCTGTGAACTAACTATTATGTTAGACTATTATATCTCTAAATGTTTTATAGTGTTATTCATGAAAGTTTGCACTTGTGTGATCACTTATGTTTACTCTTTATTTACTTGCTTGCAAACTATAGACCATTGGCTTGGATCACTTCATTCAGATCATGTGCATTACATTGTTATTTGATCAAAGATTGTGTTGGTAGCATGTCACTTCAAAAATTATCTGTTTTTATCGTTTACCTACTCGAGGACGAGCAGGAACTAAGCTTGGGGATGCTTGATACGTCTCAAACGTATCTATAATTTTTGATGTTCCATGCTGATATTATATCAATTGCTACATGTTTTGGTTACACTTTATATCATTTTTATGCATTTTCTGGGACTAACCTATTAACAAGATGCCACAGTGCCAGTTCCCTGTTTTCTGCTGTTTTTGGTTTCAGAAAATCTATTAAGGAAATATTCTCGGAATTGGACGAAACAAAAGACATCGTCAATAATATCACGAGGAGATCACGGAGTCCAAAGGGGAGTCGGAGCAGACCCACCAGGGGGCCACGCCACACTAGGGCGCGGCCCAGGGTGGGCCCGCGCCCCCCTATGGCGTGGTGGCCCCCTCGGCCACCGACGCCGCCTCTTCGCCTATATATTCTCCGCGACGCGAAAACCCTATTACGGTCGATCATATTCCACGAAAAGTTCCGTCGCGGCCGTCATCGTCAATCTCAGATCGGAGGAGTTCTGAAGCTCTTCCCGGCACCCTGCCGGAGGGGAGATCATCACCGGAGGGCTCTACATCACCATGCCTGCCTCCGGAGTGATGCGTGAGTAGTCCACCCCTGGACTACGGGTCCATAGCAGTAGCTAGATGGTTGTCTCTCTACCTTGTGCCTCCATGTTTAGATCTTGTGAGCTGCCTAACATGATCAAGATCATCTTATTGTAATGCTAGATGTTGTGTTTGCTGGGATCCGATGAATATTGATACCATGTTTATTCAAGTTGTTTATCTATGTGCTCTTGATCTTGCATGCTCTCCGTTGCTAGTAGATGCTTTGGCCAAGTAGATGCTTGTGACTCCAAGAGGGGGTATTTATGCTCGATAGTGGGTTCAGTCTCTAGATATCTGGATCAGTGACAGAAAGGTCTAAGATGGTAGATGTGCTGTTGCTACTAGGGATAAAACATTGGTGCAGTGTCCAAGGGCACTTGTATTGATTACATTACACACTTTACTTCATGCAATAATCTGTTGTTAGCAACTTAATACTGAATAGGATGCGGATGCTGCCTTGAAGGTGGATTATTTAGGCATAGATGCGGTTGGAATAACGGTCTATGTACTTTGTTGTAATGCCCAACTAGATTTCATAGTAGACATCTTGGCATGTATTGCTTTGTTATGCCCTCTCTATTTGTCAATTGCCCAGCTATAATTTGTTTACCCAACATGCTAGTTATCTGTTCTGAGAGAGACACCACTAGTGAACTGTGGACCCTGGTCCAATTTCCTCATACTGTTTACACAACCTGCTGCAATCATCTGTTTCCTGTTACTTGCTGTTTTTCCTGCTGTTTTCCACACCATACGTTTAACTCTTTGTTTCTGCAAGACCGGAGAGATTGACAACCTCTCTGTTTCGTGTTGGGTAAAGTTCTGGTTTGTGTCTGTGCAGATTCCACGTTGGTGCAAGCTGCCTAGCGCCAGGGGGAGTCAACATCAACAACCTTCCGATAGATCGTCAAGTCCTACTGGTCCGATTAAACCTTGGGTAGATTATTCAAGGGAAAACTTCTGCTGTCTACATCATAACCTTCCTCTTGGGGTTCACCAACACGTAGCCATCCGAGGGGTACCATGTTGAGAACATCCTTATACGCGGACGATGCGGCAATTTTTGTGGCCCCTATTCGAGAGGACATCATCAACCTATCCAACATTCTTGCGGCTTTGGAGAGGTGACCGGCCTTTGTACGAACTTTCAAAAGAGTTTGGTGGCGCCGATCCGGTGCTCCAACATCAACCTCGACGACGTCCTCGAGGGGCTCCCGGTGTTGGGCACCACCTTCCCAATGAGGTATCTTGGCCTCCCACTCTCGGTTGGAGGCTAAAGCGTGTGGACTTTCAACATCTTGAGGACAAGCTCGCCGGCAAAATTCCAACATGGAATGGTGACTTCATCACCACGGCCGGCCGTTGCGAACTAGTAAAATCGGTGCTCGCTTCTCAAGCAATTTTCCACTTGACGCCTCTCATTGTCCCGCCGGGATCCATCACCTACATCAACAAAATTGAGAGGGCTTTTCTTTGGGGGGCAAGGACAAAACCACCGGAAGCAAATGTAAAGTGAATTGGAAAAAGGTGTGTCGGCCTAAGGAGTTAGGGGGCCTCGGAATCCTCGATATCGACAAGTTTGCAAGAGCTCTTAGGTTGAGATGGCCGTGGCTTGAGTGGAAAGACAAAAATAAAATATGGCGTGGTTTGGGCAACCCATGTACCAAGGAAGATATGGACTTATTCTACTCCGCCACTTCTATCACCGTTGGGGATGGCGCAATGACCTCTTTTTGGGAGGCCCCATGGCTAAGTGGAATGAAGCCAAAGGATCTCGCCCCCCTCATCTTTGGGGCGTCTACATCTAAAAAGTGGACCATCCAAAAAGCTTTGCAAGATAACGCATGGATCGGAAAGATAAAGATGGACGAGAACCTCACCTTTGACCACATAGCCCAATTTGTGGACCTTTGGGTGCTCCTAAATGACGCTGCTCTTGAGGAGGATGTGGAGGATGAGATCACTTGGACCCTCACGACAAATGGGCAATACTCGGCGTCTTCGGCCTACAAAGCACAATTTTTGGGCGCAACCTCTACCGATATGAAGCGTGTGGTGTGGAGAACTTGGGCCCCTCCGAAAGTTAAATTCTTTGCTTGGCTCGCCCTTCAAAATAGGGTGTGGACGGCCGACCGTTTGGAGAAGCGGGGGTGGCCAAATTGTGGCTTGTGCCCCCTTTGCAAGAGAGCTCCGGAATCAATTAAGCACCTCCTAGTCGATTGCCGCTTCACTTTGCGCCTTTGGGGGTTCGTCAAGGATTGGGTAGGCCTACACGCCCTCGACCTACAACTTTGGCCCTCCCTAACTTTGGAGGAATGGTGGTGCAAGATGTCGGACAACTCCACACCCAACCGAAAGGCCTTGGCGTCCCTCTCTCATCTCTTGGGAAATTTGGAACGAACGCAACGCACGCGTCTTCCGCAACAAGCATGCCCCGCCTACAACAATATTCGAGAACGTCAAGCGCGAGGCCTACCTTTGGGTTATCACGGGTGCGAAACGTTTGGGTGAAATAATACTGCGAGAGTAGTTGTCTTTGTAACTGCACTTTACTTTCTTGTAAAACTCCTATCTTAATTAATAGATTGGGGCAAAGATTTTGCCCCCGTTTCAAAAAAATAATCATTCCAACATTGAGCATTCTTCTGCTGCTCCGCGGGGCATTACCAGGTTACAGACAAGAAAAATTCAAGTCCAAATAGGCTGAATCCAATCCTGCTGCTTTGCAACATCCTGTCTTGCTGAAACCCAGGTCCATATAGGCCATAGCAATGTTTCAGCAGCCACATGCCAATGAGGACACGCCACCACCTGAAGCAGCATTCACTTCTTCGACGTGCCGAACATTCCATAACCAATCAGAGCAGCAACATCAGGGTCAATGTCCTCAGGTTCATTTTGTCCAGCTTAATCTGTACACTGTGATTATATAACACATTAGTGCATTTAAAAGCAAATCGCTGGAATTTTGATGGGACTGTAAGACACCAGTTATTCACAAACAGAAAGGCATTGTCATTCCAAGTGTCAAGTAAGAAAGACAAAATTCAATATATATAAATGTAGAAGGCAACTAGTGGACTTGTGGCACCAAACATACACATCCAAAATATGGTCAACCCATAACAAGGCTTTTTGACGAACAATGAGCTCTTTTACTGTGCTTGGAAAACTATCGCCCGTAGTTTCAGGTAGCTCCCCTCCTCAATTATTTCAGCCGTTTGATTTCAATCTTCCCCTCCTAAATTATTCCAGCCGTCCAATCATCAAGCAGAATATTAAGTTTAGTCACTCTGGGTATTATAGTCATTTGTAGAAGAGTTACTCGTCCTCGTCCCCGTGACTGCAGCGTAGGCAGGTTTCTCCGATCCACTCGTCCTAGCCACCCACTAGATCGGAGTTCCTCCGATCCACCCGGCCGAGGCAGGTGCGACGCCGCCACCTCCAAATCCGTGGGATCCTGGCCGCCGCCTCACCCTCGGCCTTCTCTTCCACGGTCTAGTCGCTCGACCGGACTTGGGCGTCCTTACCCGCGGGATCCAAGCAGCCGGCCAACGTTCTAGTCGCCTGCGCGATCCGACGCCAGTGATTCACCTTCACCGACCCATTGGCTTACGGTGACATATATATTCTTTGTCGGTTGATTTTGGGACCTATGTACGTACATATTCTTTATTTATGCATCTGGATCACGGGTAATTCCGTCTCCTGTTGTTGTATGGCCCAGCTGAACCGTATATCGTACTGTTTTTGGATCACGGGTAATTCTGCAATAATTTCTTCTTTTTTGGTTGATTTGTTGGACTGGATTGTCCGTCAGTACATATTTGTATGGATAGTTCATTCCTAAGTTGCCTGAAGTTTTTTTAAATGTTAGAAACCTTTTAAAATCTTATTTGTGGGAATGGATCGCCAGTCAGTACATATTTGTATTGATTTGTGGGACTGGATCGCCAGCAATGATCCTCTCTATCCAAGTTCATATAGGAGTGCAGAAGTATCACGGCTTCATGTAAAGGTGAAGATATGTTTTTTTCAAGGTGCAACAGCTGCCCACCTGAACACATATTTTCTCATCATAACCCTCATCTCAGTCAGAAACGCACTGCCAATTTTTTGGCCGTGTGTGCGTATGTTGCTAGAGATCTTAACTTATAATTTTTCAATTGTATTTTCCACACTTGCTACTTCTACACTAGCACCAAGACTAATCCAACTTCCTTTTTCAATCAAAAAAATAGAGCATAAATCAACTGCTCTTGAGTGCAGTTAACTGGGAGTGCAGAAAGTGCAGAATTATGCAAATTGACAGTGCAGAATTCCCTTTCTTTGCCAGCTGTAACTGGAAGTTCAGATAATTGTGAAACTACACCGTGAGAGGTGTTAAATTGAACTGAATGAGCACACTGAAACTAGTAACGCATAAGTATCAATACAAATCAAATGCAACGTATTCGTGATACCTAAAGCAACAAACTACTACCCATGCTATATGCTGTATACCAGCATGCTGTACAAAGCTGTAAAGTGTAAAGCTGTAAACTAGAGTAGCAAGGTAACTGGTAAATGAACAATCGATCTGTGTGTGGTAAAACTGAATCTATACTGTTCCACTTCTCTGATCTCAATAGGAGTCAGCGAAGTCGACGCGGTACACCGCGGTCATGTCGCGGTGGCGCCTGACGGCCACCCGGTCTCCGACACCACCAGCTCCAGCCCCTGCGCCCCAGCCTTGTCTACCGCCGCGTGCGCCGTGTCCAGGATCGCGTCAAACATGTTGGCGTACACCAGCCCCTCTCGCTTGTCTGATAAACTGCTGCCCCTAGTTAGTTATACAATAATATAGATCATGGAATAGTACAAGGACAGTAAAGTATAACACTTAAATGTTATGGGAAACAGAGTTGCGTACCATCCTTCCAGGGCTCACCGTCTCAGAAGCAAAGAGAGCTTTCACAAGACCTTGGAAGAGCAATTGCACCAGCTCCTTAATTATTGGAAGTAGTCCAGAATGGTGTACTGCAATATAAGCATCAGCTACTTAATTAGACAATACCAATAGTCAGCTGACAATGTTAGCTAGCACTAACTTATTTCACTATTGCAAGGGCTTCCTGGAACATGCTTCCAATCTTATAGAAAGAAACGGCATTGCAAGTGAAGTCAGCAGCCTCATCCTCTCACTGATCCTCCCCCTCCTCACCTAGAGAAAGATAAATGGCATCAAGATCAATAAGATGTCAGAAGAAAATTTATGTGCAAGTGTGGGGCGTTTGATGTGCTGTACATACCCTCTCCGCGAGGCTGTGGCTATCTGGTGCCTGCCCTCTCCTTGCCCTTACTGAAGGTGGCTTCGGGGTTGCCGTGGGGGACGACCGGGCGCGAGGAAGAAGGCGAGTAGGGGCGGCGCGTCACGCATCGATAGCGCCCGCAACAGGGGGTTCGAGTGCAGGCAGGCGGTGGGGACGACCGGGACGGCCTCCATCTTGTGCGCGAGGAAGAAGGCGAGTAGAGGCGGCGCGTCAAGGCGAGTAGTGGCGGCACGTCGGGCGTCGATGTCGCCCGCGACCAGCTGCTGTCGGGGAGGTGGAGAAGTCCGGCGATGGCGCCCGCGGACGGCTGTTGCTGCTGGCGGCCACTTCACCTTGACCGCCGCAACGGTCGGCACCACCCACGCCGCCGACGGGCCCTCGGCCGGGCCGACCCTGAACCCTCGCCCACCTCCTCTGCCTGCGTTGTACATGGAGGCCCCGATCTGGGGATGGGAAAGAAAAGAATGCTGACGGTGGGCTCATTGACACAAATTTACCTGAATACCCTTTTACTTTTGATTAAAAATAAAAGAATATTGGTACTTTCAGGTAGTTTCAGGTAGTTTTTTTCCAGTAGTTTCCAGTAGCTACTATTTTTCCACCGTCAGATTTAGGAGGATGGACGGTTGTTAAAATTACCAAGTACTCTAAAACTTGTAACAATAAAAACATTTTAGAGTTTTTCTGCGATCTGGTACACGAATTGCACATGAAGAACTTATGAGCTTTAAGAAAAACAACATTAATTAAATGGTCTTGTGTGGAATCATGATGAGGATTCGAGAGATACTTCCAAATGGCAAACAGATAAAGTCCCAAACAAGATAATTACTTTGCATTAGCATGAGTACATTACTTTGCATTAGCAGTTTATTAGGTGTACTCTGCAGTAGGCATGAACAGATAATGAGAAATAATTGTAATCAGTAGGGTGTTAATAACTACACGGAATATTGATAACAAGAACAGTACTGTCTTTCAGTGTATAAGACTGTGCGGCAGCAGCAGTGTCGCGTTAAAGCTGTGGCTTTCTCTAAGAGACAATTCCATACAAGAGAATTTCCACAAAAAACCTAGAGAACAATGCAAAATACAGTGATACAAGTCACCGCAAAGTGGTTCAAGTGATATGCACTATACCTTCATTAGAATCACCATGCTTGTCACTAGAGGCCTCTGAGCTCCCAGGATCATCTTTACAGGTTGTAACTATATATTTGACTGATTCTTCATTTGGTGCATTCTTTGAAACATTACATGAAGGATGCATCGCCTTTGGAGCTTTGCATGGCGAGATATCTCCATATCCGTGAAGGGTTCTAGCACAGTCGAGAGGAAGTTCTCCATGATGTGGAACCCTACGTAGCGGCGGAGGCAGGAAAAAAAAACCTGTGGGGTCAAGCTTTAAAATCGCACAAACAAATCCATGATGAAGAAAGAAAATAGGCATATCAACAACATTGTAATTTTCATTACAATAACCACGGCAATAACCATTGTCCAAAAGACCAAAAGAAGAAAATTAAACTATGGCAACTGCCCCTTACGGTCATGAAAACCTTGATAGGCATGCATGATGGCATCGGTACTAATCAACTAAAATACATCAGTTTCAACATAAGTAATGAGACAATGGTTCAAAAAAAGATCGCCTATTCTATTTCGTAGATCAGACTTGATATATTTCATTGCAGAAAATGCACTCTCAACTGTTGCCGTGGCGACCGGTAGAACCAAAATTAGCTTCAGCAAAAGAAACACTAGAGGAAAGGTTGTATGCTTCTTTTTTTCAACTAAGTTTTGGCAAAGATCACCAACACCTTTCAAATCTGAGAATCTGGAGTCATCCCGGATATTTGCAACAAAGTTGGCAACTTAGTTCTTCAATCTTGCTTTCAGTAGCAAAATCATCAGGATATAAGCGAGCCATTGTCAATACTAGGGATCTTAGCGCGGCAAATGCCGCGCGTGTTTGGTGAAATTCAAATTTCAAAATGTCGAAATTTAAAAATTGTGTTGGAAGGCATTTTTTTTTTGAATTATTCGAATGTATATGCCATGCATGTGTGATGAAATTCAAATTTGGGGATGTTCACGTTTGAAAATTGTGCAAGCTTGGAAATTGTTATAATGCAAATAAAGTTTATTGTTAAAGATTGTTTATACTTCGGAAAAAAAATTGTGATATTTTTTATATATTTTTTCGCTGAATTCCACATGATTGTTTTGGTTTTAAAACAACGTGCCAAACGGAGACTTAATAGTAATGGGGCAGTAAGCAGTTGAAGAAAATAAAATTACTGGTGGAACTTCCTTCATGTGTTCCATAGTGGCTTCTGTAGCTGCAAATTGAGTATAAGTTTTGAGAGAACGACATTATCTAGTCTGAATTATATTCTTATTTAAATGAGGCTTTCAGTGCATGATATATTTGTTCGTTATATATATTAATTTCACATCGACAAATAAACGATAAGCAGCTGGTGTATATGGTATAGCCGACGGTTAAAATAAACTTTATTTTTACATGAAGTCTCAAAAACTACAACTTATCCATAATTTCATATGACTTGATAAAAGAAGAAGAAAAAGTTTAGCTTCAAGAGGTTAGTTAGAATTGTGATTCTATTACTTATAGGATGGTATGAACAACTTATCTCCAATCAAAGTGATGTAGATATAAACATATGTTTCTTGACATCGTATAGTGTACAATGTTAGATTTTTTTTCGAGAATTTAACAAAAAAGAAAACTTGAATCAGCAAGCCGGAAGCAAAGTTAGGAAAATTATTATGGAAATTATTCGAGCAAATTTTGAACACAAATGGACATTCATTAGTTTATGTGGAAAGTTTAAAATTTTCTTAAGTTTTAAAAAATTTGAACCGTAAAATACGCACATTTTTTTTGTTGTAACTTTTGTGTGGTATGTCTAAGAATTCGGTAGAATTTGAGAAATGTTGATATGTTATTTGTACTAGTTGAATTTGGCGTGGCGTCACGCCACACCCTTAGTGATTTCTTTGTACATTTTTTTGTTTTTTTTGTTCGGCAAAATGTTAGCTAAATTGAAGTGTTTGAACATGTTTTTATTTTGGTATGAGTAGACAGCATTTTTTTTGTGAGTTTTTTTTGATATATTGTGTAGGATATTGAAAACTTTAGTGTTTTGAAATCTTCAAATATGTTTGTATTTTGACGTCAATATTTAATTGAAATTGGTAAATTTATTTAAATTTGAGTCTACATTGGCCATGGACAGTTCTTTTGCTGACTGCCGTGATCTTCGTGAAATATTTATTTGTCATAGGAGGAAGCGAAAATAAGCGACATGTGATGGGAAATATTTTAGGGGAATGCATTAATCGAGAAGATATGAAACATGGTTAGTATGCGTAAAATAGATGTAAACAAACGCTGAGCATAGATGAAATAGAAAATAATGTTTACGTTGGCTTTGGAAGATTCAAAATGGAAGGACAATTTGTTAAGATGAGTAGGAAGAGGGTGTAGGAGCTGAACTGAATGAGAAAAGCGAGTAAGAAAGGTTCAACGTGGTTTCATATAGCAGGAACATAGGAAGGTAAAATATCTTTGTGAATGGTGAGTGTAGTAGGTGGCTATGCGTTTCACGATAAGCAGCTGTGGCGTGGCAAGGTGGTGCGGAGCTAGAACTTCTGAATGCGTAAGAAGACATAAAATGCAGTCATGTATTTATATGTGCAGACATTAGCTCACTTCATTCCATACAGAGTACAGACAAATCTAATAGTCTGGCACACATCTCAACTATATGGAAACAAAATGTGCTAGAGAAAATTATGTACCAGTGCCGCTACTGTGACCTGATGGTCCATTGTGATCGTTTTAGGTGTTGCTACATTGGATAGACATGAGTTGATTTAGGCATGTAGCTGTACAGTAGGAAAAAAATGGAAGAGATAGATAGGAAGAAGTTGCTGCACAACAGCAACAGAATGGGATCCTCGAGTATGTAGGATCTCAACAGTCAAAAAGTTGGAGTTCATCACCTCCCAGGCCGCCGCATGCCTCCAGCAAGCTCCTATAAAAAAGTTGAATATGTAATAAACATGTTGAGTAGCAAGAACTATACCTTAGTTATGTGTGTAGAGTTATAGGGTGAAGTTTATTATCTTTCTTTATAAGAAAACTCGTATAATTAGGTTGCACCAAAAAAAGTGAAGTTACTTGAACTGAAAGAACTAACCGGAAAAAGCACAATGCTACAGGTACAAACAAACATCATATAGAATTTGGCAGCAAAAATAATTCCAGGAACCATCAGATGTTCAGAGCCTACAGTGATGCCTATATAAGAAGATAGATTCAGAATCTAAGTATAAAACGAAAGAACTTCACCAAAATAGAAAAACATGGATAGGTATATCCTCTGTTATGTCGACTGTAAAACTAATTACATATGATAAACACTGAATGTGATTACCAAGATAAATTTTTAGAATATAAATATGTTCAGTAACTTGGAAGTGGTTGCCCAATTAGTTCTTCATTTTGAATCATAAGTTCAGATAAAAAAATTAATTAATGTTTAGACAGGGAACCCTTAAAGAAGAGCAACCTCACCAACATTTGTTGGATGCATTTCAACAGAAGCACACCAATTAAATTTCCACCGACACATGTAGAAGTTTATTGACCTGAAAAGGACGATGGCAACACCTTTGGTCTCATTGCTGGAAGATAGCACACAAAGTATAAGAAACCAACAGAAAATAATAATTGTTTGGACTATGCAAGCAGTAAAAAAATGTCAATTTTCTCAGAAATCGAAGCACATCTCGCACATTTAGCTATTATATATATCTCTAAATGCCTCTGTACCGTGCCAATTGTTTGGGCATGCATCAACTGGAAGCAGGTTCAGATTCAATATTTGAATTGTTGTTAGTTGATAGTAACTTTGCAACTATTTTCGTCCTTTTATTCAACTCATTATCCTTGAATTGGAAGTTCCCGTTGATATGAAGTTATGTAAGATTGTGAAAACCTAGGAGAAAAATGACAGGAAACGTTTTCAAGATAACCTTCAGTTTTATTAGCAGGCTAATTAAACCACCATATTTGCTTGTATATCTCCTAGTAGCAAGCAGCGTGAAATAGTAGGCTAGTTTCCAGAAAATAGGCAATAATTGGGAAATAAAGGCAGCCAACCATGGGTGTGCTTCATGTTGTCATTTCTGCTGCTGAGAATTACCACGCGAGCATCGAAATACAGCACAATTAAATTCAAAAATATGAAAATAGTATTACATTGTATTGTATTTTGGAAATATATCTCAAATTTCCGCGTCTAAAGTTAATAAGAGATGGCAAATACATCTGACCCAGAAGCAGGTCCATAGGATAGCTGAAACTGAAGAACAACCTTAATCTGCTACAAATAGTAAGGAATTTCCTAATACGCCGAAAGAATTGAGATCAAGACAGATGTTTTAATCACTTTCAGTATAGGAAGTCAAGCATAGTAGCCGATGAATTATAGCAAAGCAACAAAATATATGAAATAATAGCTATATTGGACGACATGCTGCCAACTCACCAGGAAATGAAAGGGAACCTTTTAAAGCTATCACCATGAACTCAGTTGCTTCATACTCAATATTGGTTAATCCCTGAAAGAAATCCACATATTAGTCATCATCAAATCCAGTTAGGTAGAGCAACATTGTGGAGCCAAAAGAGCACGGAAGGGAAGTAGAGGATGCTCGCCTGCCCAGGCGCTGCGCCGAGCTGCTGCAGTGACGGAAGAGAAGGGGAGGACGGTCGCTGGCGTGGCCGCCGGAAGTCGCCGTCTTGCAGCCACGCGGAAGAGGGATTTGAGGCGACGCCGACCGGCCGGAATGAATCGTGGGCGGCTAGGGTTACCGCGTCGATGAGTAGGCTCGAGGAGGTCACCTGTCGATTAGGAGGCGAAGTAGGAGGCGCGGAGGCGCGGGAGGCCGAGGGACAGCGCCGGCGAGTCGACGCCGCCGCCGGCCGGAGCAGGATGTGGCCGCGGGGTCGCGCGCGGCCGCAGCTGGAGAGGAGAGGCGAATCGCCGGGGTAGGGAGGTAGAGGACCGCGAGGCGCGTGATTTGCGCCACATCACGGCGGCGGAGGTGGCCGGAGGACGGCGGAATCGATGGGCGACGGCGGCGGCGGCCAGCGCCGCGGGAGCGCGAGAGAGAGGAGAGGAGGGGAGCGTGCGGGGAGGGTGAGGACGTTTTTGCATTAAAGACCTCAGATTGTGCTGTTATTGCAATTTGGTCCACTACGTCGCGTAATCGTGTACTGCGGAGCATTTTTTGGATTTATGAGGGGTTTTTTTGAAAAACCGTCACGGCTGTGCTGTGCCGACCGTCCGATCGCCGGCCGACGGCGGGGATCGTTGTACTGTTCAGTACTGTTCCTGCAACAGTACTTACTGTTGCAGAAACAGTGGCCGATCGCTGAGGGAGCGCTAAAGGGTTCGTCTTTGATATAGTTAGAGATTATGGTGTGCACATTTTTTTTTGGTACATTTTATGTGCGGGAAGTTTGAAAGTTCGCTAAATTTAGAAAGTTTCGATATATTGGTTATATTATTTTTGATCTGTAGGTTGGAAGATACGGAATTTTTTGAATTTTAGCATTTTTTTAATAGATATTTTGAAATGTAGTCTGGAAGATATGATTTTTTTTTTGCATTTTCCTATAATTGTTGATATATTGTTTGTATTATTTTGGATTGTAGATTGGAAGATATGATTCTTTTTTCTTTTTTGAATTTTAACATTTTTTTTATAATTGTTATTTTGTAGTGTAGGCTGAAAGATATGAATTTTTTGAATTTTAGTTTTTTTTGTATTTAAAATTTGGGAAACTTTCATAAGTATGGAAAGTCTGAAAATTTGCTAAATTTGTGAAAAGATATAAATTTATTGAATGCTAGCATTTTTGTTGTACAATTGCTACTTTGAATTGTATACTGGAAGATAATATTAGTATTTTTCTATAATTGTAATTCGGGAAATTTTGATAAGCGTGGAAAGTTTGAAAATTTTGTTAAATTTATAAAACTTTAATGTTTTGTTTGTAGATTGGAAGATCTTTTTTTTTTTGGATTTTATCATTTCTTTTGTATAATTGTTATTTTGAATTGTAGTTTGGAAGATATGTTTTTTTGAATTTTTTGAATTTTGATATATTGTTTGTATTTTTTTGATTGTAAGATATTACGTTATGTACAATTTTTTTTTGGTGCAACTTTTTGTGCGGGTAGTCTGGAAATTTGTTAAATTTAGAAAATTTTGATATATCGTGTGTATATTTTTGAATTGTAGTTTAAAAGATATGATTTTTTTGATTTTTTAACATTTTTCTGTAATTTGGAAATTTCTGGCAGGTGGGGCCGCATGGCAGGATTTTCTTTATTCCGAAAATTGCTTTAAAAATTAAAAATTCTGACAGGTGGGGACGGACGCGACGTCAGCGCTGACGTCACTCGCCGGAGCACACGGCGGCGCTGCCGAGCTCGTGCTCGAGCAGTTGCGCGCGCGCGAGCCCGTGACCCCACGGATCTGCGAGAGGAGACGCAGGCGAGGCGAACGGGCGGCGCGGCGGACCAAATGGTCGCCGGAGCCGCCGGCGGCGAGCGAGTCTGCGGCGGAGGATGCTGAGCACGGCGACGGCGATTCCAAGCTGTGCGCGGCGTTTCGGCAAGCAAAACTGGGCTTGGATGGAGAGGAAGAGATGGCGGAGGCGCTGGTAGGCGGCGATTTGTCCAGGGAGGCGCGTAGCGGCGGCGGCGCGCAACGGCGGCGGCGGAGTGCTTCGGCCGTGCGTGAGGGAGAAGAGAGGGAGGGGAGGTGTGCTGGCTATTTTACACGGAGATCCTTGAGTTTTTTCGGAATTACCAATCGGTCCTTTGCGGGGGGTTTCCTGCAAAATAATGAACTGTAGCGTGACGTGTCCGCGTCTGATTGGAAGAAATCCGGGAGCACCAGTAACGCACAGTTCCGCACCGTTTTTAAAGTGATCTGGGCCGTTGGACGCGATGATCGAACGGACAGAGAAAAAAAGGTGACGTGGACAGCGGGAGAAGCTGTGAATCGCACCAACTTTTATATATAGTAGGGATTTTATCCTTGTCAAAGTTAGAGAAAGAACCTGAAGGATCCAAACAGCCCATTCCAAGAAGCAAGGTGGTGCCGCTTTCAGTGAAACGGTCATTAAGCTCCACATGCAATAAATCGATGACGGCATACATGACACTTTGATAGTAATCCTCATTTGATATGCCATCAATCTGAACTCTTCGCTTTGACTTTGATCCTCGAGGAACATGCATGGCATCAAAATCTGGAAGATGTATATCATGTTTGATGCAAAACTCAATAACTTGGGCAAAGATATCTTCCTAGCTCCTCCCAATCTCCAGTATTTCTTTTTCTTTTTTTTCACCTCCTGTGTGATACAAGTTGTAGCATCTGATCAAACCCACAACAACACACACCACACGCACACCTCAACACAACACACGCACACCTCGGCTATGAGCCTAATCAAGATCTACCAACTATATCAAGCGCGTCTGGAATAAGATTTTTTTTTTTTCCTCATGTGGCATACAGGCGCGACGGGAGGCTTTTATTAGCTAATACTGTTCACCCATGAACAGTACGCCTGCACTGTTGGAAAATAATCCTATGAGACCGGGTCTATCTTCTTATCTTGTTAGACCTCTTTTAGAAGTTGCCACATGTCGTCAACAATCTCAAAGCAGTTAGTTATCTTCTTCCTCAGAGCAACCATCCCGAATCCATCTAGGCTGATACAATCCTGGCGTAAGAACAACCATTGCACTAGAGCACGGAGCACGGAACAACTCATTGTGTAAACTAACTTAAGAGCTGGGTTCTATGCAAAATTGAGGGACGGAATTACTCTAATCCACCAAAAAATCAACATATATTGTTTGACAACAACAACATCAAGGTCAAGAACTCTGTACCTTGAGTCCTGGACTTCGATGATGGCGGGTGGGAGACCGGGAGAGGAGTCCGAGGGGCGAGGGTGGAGAGGCAGGCCGGGTGAGAGCCACTACCGGAGAAGGGGTAGGGGGAGAGCTCTTGGCGCTCCCGGCTGCGAGCACCCTCGTCGAGGCTTTCCGGCGGCCGGCGGCGGGGACGAGTTGGACGAGCGGCGGAGGGGAGCGGCAGGGAGGACCCGACAGGGGTCGCCGGCGGCGTGCTCTACCCAGTGGCGGAGCTAGAGCAAATTCAATCAGGGTGCACTACCATGTGTTATGTAGTGATTTAGCTCACCAGGGTGCACTAACCATTGATTACAGGGGTGCACGTTGTGATTTCCTAGCTAATTACAAGGTAAAAACAAAACCTACCCGGGTGCCTGTGCACCCGGCTGGTAACATGTAGCTCCGCCGTGGCTCTACCCCCCACGAGCTTACTCGGTACCGGCGAGGGCACAGCGGCGGAGGGCGGCCGGCGGCGCCCTGGCGTTCGCCTGAGGTGCGGTGAGAACCTGGGGTCGAACGGGTAAGGTTCGTGTTGAACCTTTTTTTTTGCGGGTCAACCCCTAACCCTAGTGGTAGCAAAATCCAGGTTCGGTCCAACGGGTCAGTGGGCCGAACCGAACCCAACGCATCTATACCGACGGCACATCCTTGATGCCAGGGAATTAATGAGCAAGGAGGCCCTGATGCGATCAAAATTCTATGAAGTGAGATGCAACGAATTTGCAAAATTTAGACCATTGATATGTGTGGGGAATGGTTCTCGGACGAGGCGTAAGAACGACGGTGGCGTTCACAGGCTTTAGCAGCCAATCCAGAACGACGGTGGCGTTCGGCTCAAGACCGCTAGATGGGGATTTATACAAGGACCGCTTACGTATCTCTACTATATAATACGAGTAGCGTTTCTTCTTACCAATTTCCGTCCGTTTTTTTGGTACGTCGTACGTCCGCTTCGTCGCGAGTTTCAATCCCGTTCGTCCCTCGTGGGACGTCCGAAACCAATCCAAATACAAACCCGAGTCAGCCTCTGCGAGCTCCCCTCGTGAGGGAGACCACCGCCAGTCCCAGCCCGTGGAGGAGCTCCCCTGCTCGTGGCTCACTCGCCTCGGTGCCTGGGCTCGCTCCCCGAGCCTCTGATGAGCACACGGGCTAGCGCTGCCATGGCGGCCGGCCGGCCGGCGCAGATCCTGGCGCCTCCGTCGTCTGTGGGTGCTCCGCACTCACCGGGAGGAGGGGATGCAGACGAGAGCCTGCGGGGCGGCAGGAGGAAGAGAAGGGCCTGTGGGGCGGCTGGAGGAAGAGGAGGGCCAGCAGGGCAAGAGGTTGAGGGTGCTGCCGACGCCATGGCTGCGACAGGAGCTCGCTGGAGCCCGTCGAGCTTGAGAGGCGGCGGCGCGCGGGGCCGGGAGGCGTCGGATGCGGACGAGAGAGAGGGAGAGGACGGCGGCGGCGCACGCAAGGCGAGAAGAAGTCGGACCGCGCCTGCTCGCCGTCGGTGTTGGCGTTCGTGCAGCACTTCACGGCCACCATGGCCTGGAGCTCGGACCCCTCTGGCACGCTCCATGACACGCCGGACACGGACACCTCCGCGACGCCGCTGGGCTTGAAGCCGAACAAGATGAGCGGCCGCGAGTCTGACGTGATCGGCGTCCTCTTGATCTCGCCGTTGACCGCATGGAGGAGATGGAGGGCGACGAGGATGGCGGCGAGGAAGACGGACGCGAGCGCGGCCGCGGCAAGCAGCCCGGCTTCCAGCGCAGGCTATACAGGCGGCGAACGCAGCCACGCAGATTAACGGGACTGTTGGGGCTGCCCTGTCCGCCGTCCACGGCAAGAACTTCACCGAGCGCTACGACAACTTCCTTCTCCGCCGGCATCGTCCGCTCTGCAATTCGATTTCGTACAGACAGTAGTTCAGTGTACAAACAGTAGTACATTGTACTGTGATTTGCGAGAATTTCTTTGCATCAGGCGACCAGTGGTAGGACAGTTGAGCTTCTCCCAGATGTCTCAATGGTGGATTTATAGATTCAGCTACCTGCATAAAACATTATATGTGGATGCGATCTGATGCTGCATGCCCGGACATACATTTCCGAAGAATATTTATTTTTAAGTTATTGAAGAACTGCTTATTGTTCTTCATCACCAATATGATTTTCATGAAGCTGAACCTGCAAATGCTCATGGTTAAGCCTTGAGGTTGCTCCAAGATCACTTATATTTTCTTACTCTCTGATGATTTGGTTGTGGGTGACATAAAATATAAAAATGATGTGTGATATTTTTGGATAACCATGATGTATACAAAGAAAGGTATAATATAAGTGGTGAGTTTTTTTAAAACTTTTGTATGGATTGTTGTATAATGAGATATGTAAGAGAATTTGAATCCAAGAGAAAGCCAGCAGACTCTAAAACAATGTTAGAACCAAAATCTAATTTTACTTCAAAAACCTAAGATATTTCATTTATTTGAAATCCGTTGCAACGCACGGGCCACTTTGCTAGTTTGATTTTCTATTGATACGGGCATATGGCGTGCGCTGCTTTTTTTTTTTTTTTTTTTTTGAGATTTTACACGACTTCCCTACTCAACAGAAAGGATGTTTACAGGAATACCCAAGTCCTCTGGGGGAACCGAAAACCACACATGCCTGCCGATAGGTAAGGTAGTAGCTGCTCGAGCCAGTCTGTGCGCCTCCCCATTGGATTCCCGGCGTTCGTGGATAAAGCTAGCTTCCAAGAAGCTCCTCAGGCTATGTTTAATCTCCCTCAAGATCATGCAGTTTGGGCCACTGCCAACGCCGGCTTGTATCTCCTTCACAACGTTCAAACAGTCCGAAGCAATCAGTATCTGCTCAATTGAAGATCGTTAGCCAGAGCTAGTGCTTCGGCGCAGGCTTGAGTTTCAAGAATCTCCGGATCAGTCACCCCATCGAAGATCACAGCAGATGCCGCTAGGAAAGAACCATTGCTGTCTCTGCACACCACGCCCACTGACCCGAGTTGCTGGGAACGGGCAACAGCTCCATCAACATTTATCTTGCTAACTCCAGCTGGTGGTGGTTTCCATGCTTGACTCGTCACGGTACCAGCCCTCGGCGTTGCCCCGCGCTTGGTTTCTGGGTCTGAATATTAAGGTCTGACAGGTATCGTTTAATAAACATGTTTGTTGACAACGGCGACTGTTGTTCCTCCTCATGGATCAGCTTCCGACGAGCCCACCAAATCGCCCACAGGGTTGTCAACACTTCAATGAATCTTGCTTGCGTGAGGGTGGAGCTCAAAGTGAATAACCAGAGACGTGAATCTCGTCTCGTCCCAAAAGACAGGAATCATCAAATCATCATCCTTCATTGCCCAGACCGCACGGGACATATTGCAGTCTAGCAAAGCATGACGCCATGTATCCGAAGGCGACCCACAGACTGAACAAGCAGGAGAAGTTGCCATCTTCCTGTGAGCCCTTACTTCCCCAGTTGGGATAGACGATCGAGCAAGCCTCCACACAAAAATCCTCAATTTAGAGGGCACCTTAACCTTCCATAGTTTCTTCCATCCGTTCTCCACCTCCTCAATGTTTGAAGGCTCCGATCGACCCTCCAGATAATTCACATGTCTCCTCTTCGTTTCGATGATCATCTTGTAAGCAGAGCTAACCGTGAACAAGCCTCGCTTGTTATAATGCCACGCCCAGAAGTTAGGTTGCAGTCGGTTGCTTATCGGAATCTGCTTCACTGCCTCCACATCCATCGGCAAAAGGTGTCTCTGGAGCTTGGCCACATCCCAAGATCTTGTAGCTGCGCATATAAAACCTGAGACTCGGATTGGTGGATTAGAGGTCCGGCATGCAAGGGGCCTAAGTTTAAAGTCACGTGGAATCCAGTTTTCGAGCCATGCATCAGTTCCATGACCATCTCCAATCCGTTTAATAAGGCCAGCTTCAGCATATCCCGGCCTTCACATAGGGATCTCCAAATCTGTGAAGGTCTAGACCCCAACGGAGCAGACAAAATATCTGTATTCGGAAATAAACCGCCTTGAGAACTCTAGCGCTCAACGAGTCAGGATCCATTAGGATTCTCCAAACTTGCCGAGCTAGAAGAGCCAGGTTAAACACCTCAATGTCACGAAATCCCATACCCCCCTTGTATTTTGGCATTGTCATCGTCTCCCAGACACCCAGGCCACTTTCCTCTCGCCATGTTTGCTGCCCCACCAGAACTTTCGCACCATGGCAGTGATATGCTGGCATAAACCTCTAGGCAACTTGAATAGGGCCATCGAATAAGTAGGTATAGCCTGTAAGACAGATTTGATTAGTATTTCTTTACCTCCACCTGAGAGAGCTTTCTCCATCCATCCCTGCACCCGTTTACAAATTCTGTCTTTCAAATACGCAAACGCCCCATTCTTTGATCTACCCACATCAGTAGGTAACCCAAGGTACTTGTCCGACAGCGCTTCATTTGGCACATCCAAGATGTTCTTGATGGTACCCCTCACCGCCTCATGACACCCTTTGCCAAAGAAAAGGGATGATTTATCATTGTTGATCCTCTGTCCCGAAGCGTTGCAGTAACATCAAGAATCTCCTTCATCTTCAGAGCATCCGCCGAGGTGGCTTTGCTAAACAAAATACAGTCATCAGCAAAAAGAAGATGATTAATTTTCGGGGCTATTTCTGCAACCTGAATACCCTCCATCTCTTTATTTCTCATTGCATGTTTCATAAGGCAAGATAAACCCTCAGCTGCCAGCAAGAAGAGGTAAGGGGAGATTGGATCCCCTTGGCGGATGCCTCTAGTCGGTTTGAACTCCTCCGTCTTCCCACCATTAAACAAGATCGAGAAGGTGACTGATCTCACCCCTCTCATAATAGTATCAACAAACCGTGGTGCAAAGCCCAACTTCTTCATTATTGCCTCCAAATAATCCCACACGACCCTGTCATATGCCTTCCGCATGTCCAGTTTCAGAGCACAGAAAGACTTCTTCTTGCTCTTGTTGGATTTCATAAAGTGTAAACATTCATAAGCAGTGATAACGTTATCAGTAATGAGACGACCTGGCACAAAAGCTGACTGCTCCTCGGATATGATCGCCGGAAGAATTTTCTTAAGCAGGTTTGCTAGTACCTTAGATGCAATTTTATACACCACGTTGCACAAGCTGATCGGTCTAAACTGGGAGAGAGATGTGGGGTTCTGAATCTTGGGAATAAGAACAATGAACGTTTTGTTAATCTCCTCCTGTGAATCTTCTCCGTTGAGGATCCTTGTCACAATCTTCGTGATCTCTCACTACACAAACTCCAGTGCTTCTGAAAGAAATGGGCTGGGAAACCATCCGGCCCTAGGGCCTTGTGGGAAACATCTGGAACAGCGCCTCTTTAATCTCTTCTGGGCTGTAACTCCCGGTTAGAGATGCATTCATCTCATTTGTGACCTTCCTTGGTACATGAGAGAGGACTCCTCAATGCCAATTGTGCCCTCCGCCTTATATAAATCCTCATAAAAAACAGTGGCCATCGTCTCAAGCTCATCCATGTCGGTACAGGCCGACCCATCCGTTCGAGTCAAGCTTACAATTCTGTTTTTCTTCCTCCGATTGCTAGCTTTTAAATGAAAAAACCGGGTGTTTTTATCACCCTCAGATAGCCATTGTACCCTCGCACATTGCTTCCACATAATCTCCTCTCGATAGCTAGTTCAGCCAGCCGCTCTTCTACCTTCTTCTCCTCATACGACGGTCCCACCCTCGTGGGATCAGACCGCAGACTCTTTAGCTTCTCACGAAGCTTTCGTTGCTCTTTCCTGACCGCCCCAAAAGTGGAGCTGCCCCAACTCCGCAGGTGTCCAGTAGTGGCTTGGAGTTTGTCACATAATTCTGAAACCGTGCCAGCCTTGCTTGAGGTCCAAGTGTCTGACATGAACTGCTTGAACTCTTCATGCCTCTCCCACATGAGTTCGTAACGGAAGGGCTTTTGTAAAGCTATTCGCTGGTTATTCGCCTCCATCTCGTTTATAAGCAGAATAGGAGAATGGTCCGATTTCACCGCCAACAAGTGGTGCACTTGTGCAAGAGGGAAACGTGAACTCCAATCAGCTGTAGCAAGAGCACGGTCCAGACGAACACGACAGTACTCGTTGTTCGGGAGCTTCCTCTCAAAGGTCCAGTCGAGACCCACATAGCCCAGGTCACCCAACTGACAAAGATCTACCGCCTCTCTAAACTGATTTATCTGTGCCATATCCCTCTCATTTGGTCCCATCTGCTCCTCCCGCCGCAAAACTTCATTGAAGTCCCCAATACACAGCCACGAGAGGTCACAATCCGCTTTTAAGTAACGCATCATGGACCAAGTCTGATGTCTCAAACTTCTATTAGTTTCGCCATACCAAGCGGTTAGTCTCCACGGTTCCTTCCCCGCCTCTTTAACCTCCATATCGATATGATATTTGGAATAGTTGCGCAGTTCGAGACTATACGGTTGTTTCCAGAAAACACACAACCCTCCACTTCTCCCTGAACTTCCTACCCCGTAGGCATGATCAAAACCTAGGGTACCAGCCAGCCCTTCTATCCGATTTTTCGCAATCTGTGTCTCCAGCACACACAGGATTGCAGGCGAATTAGTACGACATAAGTCGCGTAGCTCATTGACGGTCGCGGGATCGCCTAAACCGCGCCCGTTCCAGGTTAGGGTACTCATTGGGTCCGGCGGTCCTCCGTATCGGAGGCCGCCATGGTTCCATAACCTTGTCATTACCATCCAACTTTCTCTGCTTAGATCGCTCACGAGGAGAAATATACTGCGGTGGTGCCGGAGGTGTCACCGTGTGCCCATCACTCCCCTTCTACCCTCCTTCACGAGCATGGTTCCCAGTTTGTTCTTCTGTTACCGATGCCAAGTTACCCATATCAAGCTTCCAGCGAGTAGTGCTGTCAGACTCCTCCCGTTCCACCACATCCTGGTTTTTCAACGGACTCGCAGCAGTGTCATCGAGATCCTCGTCCAGTTCGGCATCCCCTGATGATCTTTTCCGAGGCATAGGGGCCATACCCCCTCCTCGACCCATTCTTCCACCTCACCCGCGTCCAGTTGGTACAAAGCGTCGAGGCTCCTCTACCGGCTGGAAAGCTCGACGCTTCGCCAGCATCCATAGCCCATATTGCAGTTTGCTCACGCCCCATGCTCCATCCCCACATTCTTCATGATCATGTCCCATCAAACCATAGTGCTTGCAGAAGTACGGGATCTTCTCATACTTGATAGGGAGAAGCTTACGGCCCTCCGGTAGAGCGAGCGATACCACCCGCGGCAAAGCCTTTGAAACATCAATGCGAACCCTCAGCCTTACATAATTCACCTCAAAGTAGAGTTTAGGGTTCATCTGGACCTCCTTCACCTTCCCCACCTTTCTTGCTAATTCATCCACTACCTCAGTTTTCCGAAACAGCTCTGGAATTCCATGGATCTGAGCCCAAACTGTCAGCACTCCAAAAATCACCTTCCCGGATCTGTTAGGCCATCATAGTCCTCTAGCATAACCCCCCATCCACGGAAGGTCCATGGTCCTTGGTGCACAACTTTTTTCCAATCTCCCAAACAATGCATCTGAAAATCCCGGTTCCCTAGACAGGTTCCAGATGCTTTTCATCTTCTCAAACAACGCCGTCCCGCTAAACGAACGTGTTGTGAGTACCTTCCCGATCGCCAGCCACCGGGCCTCCTTTTGGTACTCCTTGATCTCCTCCGTCCCAACGACAAAATCATCCAGCTCATCCTCATTGAGTTGCAGATGCTAGAAGATATCTTCGATCTCGCTCCCTCCAGAGACCCCAGAGCCCGAGGCATCTGTCACCGATTGATCTGCCATGATCACTCCTCGTGTTCGCCCTCCCCAACAACCTAGGTTTCCCCCGCCACTTCTCGCCTTTCCCGTGCGAACCAAGGCCGGGAAGACGGGCCAGCCGTCCCCTTGGTCAGCCCGAATTCAACACGAGGGAAGGAGATAGGCAGCGATGGTGGACAAGGAAAATCACACGCCGGCGACGAGATCACCAGCGGAGCACTAAACCCTAACGAGGAGGGTGTATGGAAGTCCAATGGTGTGTGCGCTGTTGTTGATCAATCCGTGCATGTAGCAGGCTAGCAGCGCACCCACATTGGAAGTGGCTTTGGGCTGACCCTTGACTAAACTCTAGACATTTGCCGGTGATCATTTGGGGATTTTTGGCTTACATTGATGAGGAGTGAGGACAGGTGGCAATTCCTAAAAGAGGTCTAACAAGGGAAGAAGATAGACCCGGTCTCATAGGATTATTTTCCTGCACTGTTCACAACCTAGTGGAGTCGAACCCGGGTGGATAGGTTGGCCACTGCCGAACGCTACCACCAGGCCACTGGCCCGTCCTCAACCCAATCTCCAGTATTTCTTGCTCCAATGCCTCCAAATCTTCTCAGTTCGTTGGGGGCAATAAAGGAATCAAGGAAGAAAGATAGGGATTTGATTTGGGTTGCACACCGGAAGAGAGTTTGGGGATTTGGTCGACTTGGAGAGAGAAGGAGGAGAGGTGGACTGGTTTTGCTAGAAGTACCAACGTTTTTTACCAAACCGGTCAATGACAATGGGGTCAGTTGCTGAAACCTGTGGGTTCAGGGGTAGTACTCCTAGCTGGGGGTCAAAAGATAGCCAAAAACCTGTGGGGTCGGCCGACCCCATAGCCATAACGTGGCTCCGCCGTTGCTACGTAAGAACAAAGCATAAATTTGTCATTGGATCATTGCTAAGGCTATAACATTTCATGTAATCTGATGTAAAACAACACAACCATATTATTTCATCAGCAATTTCATGACACGTCGTGATGACCATGTTCCGTTCAATGTCATCTATAACAACTGACTCGTGCTTGGAAAATTATTATGTACAATTCTGAATCACCATATAAATAAACTGCACAGCGATGAAATTTGCAACTAGCAGTACCGTATAAATAGCATAACGCCTTACCCTCAAGCACTTGGAATTTTTTTTAAATTGGTTTGAGATGGCTAACCATGCTTGTCGCGTGGTCCTCAAGCCCTTGGACTTTGATTTGATGCTCACCGCAGTACATGCATCATAACAAAAGATGCCAGGCCCTAACTTGCAGGTGTTGTTATCAGGTCACATTGGCTAACTATACTAATCCCTCAGACACCAACATGCACAGTGTCAGGCTTACTATCAAACAAATGAAACCAAAGCACCACACTTGGTAACCATCTTGTCATATAACATGTTAAACCTAATAGGCTAACTAGAAATGTAAAAGGCGCAAAAACAACTACAGACACATGAAAATAACACTAAACTATTTGGAAGATTTTGCCCACAATCCATCCATACCTATCCTACAGCCTATCTGGGAGAACAGGAGTTTGGAGTAGAACCCTAACCTAATCTCAAGGGAGTGGCTGAAGCAGTCACTGGCATCAGCAAAGTTCCCCTCTTCCATGGCCTTGCACTTATCGAACAGCTCCCGCGTCTGCTCTAGTGTTTTCTCCTCCTTCCCTCCCCCCTCCTTACCACCCACCTCCTCCTCGGTAAGGCTGAGCGGCAGTGGCGGGTAGTGGTGTTCACCCCCGAGCGCTTCATGCATATAATGTGGAGTGTATAAGCTGACAACTGGAATCAGATTGCAGAAGTCATGATCATCTCACACCTTCCTCACCCGCTGTGATTGTAGTTCGATGGTGAAGAGGCCACAACCGGTGGTCACAAAAATGACATTTGCTCCCTCAGCAAAACCCAACACATGCACTGAACCTTCCACGACATCAACATTTGGGAGCAAATTTTCCAAGTTGATGACCCATCTCAGTACCCATCGTGCATCAGTGCCATCACTCTTCTCCCTTGACCATAATTTGAGTTGCGGTTCGTAGTCTTGGACAACTCCCAGTCCACCGTCGTCCGCCAGCATGAGGTTAGATCTCACGCAGTCTGGTGCATTGAACACATTCAGGCTATGCCTGGCCAAGTCATACTCCTAACTCCTCTCGTCGTCGAACATGAAGTAAAGCGAGACCTCCGCAGATTCGAGGAGGAAAAAGATGACTAGCGCTCCCGCAACTAGCGATAGGCAGGCGACGCACAGTGCGTCGCCGGCGTGCCCGCCGCCGCAGCTTCCCTGCTCGCCGCGTTCACCCTTCCAGTTTGGCTCACGCTTCTGGGCCCTGGCGGAAGACATCTCCGACGATGAGGAAGAGCTCCTCTTGCCGCCGTCGACCGCGTCCCCGTCTGAAGCCGGCCCCTCGTCGGTTTCAATGGCGGACTTCATCGCCAAGGCCTTCATCTCCCCGAGACCAGTGACCCGCAAACGTGCGTCATTTGCGCCAGGCGGCCGCCCCCCGCGCGCCCTCCGCCCCCGTGCTGCCGCGTCGCCGGTGAGGCGCCCAGATCTGGAGAGCCCAGATCTAGGGTTAGCCTCATTCCCCCCCCCCCCCTTCCCGTGTCACGTTCCCCTTCCCGTATCCCCCGCAGCGGTGGTTGCTACAGTTCTGCGGGTGGGCTATCTCGAGATCCCGGTGACGCCCCAGATCTCATCGCCGGTGGACGCACCGCCGCGCTCTCACGTGCAGAGGCCGACACCGCCACCGACATCGCCAGGAGGGTGCACCCCTCCTTCTGTGGTGGTGGGCCAGGGGTCTACTGGGCCGCGGACGGGCCAAGCAGCTATGGGCCTGCTAGTGGGTGGTGGGCCCAACCATCCCACAGCGCGACACGGTCAAGTGATGGGCCCTTCCTAGGTGCCAGACAGAAGGCCTGCTTCCACTTCTAATCCTGGGCCGAATGCAGTGGCCGGTCCAGGTACCTCCCGCGCGCGGTCTCCCTTGGCCCAGCCCATCCCCACCTCCACCCACCCATATAAGTGGTGCTGGGTTCCCGTGGGAACCCTAGCCGTCACTTTCCCCCTGCCCCGCCTCCAAATCAGATATACAATGCCTTGGCATCTCCACCAGATCTACTCCCCTCCCCGGCTCCGCCATCGAGCACCGTGACGCTGGCCGCCCCAACGGCAAGCGCTCCTTCGACAACCGCGAGGCGCCTCCGATCAACCGCAGCTACAAACTCTCCCTGCGCCAAAAGCTCGAGCGAGAGAAGAACCATCGCCGTGAAGCGGGACGGGAACGCTCGCCAGCGTGGCGTGCGGAAGACCAATGGCGCCCTAACGAAGCAGAGCACTTCGGGCAAAGGTCGTCCAGCCGCGGGTATGCTCAGGGTGAGCCACGCCCGGCGAGGAAGAAATATGTTGTGAAGAAGGTCAAGGCCAAGATACCGGCGCCCGCCGCTGCCGCCCCCCCCCCCCCCCCCCCCCCCCCCCCAGATGCGTCTTCTGAAGAAAAGGGGCAGGAACCAGATCTGCCTAAAGAAAAAGGAAAAATCACATGCTTTCACTGTGGAACCACCGGCCACTACTCTCCATGCCAGGCTACAAAGCTATCCGAGGAAGACCGCGAGCTTATGGGCTGGCAGAGCCCTGTCTCATGGGATTTCGAGAATGAGACGGTGGCAGAGCGTAGCAAGAAGCTGAAGAGCAACAAGCTGGAGTCCACTCCCACCTCGAGCGCCAAACAAGCAGTGGCCGCCCGGGACCTGATGGAGGACTTCGCCAGCCCCTTGGTGGTTCCACGTGCAAGGCGTTCCAAGACTGGCGCCGTAGCTACCCCGCCCTCCTCTGGCCGCCGCAGCGCACGCAACTTGGGAAAAGACGCCGAACCGATCCTGCAGAAGGCGGTCAGACTCGCAGCAGAAAAGGATGGCCCTGGTAAGTGCTCTTCTTCTACCCTTCCCGTGGATGGTTTTGTTGCTTTGTCTGCGGTTTCGGATTCACATTTGCTTGGGGTTGCTTTTGACAGTGGCAATTGCTTTCGTTCTTCTGATACCGCCCCTTTGGAGATCCTTTCACTGATTCATTCGAAAGAAATCGCACAAGCAACCCTTGCTGTGGCAGCAGCCAGAGCGGCAGCTATTGCTGAGAAAGCCACAAAGCCGACATTTGGGACCACTGCGGCCCCAAATGTCGTAGACCCATCCACTTCAACTAACAACCAAATCCCTACGCCTACCCCAAGAACCCAGAAAAGGAAACAAAAGTGCTCTATACCTCATAATATCCATCCTAGTAGACCAAACCTGCGCTCTACTCCTGCCCGCCTAGCACAGAAGAAGAATTAATTCTTTTTCATTATAAGACGAAGGGACTTGAAAGTCAGTGGGAGATGTGTTATCTTCTAATGAAGCTGGGCTGGATTAGAAAAAGAATATCTTGTAACGATTTAAAAGTTGTTTTAAATAAATGTGTCAGAAAATGTCTCGTTAAAATCATTGTCTATGTTATAGATTGACAAACATGATTATGATGAATGTACTATGAGCAATTCAGAAAGAATTTCAGATTGCAAACAAATGTCGAATAAAGCAATTTGTTCCAAAGGTAAATGGCGTGATATCTTGCAAGAGACAGTGACTATTTTCATCACTGGTGAGCGGATAGAATGGATTGAGATCAAATTACAGCATGTGATTTGACCAATCACGTTGCCATGAATAGTGCATAAAACCGGAAAGTTTCCAATGTGCTAAATTCATTTAGCCACCGGTATTGAGAGAAAGACTTAACATAAGTTTTCTCATAATGGCAGTTAATTGATTTTGTAAATAAACTTCAAATATTATAATGAGATGTTTGTCATATATATATTTGCAGTGGTATTACAAAAGTCACGACAACTTTATTGTTTTAGAATCAGATCATGCTATTTTTCAAATGATAATACTTTATGCTTGATTATCATCAACATTAGTGTATTATGAGTGGACTCTACAAATTATAAAAGGATAGTTGCACCATTAAATATGTGACATTATGGTTGCAAGTTATTGGATAAAGTCTGTTGACCAGGTGACATTTCATCAAAAGGTGTCACAATTTCATTTGGAGACATTTGAAATCATTGATGCAACTACGGAACCAGGTTCACCAGAATTCCAATTCCTAATAAATCCTTACATGGTCAAGTTTGACATGTGGGGAATTACAAGTTTTTTCACAAATTTGATTGGATCAAAAGGTGATAGACATAGTCTAAAGTCGCTTGCAAAGTATGAATGACACCGCAACTCCATTGGTGTTAATAAATCATGCTAACTAGATGTATTACCTCTAGTGCAAGTGGGAGACTGTTGGAGGTATGCCCTAGAGGTAATAATATTAAGTTATTATTTATCTCCAAGTTCACTATTAATGTTTATATCTTTATGTTATAACTGCTGTGGTACTTGAATAGTGAGTATTCAAAGGAAAACCTACAAGCACGTGTAGAAATATGAACAAACAAGTATTCCTAATCTAGCCTATAAGATTAGCTCATATGTTGTGAGATGGTCACGTTTTCCTGATCATGGACTTTTTATAAGTCAAACAACTGTGAGGGTATATTGTTAGGATAACAATAGTACCGAACCGACCTAAGTATATGATCTTGCTAAGAGACATGAATCGTTGTTGTTAAAGTTAGCAAAGTGAGTATGAAGTTTTCATTTGCTTATATCCCTAAACCATGAGAATATCTAGTGACTGCACATTTGACAGTTATGCTTTGATCGTCATCAAACGTCTTCCGTAACAGGAGATTAAAACGGCGATTATTGGGTATATCCTAAAGTGTGTAATGGAACAGAGATTATTCAAGAATGGTAACTTACTCCTCCTGACGATGGAGAGATAGATACTCTGGGCCCTCTCAGTATCACCGATATCAACCAATCGTCTAGCCAGACACAGTGTGATTTATCACAAGTATATCGGAGATATGAATGAGAAAAAGAGAATGATATCAGTACGAGTATTATATGTATAGTGATCAAAAGGTTTGATCACATAGTATACATTGTCTCACCTCGTGATATCATTGGTATCGTGAAGCTAAGGGGATTAGCGTTATGAGAAACACAAAAGGTTCTTACGTTCTTCGTGAATGCACAGGAGCCATCATGGGCGTCCATGGCCCCGCTGTTGGTTATTGTTCGGAAGGTACTTCGGACATGTCTGTGTATTGCCGAACCTTCCGGGTCACACGCTTAAAGTGTGTCAATCTTTTATTGAGAGTGTTTTGTAGTTGTAGTTGGTTATGAGAGTTGTTGGATTCATTCCGATGTCTCAGGAACACTCAGATGTCAATCGGAGGTGTTTCGGAGAAGTTATCATGAGAGGCATATAATGCCGGAGAGGACTCGAATGTTATTGGGGACATTTATATGCGGGCATGAGATGTCCCAGAGTGTTAGAAAATGTTTCTAATATCGTTGGATAATTTCGATGATTTTATCTAAAGGGTATATAGGGTTCCGGAAGAGTTTCGGGGAAAACCCGGGAAAGGGAGAAGTGCCGGAAGGGGGCACTGGGTGCCCTGGGCTGCGCCACACATGGTGGGGACAACCACATGGGCCCCAGGGCCCACCTAGGCCGGCGCACCACCTCCCCAGGATTTTCCTTTTATTATTTTTGTGATTTTTGGAAAGTCATTTAATTAAAGAAAGGGAAAAGGAGGAAACCTAATCCGAGTGGGCCTAGGGCCCAACTCGGATTGGGGAGGGAGGAGGGCAGCCGCCGCACCTCCCTAGGGCCGGCGCACCAAGGGGATGTGAAAGGACACGGATGTCGCCTGAAAGGGGGGTGAACAGGCGATTAAAAATATCACGGTTTAGGCTTGAATAAAAGCGGAATAAAACTAGCGTTTAATTTATCAAGCACAAAACCTAAACAAACTAGGTTTACCAATGTGCACCAACAACTTCTGCTAAGCAAGATAAGCAACTATGTGATAGCAAGATATATTACTTCAAGCTCGATATGGCTATCACAAAGTAAATTGCATAAGTAAGGAGCTCGGGTATAGAAATACCGAGGCACTTGGAGACGATGATTTATCCCGAAGTTCACTTCCCAATGGAAGCTAGTCTCCGTTGGAGCGGTGCGGAGTCACAAAGTGATCCCCTAATAGCCGTCAATGGCACACCGTAATCTCCTTCGTGCCTCCACCAAAGTGGAGTGCCACGATCCACTATGGGACACTTGAGGGTGGTCACCGAACCCGCACAAGGATGAGTCACACTCCACAACTTAATTGGAGGCTCCCACCGAATTCCCACGGCTCCCAAAGCCACAAGAATCATAAGGTTGAGGCACACTCCACAACTCAATTGGAGGCTCCCAACAATCCCGCGAGCCACCAAAACTCCGAGAATAACAAGGACCTTCTAGGGCACTCCAAGTACCCAAGAGGACAAGCTCTAGGGCACTCCAAGTACCAAAGAGAAACAAGCTTCCCAACTTCACTTTCCACGTATCACCGTACAGAATTCAAACCGATGCAACCGATGCAAAAGGCACGACCACTAGAAGTGGTCAAGTCCTTCACTCTCAAATCCCACCAAAGCAACTAATGCTATGGAGGAACAAGATAGGAAGAACAAAGAAGAACTCAACAAATGGAACTTCAAGATCTTGATCCAAAGGCTTCCCCTCACTAAGAGGAGATATGGTTTGGTGGAAATATAGACCTAGATCTCCTCTCTCTTTTCCCTCTAAATGGAGGCAAGAATCATGGCGGAATAGAGAGAAGGCTAAGCTCAAGGAGGTCAACAATGGAGGTCAATTTCGTGCTCAGCCCAACTAGTCTCTTTGGAGAAGAAGGGGGCCTTTTATAGGTCCCCACGAAATAGAGTCGTTGCAGGAAACTTACACCGGAATCTCCGGTCTGGAGAGGCCGGAGTCTCCGGTCTGGGCGGAGTCTCCGGCCCACGAGGGGCCCGGAGACTCCGGCCAGACCGGAAACTTTCCAAAGTCTCCGGTCATGCTCCGGCCATGCTCCGGACTGAGTCCAGAGGCAAACGGCAAACGCTAGCAATTTCATCCAATAAAACGAAAAGGGGCCGGAGTCTCCGGGTGCCCTCAGTCTGGAGACTCCTGTGTTTACACACCGGAGTCTCCGGCCTAGAGGCACCGGAGTCTCCGGGCTGTTTCCAACAGCAACTCAGTAAAACTGTAAAAGCCATATCTTTTTCATTTTAACTCCAAATAAGGCGAGACCAATTTTGATGGAAAGTTAACGACAAGGGCAAAATAAGGCGAAATATTAAGGATCAGCAATAGAGAGAGGATACCAACCATTGGAATGTGTGGAATCTTTCTCAGAGACGAACCTGTAATATTTCCAACAGCGAAAACGCAAAAGGTTTTTCATACGAAATCCGTTTTCGAAGAACTTAGGCTTGTCATGAAGATCACGACAAGCACCAAACCCCAACAAGGAGAAAAGCCAAATAAGAACCAAAAAAGATGATGATGCCAAGAATGCAAAGGTTTGAGCTCTCTTCAACCGATACGCTAAAGCTCAATCAAGAGCCCCTCTTGATAGTACGGTATCTATCCTATAACCCGGTCTCCCAACTAGTACCATGAGACCAGTAAAATAGAAACCCTATCAAGATCATAACTTTGACTTGCGCATTCCACTTGAGAAAGTTGTTGACGATCTTGATCTCTTCAAGTGGACCACCTTTCTTGATTGCGCTCTGCTCGGTGAAGACTCACATATTGCTCCCCCATACTCCACTATGGGAGAGCCTCTTTTGGGCACATCTTCACATGACCATTATCTCCAAATGGGTGGCAAGCTTCAAGCATGGGATTTCTTCGAGATGCTTCTCTTGAACTTGCACTTCTTAAGCTTGATGACGATCACCACTTGACGTCATCGACCATGGGCTATATGAAATCTTCCTTTTTGATGCAAGCCCATGGAAAGATATCTAACCACACATATCATGGGTTAGTTCACAAAGCTATATGCACAATTACTTGCCATACCAAGAGATACATGATCCCACTTGGTACATCTTGTAGCTTTGTGTGTTGATCAAAATCTTGATCAACCTTGTATCTTTTCTTCTCTCTTCATTATGATGATGTCTTGACGATAAACATGAATGATCACATGATCCTTTTATTCAAGACATGCTTGCAATATGCTCAACTCTCTCATGACCAATAATCGGATAATTCCTCGAACAACAACTTGGTCATCACATACTCTTCTTCTTGATCATCTCAAATATATCCATACAACTCGATGATCTTGATGCCAAAGACTCCATTATATCATTATCTTCATGGTATCAACCTTGAATCCAACATATGGAGTTCAAGTATTGCCTATGGACAAACACTACAAGTATAACTCAAAGCAACAATTAGTCCATAGGGATTGTCATTAATTACCAAAACCACACATAGGGGCGCCATGCTCTTTCAGGATGGTTTCCCCCTCCCAAGCAAGCCTCCCCCTCTGAAAGGAATATGCCCGAGAGGCAATAATAAAATGTTATTATCTTATTCCATGTTTATGATAAATGTTTATTTCTTATGCTATAATTGTATTAACCGGAAACTTTAATACATGTGTGTTTAATAAACAAGCAAGAGTTCCTAGTAACGCCTCTCGTTTAACTAGCTCGTTGATTAACTGATGATTAAGGTTTCCTGATCATGAACATTGGATGTTGTTAATAACGGGATCACGTCATTACGAGAATGATGTGATGAACACACACCCAAAGTAAGTATAGTAATGCGATCAATTCATTAAGTTTACATTGTTATATCAAACACATACGAAGTAACCCTAATCCTTAGACCATGAGATCATGTCAATCACTGACACCGGAGGAGTGCTTTGATGACATCAAACGTCACACCGTAATAGGGTGACTATAAAGGTGGCGTTGGGTACTCTGAAAGTATTAGTTGAGACTCATGGATCAAGAGTGGGATTTGTCCATCCAAATGACGGAGAGATATACTCTGGGCTCTCTCGGTGATATCACATCGACACCGCTTGCAAGCACGTGACTAGGTCACAAGGATGTCATATCACGGAACGAGTAAAGAGTGCTTGTCGGTAACGAGATCGAACTAGCTATAGTTGATACCAATGATCAGATCTCGGACAAGTAAAGTATCGCGAGACAAAAGGAATTGGTTACGACGTTTTTTGGTTCACGCGATCACAAGATTCATCGTTGAATGTGTAGGAGTCATTACGGATCTGCAGGTCCCGCTGTTGACTATTGATCGGAGAGGTGTCTCGATCATGTCTACATTATTCACAAACCGTAGGGTGACACACTTAAGGTTTGTCGACGCTTTAGGGTAGATACGGAATATCGGAGAAAAGTTTGGAATGCACCGGAATTGTTTCGAGGAATATTGAAATAGTTCAAGGGGGTAAGTGTTAATGTTTGTTAATTAAAAGAATTGACAAATATTAAGATAAAGAATTAAAAATGTTTTATTCATTCAATGGAGAAAAACCTTTGAGTTTTTTTGGTGGAAAGTCCACCCATTGAATAGGAGCATGAGTGGGCATGAGTGGGAGCTCCACTCACATGAAGAGGGAGAGGTGAGGGCACCCCTTGGTGCAGCCGCACTTCCCTCCTATATATAGAGGGGTGGGAGCTCCCTCTCCCCTTGCTCTTGAGTCCACCTCTCTCCCTCCTCCCGCTGCTCCACCTCTTGCCCTCCGCTTGGCGAAGCCATGGCCAAATAGTTTTCTCCACCACACCACACCGTCGTGTTGTTGGAGTTTCCGGTGGATCTACTACTTCCGCTGCCCCGCTGGATCGAGGGAACGGAGGTCATTGTCAAGTTGTACGTGTGACCGAGTACGGAAGCGATGCCCGCTTGCAGCGTTCATCTTCGCGATCTTGAGATCGACAAGTGTTCGACTACATCATCCACGAGATTCGATCTCGTAACACTTTTGGTCTTCGAGGGTTAGTCCTTCTAGAACTTGGTTTTACCCGTTGCTTGCATCCACTAGATTAGATCTTGGTCCCTTGGTTGTTCTTACCATAGAATTTTTTTTGTTTTCTATGCTACGAACCCATCACCCTCCTCCACCTATATATACCCACCCCTCCCCCCAAGGGGAGAACACACCAATTGCCCTCGTTGGCTCTCTCTCTTGGTTGATCTTGCTCTAGTGGGTTTTGAGGTGTCCTCTCCCGTTAGATCTAGATCTAATCACTCCCCTCTCATGTGTTGAGAAAGTTATCTACTACTACGCCGAAAGGCTGTCTCTCTTCGTTGGCGTCGAGTTCTGAAACAACGGAACGCTAACGGATTGACGCACCGGATGCGTGGATACTAGAAGAGAGATCATACGTTTGATCTTGAATGGGGGAATCGGCGACATTCTCACCGCCAGGCTTGGCTGTGAGAATCTTCATCCGGCTTCACTGACAACGTCATCGACAAACGCCAACTTCCGCTATGGTGTTTGTAAGTGCTAGATCTAACCCCTTTGTGTGGATTACATCTTCATGGATAGATCTTGTTAATTGCGTAGTTGGCAAAAAAAATTGTTTTCCGTTGCGCAACCCTAGACTGTGAACTTCCAGGCTTTATTAATTTAAAGCTGGGCACGTCTGTGCCTTTTATCTAAAAAAATGCAGAGACCTCCCAATGAACACGCTGGAATAAAATGTAAAGCAGTCGTAGTCGACCTCGCCGTCAGTCAGCTCGCCCCACCTACCTGTCTCCGACGAGTACACGCACACCGACGTGACATACGTGTCGTCAGCGTCTGGCTGGATGGAGATGAAAACCACGAGGAACGGACCCCCTTGGCAGTCGCGGTGGTCGCACCCATCCGATGCGCAGACCACGGCGACGTTCGAGCCATTTGAATTGCCGCACTCGAACGCCGGGGGCACCGGTATGCGCTGCTGGGCGCCCGTGATTGCCTCCCACAATTGGATTTCCAAATTATCCTGGTCCTCGGACAAGAATAGGGCGCGGCCGTCGCGGCAGTCGAGGGCCCTCCAGGAGCGGTGGTCTGGGGCGGCGAGGGAGTAGGGCGAGGCGGTGGTGGGGATGAAGCGGGGGATTTTCTCGCGGTTCCAGTTGTGGAGGAAGCCGAGCATGGGCGGTGTTGGGTGGAGCTTATGGAGACGGCGGCGGAACCCAGGGCTAGAGACGGCGCCGCCCCAGGTCTCGCAGACAAGGGAGGAGCGGAGGAGGCAGGCTGGGTCATCAGGTGGGAGGCGGAGGAGGATCTCTTCGACGAGCTCAACCGGAGCGTCGGCGGCGAGTCTCGAAGGCGCGGCGGCGCTGCTGCCATGGCGGTCGTTGGCTAGGTCTGGGGTGTGTGTGGTGGAAACTAGGAAATGGTTCGGCTCAACCTGGTTTGGGGACGGTCGCGGGAGGTTGGACTCGCAACACGATGGTCTCTTTCCCTTGGAAAATCTCTTTTTGAACCCCTGAATCCCGATCCCCGATCCCCCACCTCCCAAGTCCCAAGGGCATAATATCAAGTCCATGGATTACAGGGTGGTAAGAGCATCTCCGCCGACTCTCCTAATAGCGCTCCCAATAGGGCTATTGGGCGCGCCGGTATGAAAACGCGCCGCACCGAGCCTCCCAATAGCGGCAAAGTTGCCGGACAGGCCCAATAGCGCATACGAAAGCCCCGCTTCGGGCCCTGTTCGTAGGGAGGCAACCGGGGGCGCCGGCAACCGCTGCAACGCGTGCCACGTCGGATTCTGACGGGCGGGCACCACACGGCAGCGACCCAACCATTTCTTTTCTTCCCTACCGTCCCTTCCGTGTTGAACTCCTCCCCTGCCTGCACTCAATCGCCGGCGCCACCGCCCCCTTTCGACGCTGCTCCACCCCGCGCTACGCTCGATGTAGCATCCCCCGCTCTCCCCGTCTCTCTTGCCGTCGTCTCTTCTCATTCCGGCCAAAGTCTTTGGTCGCCCTCAACGCCGCCGCCACCACCCAGGACCACCTCGCCCGCAAGGTGTTCGTCGCATTACCAAGGTCGGTTTTTTCTAAAAAATTTGCTTGGTTTTAAAATTACATAGTGGTTGTTTAACCTAGCTAAATTAAATTTTATAGATGGATAGCGACGACGAGCTGGAGATGGCCGGCGCAATGCTCACCGCCCATGCCACCGCAACCGCCGAGCTTGATGAGCAGATGGCGATCATCACTTGCCTTGTTGGTTTGCTAGGCGAGATCAATGCCACTACTCGGATTGGAGGTTCGAAGCCGGGGAAGAGGAAGAACAAAGATCGCAAACGGATGGAGGGTCATATGACGTTGTACCAAGACAACTTCGCGGACGATCCCACACACGGGGAGAAGGAATTTCGGTGGCGGTTTAGGATGAACAAAGAGTTATTCATGCGGATTGTGGGGGGCGTGCGGGAGTATGATGACTACTTCAAACTCAAGAGAGACTGCGTCGGGCTGGTTGGTTTCTCTTCTATACAAAAATGTACAGCTGCCTTGAGATGTCTTACATATGAAGCTCCTGCAGATACAGTGGACGACTACCTCCGCATGGCTAAGTCCAAATGCATCAAGACCATGTATCGGTTTTGCAGGGCGGTGGTTGCAGTGTTTGGGCCAACGTATTTGAGACAACCAAATGAAGCTGACACTGCTAGGTTCATGGAACAAAACGCAGCTAGAGGATTTACTGAGATGCTTGGAAGCATCGATTTACGAAGAAACTCACGAGCAAGTCCAAAATGATCTGGTTGCGCATCTGTGGGCACTTAAAGGATAAGCAGCCGGCGCTCCTAATTGAGTGTGCGATTTATTTTAATTTGTATTATTGTATGGATTATTTTATTTATTATAATGAAACAATTTTATGTGTTCAAAACTATGTAATATGATTTTATTCTGAATATTTTAGATTGAATTGTCTTCTATTTTCAAAGAAAACTGGTTTAAAATTTCTCGGGGAGACGCTCGTGGGGGGAGGCGCTCCCAATAACCCGGCAACGTGCCGGCGCTCCCAATAGCATGTGTCCGGCACACTTGCCGAATGCTCTATTGGGAGCTCCGGTAGAGATGCTCTAACTTGTAGGCCAGAAAAAAAAATCATGTAGAAACACATAGGCATTAGATCTACTCTAGTAGTCTTGAAGCTCGCATGGAGCCGAAACATGAGATGAAAACATATTACAAACTGTGTAAGGTTTGAGTTTTATATTGCGTGCGTGAAGGACAAATGATGCAACACTGCATGCAATCCGCACAGTTTGATACTTTGATCCATCGAAGTATCGAACGCATGCACCCAGCAAACTTTTGAGTTCCGAGATGCTCTCTGCGTGTTTAGTTCGCAATATCGACGATAAAGGATCTAGCAAACTCACGAGGGACGATCACGTGCCGAGATTGGAAACTATGCTACATTCTTTTTCATCATTGAGAAGAAAACATAACAGATTACAAGAACCGAGATCGCATTACTTCTTTTCGATCATTCTTTCAGAAAGAACGTTCTCCTAATGAATGGGAAAGTCCTACTACTGTCCCCAGCTGAAAATTTTGAATACAGCCTCATTGACTGACTAATTAACTCTCCAAACACCCCATTCTCTAAAGCTCGTCCTTCTTCTCGGAAGCATCCTTGATAATTTCCTCCGCCTTCTCGTCGACGGACGCCTGCTGCGGCTTCTCATCGGCGGAGTCATCCTTGGTCTCCTCGGCGCTGATGCCGGCAGCTTTGCTGTCTTCTGCATCATCCTCGTCCTCCTGCCGCAGGTAAGAAGAGAATGTTGTTTCGTGTTAAGACGAGACCCCAGCATATATATGTAGCTAAAAACATTCAGGGCACAGAATTTGGTTTGGAGCTTACATCTGCCGCTTCGTCGTTATCTTCGTCCTTAAGGCCTGCGGATTCCTGGCGACGAGAAAACATCGACTAGTTAGTGCTGAACTTATCGTAGAAGGTTCACAAAGTGCAAGTGTGATGAAAAACAGAGGATCTTTGCGTACCTCCTCAAGTCTCTTCTTCCCGGCCTCGTCAAAGGCGGCCTTCTCAGCCTGCAAAAGAGAAGTGCCTTAGTTCTGAACAGCAAAGACATTTTAACGAAACAAAACTGAAAATGCTCATCATAAGATGGCATACATCTTTATGCTTGCCCCAGGTCTCCTCTGCAAACTTCTTTGCGTACTCGGGGTCATCAGTGATCAGGATGTTGTCGAACAGAGTTCCGGATTTAACCTAGGGTCGGCCAAAAATAAATCAATACACATAGCTGCAACAATATATTCAGGAAATGGTAGCGACGTGTCACCAAATTTCATAGCACTAACCTGCCATAGCTCAATGCCGATGTGCTTCAGGCTGTCAAAAGCGTAGATGTAAGGATCATCCTTGTACTCTGCAGAACAAGAAATTCGTATAAGCTTTGATGTTTCACTGAATTGATTAAGCAGAAAAGATGAATGGACAGCAGTTTGTCTGAATGTACAGCAGTGGGTAAGCTCAGATTACCTGGGTTGTCGATCAAAGGTGCCTTCCACTTGCCCTTGTAGTTCGGGTTCTTAATTTTCTGAAACCACAGAAGTCTCATGTCAGAACTTGCAATACTCATCGCTGCTTATCAAAACAAATTAACTACTTAGTGATACTGCCATGCCATAGTTATACAGTGTTATACCTTTTGTTTCCATGGTCCCTTGTACTCGGGGTTTGGAATGGTCGGAGCTGTCCATTCGCCATCTTCCTCCTCATCCCAGTCCTCAGGCTGTCATAGGCATTAAACAACGTGAGAATTTTACATACTGAAGGCAACACGACACAGCACAGCACATAGTATACAGATGTTTCAGAATGGGGAAATAGGCACCTTCGTTGCTTCAGGATCAGTAATTTCCTTGGGAATATCGTCATAGCCCTGCAAACAACAATGTGAGTCATTCCTCAAAAAGAACAATGTGAGTCAGACAAGAAACCAGAGCATTAAGACATACAGAAGTTCATAATGTAATGTCAAGCTTGCATTGTGCTGTTAGAGTAGTAATGACAGTTTTGCGTTTGGAGCCCTGTCAGACACAAAGCATACTGCAGAATATAAGTTGTGTAGCAACGAAGGTAAAGTCACCTCTGGCTTCTTGTCCTCAGGATCAGGAAGGTATTCGTTGTCCTCCCAGTCTTCAGGCTGCAACCATTAGCACACACCACTTAGTGACCTCTGTCACGAAAAGTCGAAAACACAGCAACCATGGCTGCTCACTCACAACAGACAACAGAACAGTAGTGTCTGAACTTCACCTTCTTGGCGTCAGGATCCCTCTTCTTCTTCGCGGGGAGAATGTCCCAGTCATCGTAGACGCTGCCGGACTGCTTCTCGACGTTGTCGATGAGGATGCTGTAGGTGGCGTCGGGGCGGATGACCAAGGTGTACACATGCGTCAGCTGGTCCGTCTCGCAAGGCACCTCCTTCTTGATCAGGTGGTTCTTGCCGTTCTTGGTGAGGATTGCGTGCACCTTCTTGGTGGCGTACCCGCAGATATCCGGCCCAAACATGATGCTGCAGTTCCAAGGAAGAAAAAATGTGCACAGGCCGGCAAGGAACGAATGACCAACCAACCCACTGATCAAACAAACTCGCAGATAACGGTGACGACGACGAACCTGTAGGGAGTGTCACCGCCGAACTTCTTCTGGTCCACGTCGCCGCCGAGGAGCTTGACGTAGCCGCCGCCGCAGTCGAGGTTCTGCTCGTGCTTCACCGAGAACTGCAGCACCAGGGTCTTGTCCTTGTTGCTGAACTCCGGGTACTGCGCCGAGATGGCGTAGAACCTGTAGTCCTCCGAGGTCTGGATGCCTGCACACGGTTACAGAAGCAGAGTAACAACGTACATCAGGGTACGGCCGGCGAACAAGACATAACAGAATAAAACGAAATCCGACAGCATCGATTAATAAAAACAAAAATATTACGATCGATTCTTACCTTTGTCTTGGGCATCTCCGCTCCAGTTGCCGGACGTGTGGTTCCACTCGCCGGCGGTGCCGTCGTCCTTCTTCCACTCGGATTTCACCCACCGGTCCTCCCACCCGTCTGTTAATTTGTCAGGCACGATTCGAGGTTAGGATTCAGGTACAAAACTCGCTGAAGACCAAACGGAAGATGCATTTGCCGAATACGTGACACCACGCGGTGGATTCACACTAGACGATGGCGTTAACGACGGAATGAAAACGCGACGAGACGAACGAAAATGGCACGATCGCGACAGATCCACGTACGCGTGCGGAACGAAACGGCAGTCGAAACACATGAGACAGACGCCGCCGCAACTGTGACGCCGATCGACAGGATCTAGAGCGCGCACGAGAAAGAGACGACACGGGTTCAGAACTTCAGATCCGGGGGCTCACCGTCGAACTTCTCCTGGAAGAAGACCTCGCCGGCGACGGCCGACACGAGCGCGAGCGCGACCAGCGCGACGGCCGCGGCAGAGGACGACGACGACCTCGCCATCACCGGCCACAGAGCACCCACCACCACCAAACTCTACCGGAAGCTTCTAGACCCTTCGGAGCTAGCCCAGTCCCCGATCCTTCCCAATCGTCACGCCAGAAACCTCCTGGGCGATCGATGGATAGCGTGCGCGTGACGCGCCTTTAATAAGGAGCGGAGTGGTTGGGGTGGCGTTACCCGCACGAGCACGCTCTCTCACTGACAGAGTGGACCGGAGTGCTGACTGGGCGCGCGTTTGCATACGTGGCACCGGGGCAGCGAATGGGAACGCGCCGCGTGGAAAAAGCGACGTGTTTCCGGGCGCCCGTGAGGCGAATGGTACGTGGTGACGGCTCGCCTTGGAGATATCGCTGCATGGGCCGGCCGTGAAGGAGCGCCGCCGCGGCTGGGTCCCACGCAGGGTTGGGCCCGCTTGTCAGAAAAGCCTCTAGGTTCGGATGATGCGGCTGGAGGGAGCGGTTTTGCCATGTGCGTGTGCTACGTGGTTTGATTGTGAAGTGATCAAGAATTGTTTACCTTCGATTTATAAGGCACAGTTGGCCTTTTGATAAAGCACGCGGATCCCAACCGGTGGGCACGATCCATACCAGTGACGGGAGTCAGGAATACAAACATGTGATGTCAATTCAAATTTATGATGTCAAATACATGTGTTTATGATAATTTGATATATTTTTTGCATGATGTTTTTTCCTACATATGAAGTTTTTCTCAAAATGATGTGTAGTCACAAAGCGTGCCTCCGCCACTGTCCAGCGCCCATTCTCTCCGACCATCTTATCGACCAAACTATAGCATGCCAATAGTTTTCCCAAAGGCTATATGATGAGCGGTAGTGCAACTTCTCCCTCCTCTCCGGCGATTTTCTCCCCCTCCCCGCAGTTTCGATAGGAGACGACCCCCGTAAGTTGTCGGATAAGCGACTGTGCCCACGGGTAAACAGTGCTTTTTTTAGACGAATATTCTTTATCACACTGCAACTATGAAACGGTCATTTTGTCATCAAACTAGTTTATATTCTCCCATAAAACTTAAAGAAATGGAGCTCATTGGTGTCATATCGGTTTGGAGATCCCAGTGTTGTTTTCGTGAGAACCAAAATGGCATCATAGTAGTTTCTCTACAAAATGATCATCAAGAACAGGTGAAGTGCCTTAAAAGTTAAGTTTTTTTATTTCACGGTTCAAATCCTTTGCATAACAAGCACCCGCCAAACTTGTGTCGCGGATTCTCTATCTTGTTGCGATGATTTTGCCGCAGGGTTAAAAATCGACGGTCTAGATTGGGGACAAAGTACTGTTTGCGGCTTCAGTAGTGTTCAATCTAGACAAAGTAATGTTTGCTTGCATGAGTTTATACGTTATTGTGTAGCTTCTTGAACTATAAATTGCGACCTGGGATTGAATTTCCTCTTGGATTTTTGTATGGCTATGGCAAAGAGAGAACGTACATATTTTAACGTCTATTTGTAGTGATCCATAAATAATTTTTTTCTTTAATTGCAAAGAGTTCAAGCTATTTTATCTTCCAACTACTCAACAACAATCACAATAATATTTGGTTAGAGCCACGCGGATTTGATTTCAAGGTTTAGCAACACAAGAAATAGCCTATTGATCTCTATGTTCCACACCACTTTGATTTGTAGTGATCCATAAATAATTTTTTTCTTTAATTGCAAAGAGTTCAAGCTATTTTATCTTCCAACTACTCAACAACAATCACAATAATATTTGGTTAGAGCCACGCGGATTTGATTTCAAGGTTTAGCAACACAAGAAATAGCCTATTGATCTCTATGTTCCACACCACTTTGATTTGTAGTGATCCATAATTTTTTTCTTTAATTGCAAAGAGTTCAAGCTATTTTATCTTCCAACTACTCAACAACAATCACAATAATATTTGGTTAGAGCCACGCGGATTTGATTTCAAGGTTTAGCAACACAAGAAATCGAAAATGCGCTTTGGCTCCCGAGCGCCTCGGCTCTCGATATCACGTCCACAGAATCATTCCATCAGCCCATCCGTTCACCTGTACTCGTACGCGTATCTAGGCAGTGGAGGTCCCGTATTCACATTTTCAACAGTGCCAACGATTCGTATAGAGGTGGAGTTCACTTATTGCACCGACAGATGTGCCAGTGAGGCGTGCTCGATAGTCAAACGAGACGTTAGAGAGAGAACCTGATCTTGCCGTAGCCTCGCAGTCTGAAGTCCCCGCCTCCTCCATGGTCCCAGCACACCATCCACGATCCATTTGTCGAATCCGGAAGCATGTCTCAGAGCTCCGCCTCCTCCATGGCAAGATGTGGTTCGGACCTATGTCGTCCGCCGCCAGGGTGTCAACCAGGGACGCCGTTTCTACAAGTGCCCCAATGTGGTGAGTTCTTCGATCACGTGATCGTCGCATCCACACTCATTTCTGATCTCATGTTCATCATCTTCTCCGTGAAGCTCGCACACTTCTTGATGCACTTTCTTCGATAATGCAGTTAGCTGGAGGTTGTACATTCTGGGAATGGAAGGAACAGTACGCCAACACTCTCGTGTTACTGCAGGGCGCACCGGCACCTTCTCAGCAGCAGGCCGCGCCGGCGCCACAGGTTCTCGTCGGAGACATCCTAGCAGCTCCCGCCATGCGTGAGGACAACACCTGGCGCATATATGCATCTGTGTTCTGAACCTGCTAGGATTGGGAGGCGACGACACTATTTATCTTCCTCTCCGGCTCTCCGGCTAGTTCTCCCCCTGAAAACAATCTCACGAAAATGTCCCAGAACTCTAGCAACTCCATGGCTGCCATCGTCCCCGTTCTTGCTTTGATTTCAGGTGCCCAATATGCCGCCAGGCCGTGGTTCGGACGTATGTTGTTCGTCGCGAAGGAGACAAGCAGGGACGCCGATTGTACAAATGCCCCAACTCTGTAAATTCAATACTCAGGAGATTTGATCAATTTTTGTTCCGCTGCCACCAGCCAGTGTTCTTGATGTAAATCTGTACTGTGTTTTTCAGTCTGCTGGTGTCTGCACTTTCTTGGAATGGCACGAGCTCCAGCTCCTGGTTTCGTCCATCAGATCCCGCGAGCACACTTTGGCTACAAAAAATTTGCCCATGTCGCCCACACCTGCATCTGCGTACTCAGTCTGATCATCATCTTCTTCTTATGGTTCAGCATTGACTGAACTGACGGATTCACATGTCCTCTCCATGAACTTCACGAGGGATCAACTATGTAGTCGACGCCACTGCAGCAAGCTAGTATTAGTATTCGTAAATTAATAGGTTTTTAGGTCTTCCATGATTATTGGGCAATCGACATTTCACCTAGCAGTAACATGCCACCATGTAATCGTGTTTACTATCAAGATTTGTACCCTACTTATATGAGCCACAAAAATATCTTTTTGCGAATTTTTGTGCGAACATAAATTATCTATACATACACCGGACATTTCTCGGAATTTTGACATTTCGAAAATAGACGCATTTTTCGCCTTTGTAAAAAAAGTGAAATTTCGGTATTCTGAAATGACTTTTCATGAGAATTTTTGCCCTTTCTACACTAGCACAAAAAAATATTTTTTGAGAATTATGTGTGAACATAAAATGTCTGGATATATACCCGATATTTTTTTTGGGGAATTTTGACATTTAAAAAATAGACGTTTTTTAGTCTTTGCAAGAAAGACAAATTTCGGTGTTCCAAAATGATGTTCGATAGATTTTTTAGTCCTTTTTAAACGGGCCATAAAATGTGTTTGTTTTTCCGAATCATGTGCAAAAATGAAATGTCCGAATATACACATGACATTTTCGTAATTTTTACATTTCAGAAATAGAAACTTTTTAGTCTATGTAAAAAGATAAATTTTGATGGTCCGAAATGACTTTTCATGAGAATTTTTTATCTTTTCCACACAGTACATAAGCAATGTCTTTTTTTCAAATTATGTGCGAACATAAAATGTCCGGATATATGTCGGACAATTTTTCGGAATTTTGGCATTTAAGAAATACACAATTTTTGTCTTTGTAAGAAAGACAAATTTTTGGTGTTCCGAAATGACTTTTGCGAGATTTTTGTTGTCTTTTTAAACGCAGCATAATTTTTTTTTCGAATTGTGTGCAAACATAAAATGTCCGAATATACACCTGATATTTTGAAATTTTCTCATTTATAAATAAGAAGAGAATTTCGGTGTTCCGAAATAACTTGTCACGAGATTTTTATGCTATTTAATATAATATTCAGATTTCAGAGCTTGATTTATTCATTCCAGTTATAATTTTCACTGGCACCATCAGTGAGCCAGAGAGCTCGTTGGCGTTTTGAAGCAGCCGTGTTCACAAAGGTTTTTGTTCACTATGCTTGATTGGGGATGCCTGTAACCCACGCGCCTTCTCGACCCAACTGTCCCCCAACAAGTCACATTTACAGCCGCCCTCCCTTGTCAGAGCATATCAAGTCCAAGCAATCGAGACCTTTACAGCTCTCCAATCACCCATACCCCCATATGATCGGTTTGTATTTTTGAATTCCGATCTCTGTTCGATATGTTTTTTCCTAAACACGTGAACATTTTTCGATTCGATGAAATTTCGTTTAACTCCGGGAATTTCAAACTGTGAACATTTTGAATCCGATTAAAATATGTGTTAACGTATTTTTCTAAAACCGTTGAACATTTTTCTAACCCGTGAATGTCTTCTTTTTCACCATTTGTTTAAATTTTTGTCACTTTTTATTAGAATTGACTTTTAAAAAACTTTAAACAAATTCTGAATTCCAGTAATTGAAAATGGATAAAATTAATTTGACAAATGATGACACACTGAACACTCAAAGCAGGCTAATGCAAACCTCTCTCAAGCAACTGTGCTAATCATCTGACGATACATGGCAGATTTTTCTATCGCTCGACCTGACATTCCCCGCCCACACTCCCACTCCTTCTCTCCACACTACGCCACCGCTGCGGCCGAAAAAAGTCAAGCAGCCGCAGAACCTGCACGGCGTCCTCGGGTGGTCCTACCACGGCCGCGGCAGGCATGTCGCTATGGAGAAGCGTTGGCTGCTGGCCGGGGGAGCGCCACTTGTGAGCGGCGGACTATTCCTGCGCCGACGCGCGCCGTCTCGGCGACCGCGACTCGGCCTCGTCGCTGCGGAGCTCACCAAGGCCCGCGCAGCTGCCAACGACTCGGTGGAGCCCGCGGAGCCCATGGCCGTCTACTTCTCCGACGTGCTCGCTCGCCGCCTCGGCCCGGCGTCGCGGAGATCCTCAAACATCTGGCTGATTGCTAGCATGGCGTCGAGGAGGAGACGTTCGACTGTGCGAGTTGCGAGTTCTCCGGCGACAACCGGCTCCCGCTGCTGCCCTGTGCGGCCTCGCATTCCACATGGACTGCATTTCTCCAACTCCACGTGCCCAGTGCCCTCTCTGGCTGCCGCCGCGGACGACGCCACCGCCCAACGTTCCTCGACGCCAGGGCAGCCGCAGCCTTCTCGGGGCTCTAGCAGGGCCGGCTTTGAGGCTCTCGTTGCTGGAATCGAGAGCTAGGGGCGCTGGCGTTCATGGCGGGCGACTGCGAATTCTTGCGTGTGGAGGACCTCGACATGCCGTTACTTACGGGTGTTCATTGCTGCGTCGCTGGGACAAGGAGGTGGTGCTGCTCGTCGTCTTTCACTCCTTCTGCCTTGCTGGGTCAACGACTGAAGTAAGTGCCTCGTCAGGAAATACTGTTCCGATATGTCAGTTTGCTCACCCGCACGCAAACTCCACTGGCACAGCAATGAATTCTTGTCTCCAGGTTCTACCCAACCACCGTGTATTCTGTCAGGTCCTACCCAACCAGCTTGTATTCTGTCAGTGTATTCATCTTGTATTGGAAGATACCTCCTTTTACCACATATTATAATCAATCCAGCACAGATCGCAACACCAACATGGACGATAGTGATATCGAGATCCGTGGCGCTCGGGAGCCAAACCTCCGCTTCCCACAAGAAATAGCCTATTGATCTCTATGTTCCACACCACTTTGATGCGCCTTCACTGTTTTCTTTCGAAACATGGTTCCGTGTATTCACATAGAACGTTGAAACTTGAAACTGAGAACATCATCCCAGGAGAACATATATAACTAGCTCACGTTTTACCAAAGTTTAGTGTCTAGGAAACAAAACAATCCAGCCTAATGGTATATTAGAGTACTGTGAGCTTCAATTGCCATACTATACAGCTTTGCTGAACATACTAACCAAGTTTGGAAATATCATAAGAGCATATAAAACATATAACACGCCACCAAACAAGTGAAAAACATAGGACGCCCCTGGAACTAAACAAACTAAAACATCTGCTACTTTAACTATAATAAATCACACAACATTACAAAACTAACGTGAACGCTACAGGCAGACATGAACAACGAAAGCATAGAACAACGAAATCGAGACTGGCACGCAACACGCACCATCTCAAAAACAAAAGCAAAACACAAGACAGCAAGAAGCCAAGAACTACCAGTGGACGAGAGACATGTAAATCTAAGTTTTTAACATCTATTACATCACGACAGACAGCAAAACAGTCTCAGGACCTCAGTACCAATACCACGACAGATAGATCATTCCGACATTAAGATGACTCATAGAAACAATAATAAAGCAGCTCTCCTAAACAGCAAGAGCAAGTAGTAGTAGCAAAACACGACCTCCAAAAAGAGCCTAGAGCTTGTCCTCGAAATCAGACAGGGGAGTCATCTGTTCCTTGAGCCCCTTCCTCTTGCGGATCTCCTTGACGAGGGTAGCAGACTGCGTCTCGGGTCCAGAGGATCAGAGTTCATCACGTCCCAGTGGTCAAACACGCACTGGGGGAAAGCCTGGCCGGAAGTCGCCGCCCTGAGGGTGGCCGAGAAACCGAAGGACTCGATGACGGGGAGGTAAGCCTTGATGTTGTAGAGTGGGGTACCTGGCCTCTGCATCTCCTCAAACACGTGCCCTCTCTTCTGGTTCAGGACGCCATAGATGCCACCAAGAGCACCCTCCGGGGCCTGGATCTCAACCAGGTAGACAGGCTCCAGCAGCCTTGGCTTGGCAGTGAGCTGGGAAGCAAAGATGACCCTCCTGGCCGTTGGGATGACCTGGCCACCACCCCTGTGGATAGCGTCAGTGTGGAGGACAACATCACAGACCTCAAAGCAGATGCCACGCATGTTCTCGTCAGCCAGTGCACCTTCCTTGGACGCCCACTGGAACCCAGCCACAACAGAGTCCTTGATTTCACTCAGGTACTGCACTCCCTTACACATATCAACCACCATGTTGGGGCCAGTGGTCTCAGGTCCAAAGCACCAGATCTTCTTGGCGAGATCCTTGTCCCACCCAAACTCCTCAGACAGGATCTTGGAGCGCACCTTAGGATCATCTCGTGGACCAATGCGTCCCTCATCAATGGCCTCGGGCAATCCCTCCTCCAGCGGGCGAGCCTCCATGTAGAGACGGTTGTGCTTGTTTGGGGACTTGCTCATGACAGTACGGCATGACTTGTCCAGAACAGTCTCGCGGAAGGAGACGACAGGAGGGGAAACAATGATTTCAGCACCACCCATGAAGTCATCCTGCAGGTCCTTCAGGCAGATTTCAAGGTGAAGCTCACCAGCTCCAGCAATGATATGCTCACCAGACTCCTCAATGGAACAGAGGACCATAGGATCAGACTTGGCCAACCGCTTCAAACCTTCAACCAGCTTAGGGAGATCAGAGGCCACCTTGCACTGAACAGCAACACGCACAACAGGGGACACAGAGAACTTCATTGCTCTGATTGGGCAGGCATCAACTTCCTTCTCACCTGTCAGGGTTGCATTCTTCGTGATGAACTGATCCAAACCAACCAAAGCAACAGTGTTTCCACAAGGAACATCCTCAACCGACTCCTGCTTCTTTCCCATCCAGATAACAGTACGCTGGACACTCTTGGTGTAGAGATCTTTCTTCTGGCCAGGAACAAAGTTGGGACCCATGATACGGACCTTCATCCCAGTTGCAACCCTCCCAGCAAAAACACGACCAAAGGCAAAGAATCTGCCCTTGTCAGATGCGGGAATCATCTTGGAAACGTACAACATAAGAGGACCATCGGGGTCACAGTTTCTGATAGCATTTGCATATATATCATCAAGGGGGCCCTCGTACAAGTTCTCAACACGATACCTCTGAGCCTTCGAGGGAGAGGGCAGGTGGTACACCATCATCTCAAGTAGAGCACGACTGGCAGGCAACCAAGCTTGCATGACACGCTTCATGAAAGCCTTGCCCATCAGGTCCTTCTCATCATTCTTCATGGTCACACCAAGCTTCTTCAACATAGGCCACAACTTATCCTTCTGATCATTCATGCAGATTTCAATGATTTGCTTGATTGGCTCATAGCAGAACTGAACAAAACCTCTCTTGCAGGTACCTGAGCCAGTGTTCTTGGAGGTCCATTTCTTTGTGGCTGGGTCAAAGAAGTTCTCACCCCACAGCCTCTCCATCATCTTTGATTCATCAACTCCAAACTTGGATGCATACATCTTAGCAAAGTTTGTAAGGGTAAAAGCCCACCCATGCAAACCAGCAGAGAATGCAACAGTCCCCTTCTCTGGGTACACTTGGACATCACCAAGAAGCGCATCTTCATATGTTGCCATGATGACATTGGCATTCTCAATGACACGGAGAAAGTCTGATAGGCTTCCTCACCGTCAACTTGAAGCTCAAGGAAACACCTGTCCATCTTGTTGACGGTAAGGACAGGTCTAATCCTCTCACCAAGAGCCTGGCGCAGAACAGTTTCAGTCTGGACACAGACACCCTCAATACAGTCAACCACCACCAAAGCACCATCAGTGATACGAAGAGCAGCTGTGACTTCAGAAGAAAAGTCAACGTGGCCAGGTGAATCAATAAGGTTGATCAAGTAGTCGTTGCCATCCCTGTCGCCCTTGTAACTGGCAAGTGAGTCATCACTCATCTCATAGTAGAGAGAGATACCCGTGGACTTGATAGTAATACCACGTTCTGCCTCATCTGCACGGGTATCAGTCATGCGAACATCACCAGCAACTTCCTGGGCAATAATCCCAGCAGCTGCCACGAGGGAGTCCGTAAGGGTAGACTTGCCTGTAATCATGTAAGTAATATGTAAGAAGGGTGCACAATGTAAGTATTCACAAAATAAAAAGTAGCATGTTTAGTACAGTACAGCACAAGTTATATGAATAGATAAATTGAACATATTAACATTTATAAAACGGAAATAAGACATAACAGCACAATAGATTGAAAGAATAGAAGATGAATATAATATAATTCAGACATTTAGTAACATGGCTAGGTGTGATTAAGTTTAGGAGTGCAAAATGGATAACTTAGAAGTTGAAATAAATACAGGCATTAACACAAGTGCAAGTCACTAAACTGGGTAGAGTTTGAGACGTTGGGCAATAAGTTAATGGTTACGTTGAAGCATATTAAAGTAGTAGAACTATCATATAATGAGCAGTACTAGTAAACTACAGGTCACGCAATAAGATGAACTGGTAATTTCAGGGATGAAATTAATGATGACAAAACAAGATCAAGAGCTTATTAAACTAAACAAATATGAAGAGAAAAAAGGCTATAACATAAATCAACAAGATTCAACAGCATAAAGTCAATAGTTGGATACCACTGTTAACTTTTCAGGCACATACCATGGTCGACATGAGCAATAACAGACATGTTTCTGATATTGTTCTTTTTGTCCATAATGTTGCGGAGCTCCTCCGCTGTAAACTTCACCATCTTGACTGCTTTTGAATGTCACTCTGGGAATATAAGTTTCTGCTGAAAGAATAGCAATCTATTAGAGCCGAACAAGAATCAGGTTTGAGTAAGTAAACGTGAAAACTGTTGGACACCCATATGTTTTGAAAACTATACCATTTCTTTACCAACACTTCGACCACACTCGATAAAACTAATACGTAAGAATTAATGAGACAATGTTCAGAAACTCAACTGTCAAGTTCACAGAGAAGACAGCAAACAAATACTCAGGGCACTTAGCATAACTGTTTGAAAAAAAACTAACAAGAGAATGTTCAGGAAACTTGATAGTCTAAAGTGCACCAAAAAGACAACAACATAGCAAATGCTGGCGCTCCACCACTGAAGTGGCTGCACAGCTATAAATCACGAACAGGTAATGGATTTAACTAACTAAACCTTCTGGTACTTCCAGATCCAGCAAAACTTACAAAACGATAGATCATCAAATAACTTTATAGAGTCAATCATATCTTAAAGCTAGAAACGATTATTAAGTAGATACACCAAAAAGTTCGGTTACTTGAATAAGAATGAATTTGCTGATGATAAATTGACCAGTAAGACATAGAACTAAAATTTCACTACCACATACTATAAGGCTCTAGTTACCACAAATTAAACTACATAAAGGCAACTCATGATCAAACAGGGAAGCAAGGACAGATGCAACGATTCTCCTCGTTTGACACATCAAACAAAAAATATGCAAAGCAAGCAGTGATATCTATCTCCATATCCTCCACGCTGAAACCGAGAGAACAAGTAACAGAATACACGAGGCAGGCAAGCGAGCTCTACTACCCTACAGCTCGAACAGTCTAGCGAACCCCGTGACGGTGTAGCAAAATCGACAGTACGAACACAATAACGGAGTAAATCCGAACGACAGATCCACGTTAAACACGACGGAATTCGGCGTGTCTACTCCACTACACCTACGAAGCGAACATCTAGCGGGCACAAATTGAAATCGGTAGACGACTGCGGGAGGAAAACGAAGAGCATCTATCTACCGAGCAGGATGAAGGAAACAGTAGATCTGCTACGTTTAAGAACTGGGGAAACACGTGCACCCCTACCGACGGATCCAGCGAACCAGAGCGCATCCAGCGAGACTAAGCCCAGCGAAATCGACCAGTAACCGAAGCTCGAGCGCATCCAGCGAGACTAGAACCAGTGAAATCGATCGGCTAGGACGGCCGGACGCAACGACGAAGCAACCGGAGAAGCGGGGGAGAGAGAACGGGGGTCTCACCTTGCTTCCGCCTCCCGAGCGGAGCGGAGAGACGAGACGAGGAAGGGGCGGCGGCGGCGGGTTTAGGGGACTGGCGGAGGAAGGATGGATGGGGAGAAGACCTAGGCTGCGCCTGCCGATATATACGCTGCCGCTAACGCGCTGGCCACGAATGCGCTATCATCTTTTTTTTTTCTGGGGAGCGCCTCGGTGGCATGTCACCGATGAACAGTGCCGTGCCTTGCACTCTGGGCCGTTGGATCGAAAATGAGCAGACCAGATTAACGCACTGTAGCGCGAGTACTGTAGCACATGTACTGTAGCAGATACCCTGTAGCGCGCGCACTGTAGCAGATGCACCGTAGCAGATGTTCATCTATCCATCGATTTTGGATCCAACGGTGAAAAACGGGGCGCATGTCACGGTTACTGTTCACCGGTGATGGCATGTCACCGGATCTCGATCCGCCTCGGTCTCGGTCGAGTGAGAGCATCTCCAGCAGATCCGGCATATCTGGTACCGTAAAATCGTTAAAACATGTTTAACGGTACCGTGCGGACTGCGGCCAATAGATCCGCAAAAATTTACCGTAAACCCGAATATCTCTACAATAACTAAACTCCCAAGGATTTGAGCTCTATGAAGTATGCCACGTGTCGGTGTGCATGTGGTGACAGAATAAATGCGCAAGAAAAAAAATAAAATGCATGTGCATACGTCGACTGCCACCATTTTTTAATTAATATGTGGGCTTTAATTACATACACGAAGCCATGTATGGCTTTGGACCACCGGCTGAAGATTAATTCATCATTAGTCGTTAATCTTGCCGCTTAATCCATGCATAATGCCTCGATGCGCGTAGGGTAGCTATGTAGTTATATCATATTTCTTCGTTTTACCATGTATGGTTGACATCATCTATACAATATCTAAGCTCTAGCCATCTGTGTGAGGCAAGTTCATGTTATTATAGTATACGTTACATTCTTTTTTACAGATTATTAGTATTACTTCACCATTTTATTGGTTTAAACCCAACTAATGAACTGGGCGGTCTAACTGGTGACCCACGAACCGAGACCCTCCCCGGTTCGGTCACCGGTCCGGCTTTTGAAACTACGGTGGCTGTATGTGATACACTGTTTACAACTTGTACAATGTGTGATAAAGTGGACGGTCTAATTTAGTTTCCAATTTGTATACTTTTTCATATTATAATGGGCTATTGTGAATCAAAGGTCGAGTGAGTAGTTTCATAGCTCTATTTATTTTTAACTACTGCCAAGCATGCTATGTTCAAATTTTGTGGTACGCAAAGTGCCACTCTTTTTTGTTACAATACAAATATATTAAGCCTACTGAAAGATAATTGATAAACATATACTTTTGCTTTTTAATTTAATTTTGTCACCTTTATGTGTTGTACATATTTGATGCATTACATACCCATTAATCTGACCAATAGAGAAAGAACCCTAAGTTTTTTTTTTGTTACAGAGAGGTAAACATGGGTAGGCATCATGCACATAAGCAAAGAATAGCACCTAATGAGCATGGTGGTCTCATGACTAATAGAGTAGAATAAATGAATGGTTCGATGTCTTGGAGTTCTGCAACTTGGGAAAATTAAATCTACATACTGTGATGGAAGGGAAGGTACGATTGAGTATACAAGCATCAAACAATAGGTTGTCAAATGTGACATTGTGGTTGATTGACTTGATTATCTTAGAAATGGAACAAGGTAGCAAATTATCGCATTTGAGACGATTTCTTTTCCTGTTTGAGTTCTTAATTTGTTTAAGTCTAATTTTAACAGTTTCTCCGTATGAGTTATTTTCTCTTCGTGGTAAAAAATATTGAGGCATGTACACCATTTTTTTTGCCAGTGTACAAACTAGCGCGACAAGGCGCGCCAATTCCTTCTAGTTCTTTGAATATTTCATGTGGTTTTCTAGTTTTGTATCCTACTAGTATGTCTCGACCAACAATACGCTGATCTAGTTTTTTTTATCCTAGTATGTCTCTCTAACCAAGTGCCAACAACCTAACCCCCGAAGTGGCCGCACACTGCGCAGGCCGCCTTGCCCGCGACCGGCCGCGAGGAGGAGCATCGGCCGGAGACATGACTGCTCGTGCAACGCCACCACCTCGAAGAATCTATTGATGGGATTTCCCAAGGCACCGGCGACGATGACTCTTCTTTTTTCTAGGAAGCTATGGGCACCGGCGACGGAGGCACCGCAAGGAGCCGCGCGTGAACCTCGCGTCGGGCCGTTGGAATCAACAAGAATGGCTTTGAATCAGATCGTCCGCCGAAAATTGCCGGAATTGAGACTGGTACGATGGATCTAGGTCGGAATGGAGACTACGCCGACGGTTCGAGCTGAAATTTCCTTCATGCCAACCATTGACCTGGTTAAGCGAAAATATAAAAGTTTCGATCTAAGGGATATGAGTTTTGTTTTAAGGTTCACCTTAAGAAATACTAGTAGCCTTGCACGTGCACGCACAGCGCTCTACAAGACACGTCTTATGATTAAGTTGAAGGTCACTTTTTAGTTTTTACATTCATAGTAAACATGCACGTGCACGCACGTATAATAATCTATAATAAAAACATTTGTTTTGAATCTTATTTCTCTCTTAGTGAGTTTTTTACCGAGTCATTTAAATATGTCTCATGGCCAATGATGTATATTGTACTGATAAAAAATCTCAATTACAATGTCACGAGAGTAATTTATCAGAACACAAAATAAACTTAAAAATCGGCTTACTCCATTACAGAGACATCATCGACCATATTGATGCACAAGCAAAGTTCATCTATTGAGTCGAATCGTCGTTTGTTGGCTTGGCAAACGGTGAAAGGAGAAATGATTGCGATATAGTATATGCATCTACACTTATAAGTCAAGTAAATGTGCAACATTAGGACATGTATCAACAAATTCATCGAATAAGTTTACTATCATTATCCAAGTGAAAACCAACTGTTATTTAAAAATGATAATCAACTAATATGCAAAAAAAAATTGTCACACATATGCGCACATATACAATAATGTACGTATGAATTCAATATTTCTTTGCAAGAGGTAGCATCTCCACGAAGAAAATAATATGAAACCGAAGACGTCGGATATCAATATGCATGTTGCTTATATTGAATCTTCAAATCACTTGGAGTAACGGATAATCCGATATCATGTAATCAAATGACCTCTGTCCAAAACCGGTAAAGATATATACATATTTATCCTCTTGCCTGAAGCATGCACAATACTGGGAAAACAATTCAACCGAATATTGTGACCTTCAATTAGAAAATATAGACCATTAGTAATAGCCTGAATCACAGCATAGTATAAATTCAACATCTTAATATGATACCACAAAGATACTCTTAACTATAGCTAGCTTGTTGGTTGGATATACAAGCAGTCAATCATGCATGTAAAATAGGCAGATGTGAGTGTGCTTAGCTTCCGAAAAGAAAATTTACAGGAAGAAGGGCACGAAGCAAAAAACCTCAAATGTATAAAGGAAATTCGCTCCAAACAATCAACTTGCCAATTGGCAACTATCAATTTCCATGCCAGAACGCATAAGCAATCGTCATGGCAGCTTGGCAGCTATCAGTTTCCATGAGCCTTGGCCATGACGACTCTGAACCATGGCCAGTTAACGTCCTAAGACAATGCTTGTTAGCCATGATCAGTATATATCCATACAATATAATGGTAATTAAACGGAACATGAGGCTTGGCCATGACGACTCTGTACTACTGTATCATCATTCTCTATTATGTAGTGGAGTACTAACTATTGTCAGTATTAGATATTCGGCAACCTGATACATATGCGCATCCATGGTCGGTGTCGGGGACTACTGTATCATCATTCTCTATTATGTAGTGGAGTACTAACTATTGTCAGTATTAGATATCCGGCAACCTGATACATATGCGCATCCATGGTCGGTGTCGGGGACGGTGGAAGCGGCGTGGATTCAGGGCGGCGCAGCGGCACGGAAGCGTGGTAGCCTGGATGCAGAGGGCGTGGCGGCCCTAATCGTGCAGCGGATGGCGGCGTGGTGTCTCCGGCCGGCGGCTGGGAGGGGCGTCAGCCAGGCGGGGATGTAGGTTGGCTGACGGCGGGCGCCGGGCGCTCCTTGGCTGTTTCGTCTCAGGCGTGCTGCAACACGACGGGTGATGACGTAGAACAACACGTTCGCTGTGAGACCCCAAGTGTAAGGTTTGATGTAATTTAGCAGCAAGTTTTCCCTATAAAACCAAGATTATCAATCCAGTAGGATTTGGAGAAGGCTTCTAAAAGGTGTCAACGGCGTCGTTTACGATAATTGACGTGGACCTGCGCACAGTCGAACAAACTACTTTGCCCCAACGAAGCAGAGAGGTTGTCAATCTCTCCGGCTTGCTGAACACAAAAAATTAAATGTATGTGTGTAAAATAATATGAGAGTAAAAATGACCAGCGAGAAAAATGACTTAGAAAAGCTATTAGAAAGGTTGTAACCAATATAGCAAAATAGGACCGGAATCCACAGTTCACTAGTAGCGTCTCTCCAAAAGATAAACATGTTGGGTAAACAAATTACAGCGAGGCAATTGACAAACATGGGCGCAACACAATACTATCATGACACAAAGTTCATCGTTTCATTTAATATGGGCATTACGACAAAATACATAGACCGTTATCCATTCTATGACTAATAATCCACCCCGGGATCGCTATCCAGTCTGTCACCCGAAAGTATTAAGTTGCAAGCAACAGATAATTACAATAAGCATGATGCGTAATGTTGATACGTGCAATTTGTATCATCATTTATACAACTTTTAGTATCATATTAGAATGTTATTTGCATTGTTATATCATTGTTTTTACATGTTTTAGATGATTTATGGGACTTTCATACAAAGTCCCTATTTTTTGTATTTAATTTCTGGGAGGCAGAAAACTCTTTTTCTTGTTTTTAATGTTTCAGGAGCTACAGGGATCAAATAATAAAAAAAAATACCAGCTGGTTTTTCATCGGAGAAAGGCAGAGGGAAGAAGACCGAAGAGAGGAGAGCCACGAGGCCCAAAAGGGGTGGGCCCACGCGGCCAGCCACTAAGTGGGGCTCGAGCACCTCCTCGCCTGGGGCTTTTTATCGACGCCTTCGTCTCGCCCGAAAAGTTACGCCCTAATTTTTCCGAAACCATCCGAGGCCGCGGCGAAACTCCTGATTCCCTCCGAGGGGGATCAGATCCTGCTGCTCCGGAGCTCCGGAGAAGGGGGAAATCATCGTCATCGTCATCACCTCTCCTCCTTGGCGTGGGAGGAGGCCTCTACATCATCACCATCACCAAGACCAGCACCATCTCCATCATCATCTCCGTGATCCACTCCGTCCCCTCGTAGTTTGAGAGTTGCTATACCCTAGATACTTGTCTTGTGCTACTATTCATGTTTGTGATTGAGTACTTGTCATTATTTGGTGGTGAAGTTATATTTTCAGATTGTGTTGTACCACTTATGCCACTGAATATTATCATGTTTGCACGTTGTGAGTAGTTTCCATATGTTCCTGAGGGCATAGGATGAATTGGCAATGATTTATATATAACATGTGTTGGTATTTTGTCAAGAGTTTATCTTTTATGTGATTCTATGATGGTGTTGTGCGAACGTCGACTGCACAACACTTCACCTATATGGGCTCATAGGAGAACACCGTAGTATAATGAATTGAGGGAGACTTGGGAGGACATGTAAACCTGGGACCGAATCATGAAGTTATATTATGAGGGTATTAGTATCGGGGACCTTAGAGTGTAATGCTATGGTGGGACTTTATGTCTTAATAATTCTTGTGCAGTCATTTACTTGGCCACATGATCCATCATAAGGGGTTGTAGTTTATTTATTTAGCTATACCTAATAATGGCTCCGTCCAAAGAAGATTAAAACTTGACAAGATATTCAACGTGTTGTTTAATAAATCTCTATGCCTAGCAATATCCATGCCGCCCTCGGGAACGTTTTCCACATATAAGTTACACATCACTTGAGCTTGTCCTCTTGCACATAAGAGGATTGGGCTTTCTCTCTTTGAGAGCTTTGACTTGCTACTGTTTATTTTCTGCATTGCAACTATACAACCAAAATACCAAAAACACTTGCATCTTTTATTGTTTTATTTATCAATCTTACTAACCAATACCTTCAGCTCCTCGTGGGTTCGACAACCTTTTCTAATTGAAAGGTACTACAATTGATCTCCTGCACTTGGGAGTCATCAAGATACTTTTCTGGCGCCGTTGCCGGGGAGCGTAGCGCTATTGGTAAGAAGTTTGGTAAGGAAACTTGAAAGCTGTTTTATCTCATTGTTACTATGGCATTTATGAATCGTTCCTCGCTGCACTTGCTCTATATGACAGTGCTTATGCCACTACTCCTAAAGTGGTTGAAACTACTGTGTCTGAGGTACCTAAAGTGGGATTTAAAATTCCCGTTGGTCATGTTAAAAGAGTTATGAAAAATCCATTTACAGGTGATGGAACTAAGTCTGCACGTGAACACATGGAGTTAATTGAAGACATATGTGGTTTATTTAGACTTCCTGGTATTTCTGAAGATCAGGTAAAAAGGAAGTTATTATATTTGTCTTTATCTGGTAATGCTCGTGATTGGTACAGGTCTCTTGATGAAGAGGTTGCTATTGAATGGAATATCTTGAGGAAGGTTTTCTTTCTTAAATATTTTACTCCTAAAGAAGCTTATGAGAACCGCTGCTATATATTTAATTTCTGGCCACATCTGGGAGAGAGTATTACTCAAGCTTGGGGGAGGTTAAAGGAACTCCTTCGCAAGAATCCTTGTCATGATCTTACAAGGAAACTTATATTGATAAACTTTTATGTGAGGCTACCGTCGAAGCACAAGGAAATTCTGGATAATTCATCTGGTGGAAGTTTTACTAATAATACTGAAGAAGAAGCATGGAATTTATTGGAGACTATTTCTGAAAATACTAGTCACTGGGATCTTGATAAAGGTAATGAGCCTATTTTGATTATGGATATTCATGTGTAGAGAACTTCTCTACTTCTATGTTGTTTAAAAATCTGAGTGATACTTTTAATCTTGATCCTTATGTTATAATTGAGATAGCTAAAGGTTTTGCTGAGCATATCGTGTTCCTCAAAGTGGTTTTGAAGTTTATGTTGAACCTGTTAAACAATCTATTGTTGTTCCTAAAGTTATTAAACAGGCAGAACCAGTGTCATCTGTGACAATTGAGAGTATGTTGAACCACCTCCATATCCAAACCAAGTTAAGGAGAATTTACTTATTGCTGTTACTAACAAGAGTAACAGAAGATGTTCTCAGCCTTATGAACAGGTGGAAGTCAACAGTCAAATTTCAATTATCAAACAATTAAATGAAGAAGACCCTGTTGATGTTTATTTATGTGAAGATGCTACTAAGTCATCAAAGGTAATTCGGCCAAAGTTGGTAAACCTGTTATATCATGCTCTATTGGGACTTCAAGTTATCATGGTCTATGTGATATTGGAGCAAGTATTAGTGTCATTCCATATTCTCTTTATCTTGAAATCAAGCCTGATATTGATCCTATCATTATGGAAGAGACAGGTATGACAATTCAACTTGCTAATAAAGATTATATTAGTCCATTTGGAATTGTTAGAGATGTTGAAGTATTGGTTGGCAAAATAAAATATCCTGCTGATTTTATTGTGCTTGGTTGTCCTCAAGATTCTTTTTGTCCTATCATTTTTGGTAGACCTTTCTTAAACATGTTGGTGCTGAAATTAATTTGCCTAAAGAGAAAGTGTTTATTAAATGTGCTGGTGAAAAACTTGAGTTCAACTTTTCCAAATTTGCTGATAAACATGTTGTGAAAGAGCCAATTTCTGAAGATATAATTGAAACTCTTGCACATATAGCTGTAGCTTCAACAGATGTTGTAGAACGTTATATGCTTAATCAAGATGAACCATTTAATGATGAGGAAAAGGATGCTTTAGAACAAATATTATGGCAACAACCACCACAATTACAATTGCATATCCCACCTGATAATTTAGGAGTGCTACCACCACCTAAAGGGGATCCTAGCTTTGAATTAAAACCTTTGCCTACAAATCTGAAATATGCATATTTGGATGAGAAGAGCATATATCCTGTCATTATTAGTGCTAACCTTTCAGCTGAAGAAGAAGAGAAATTACTTGATGTGCTTAAAGCTCACCGACCAGCCATTGGATACTCTCTTGATGATCTTAAAGGTATAAGCCCAGCTCTATGTATGCATAAAATTAATTTGGAAGAGGATGCAAAACCTGTTGTTGATTATCAACGCCGTCTCCATCCAAAAATGAAGGAAGTGGTAAGGAAAGAGGTAATAAGACTTATTGAAGCTGGTATCATTTATCCATAGCTGATAGTAAGTGGGTTAGTCCAGTTCATTGTGTTCCTAAAAAGGGTGGAATGACTGTTGTTCCAAATGATGAGGATGAACTTGTGGCTCAACGTACTGTTGTTGGTTATAGGATGTGTATTGATTTCAGAAGTTAAATAAAGCAACTCGTAAAGATCATTACCCATTGCCATTTATTGATCAAATGTTAGAAAGGTTATCTAAACACTCTCACTTTTGTTATTTAGATGGTTATTCAGGTTTCTCACAAATTCCAATCCATAAGGATGATCAAGAAAAGACCACTTTTACTTGCCCATATGGTACATTTGCTTATAGGAGAATGCCATTCGGGTTATGTGATACCCGATGAGCAAGTCTTGATGCCTGCACAAATAAACGGGATTAGGTTGAGACTCCAAGTGCAGAGTGTATAGTAAGTAGAAGACAGTTTTCCCCACGAGGGGTGACTCGAGGGTTTAATATCGAACTCTCGGGGAATCTGCAGTGGTAGATTTATCTTCTTATCCTTCTTTTGGTTACCTACAAAACAAGGTTAGATGTTTTGGTCCTCAACCTCACCTGTGGTTGTCAAGCACAAGGTGTAAGAATGATATCAGGATAGTTATGCAATGCAAACAAGAAATAAATATGCAATGATGGTGGATGCAATGATAAATGATATTTTTGGGTTTTTAAATGATGTATGCAAGATGAAAAGTATTTTTGTATTTTCGGATTTAATGATGGCTGAAAAAAGAAAAGTGGTATATGGTGTTGGAAAGGTGTTTCTTATGATTAAAAATGGACTGGGGTTCATGGTTTCACAAATGCACTCTCTTTATAAAGTGGTAGACAATGGAACACACAAAGTTAACATATGAGATTGCAACACAGGGTTTGATAACAAGTTACTTAGATATATGGGCATCACGTCCTAACATAGAGATCTTTTGGTTATTAACCTTTCTTATACTCCACCAAGATGCGAACTAAATCATAACACCTCAGTAATTAAGATAACTCAGAGTAAAGCATTAAGTATCATGACATGAAATGAAAATAAGAACATGCTAGATCTAGTCATGGAGTAGTGGCAATGGTCACGCCCACATCCCCGATAGCATGGTATTTTAGTTTATCCCTAGTGAGGTAACAAAGTAAGGTAAACACCCAACTGGATCACGATATTAAGTTGTCAGCTTACCGCACTAGCCACCCCCCGTTACTCCAACTAATGCACACGTTCCCCCTCACACGCTATCATAAACATGCTTGATCAAAACAAGTAGACAAGAACGGGGTACATAATATGCATCTATACTCATAACTGAAACAAACATTGCAATCTCAAACATATATTAACTCATAAAGATCCACCACAAAGGTATTACAACGTGACCGTAATCATGTTCAGCAGCTCATACGGTGCTAATTAGTGAAGCTCAAGAGAGGAGAGATACATAAGTTACTTCCACAAACCCATAGTCCAGAGGTGGACTACTCCCTCTTCATCATGGAGACGGTGGAGAATTCGATGGAGAAGATGGAGACCACGCCGGCAGCGCCCCGCCGGAGTTTTCCCCCTCCAATCTGCAGCTCCTGATCTCCGTTTCGGTGTTTCTGTGTTTTTGCGGCGCTCTTTCCAGAGAACGACGGGGGACCTTTTTTATAGGCGTTTTTAGGTCAAGACGAAGGCGGTGGAGCGAAGATCGACGGCAACGGAGCCACGAGGCCCAAACGGGTGGGTCCCACGCGGCCACAGTACCTGGCCGCGTGGGCCAGACCCGTTTGGCCCTCGGGTCTCCGTTTGCTTGCTTCCTTTTTCCGTAGTCCTTCTTCCTTCCAAATATTGACGCCCGTAAATTTCCAGGTGATTTCGTTGACGTTTGGGTCCCTGAAACATTAAAATACAAAACTAGGGTTTTCTGCCTGTGCAGGGTTAATTCCAAATAAATGGGAAAACTATGAAGTATTCCCAAAATCATGATAAAACATTGATATAACCCTTATATGATGCAAATATGATTGGAATATAAGCAATTAAAGTGCAAAGTTCATGTATGCATTTTACATGCATCATTGACCTATCCATAGAAGCTTTTAGTTGTTTGATCCTAGTTTCATATTTGGATTCTATAGAATTCCCAAATAAATTTTCCATCAAATTATTAGCATGTGAGGGATTTCCAGAAGCAAATTTTCCACTAGTCAATGAGTCTAGAAAACATTTAGACCAGCCATCTATACCTTTATAGAAGTTTCTTATCACAGTGGCAGGAGTATATTTAATGACACCATTTTTACTAGTGTCCTTAATTCTATACCAAGCATCCATCAATGACTCTCCATAGTATTGACCAAAGTTGTTCATTTCAGCAGTAGGATTCATTTTAGCAAGTTTTTTTGGTATTTTTAATTTTTTATGCAAAACTAAAATAAATATGATATGATATGCAATGACACTAACAAAACAAATAAATTGCTTTGTAAGTAAAGATGGATAAGATGGTGCTCACGTAGGTGCAACCTCCCCAAGCTTAGGTGTTTGCACAAGTTGGTGGCGTTGACTTTGTTGTGAGATGAATGCGATGATGCACACCCTTCGATAAATCTCTCAGCTACGATTCCCCGGCAACGGCGCCAGAAAACGTCTTGATACCCGATGAGCAAGTCTTGATGCCTGCACAAATAAACGGGATTAGGTTGAGACTCCAAGTGCAGAGTGTATAGTAAGTGGAAGACAGTTTTCCCACGAGGGGTGACTCGAGGGTTTAATATCGAACTCTCGGGGAATCTGCAGTGGTAGATTTATCTTCTTATCCTTCTTTTGGTTACCTACAAAACAAGGTTAAATGTTTTGGTCCTCAACCTCACCTGTGGTTGTCAAGCACAAGGTGTAAGAATGATATCAGGATAGTTATGCAATGCAAACAAGAAATAAATATGCAATGATGGTGGATGCAATGATAAATGATATTTTTGGGTTTTTAAATGATGTATGCAAGATGAAAAGTATTTTTGTATTTTCGGATTTAATGATGGCTGAAAATAGAAAAGTGGTATATGGTGTTGGAAAGGTGTTTCTTATGATTAAAAATGGACTGGGGTTCATGGTTTCACAAATGCACTCTCTCTTTATAAAGTGGTAGACAATGGAACACACAAAGTTAACATATGAGATTGCAACACAGGGTTTGATAACAAGTTACTTAGATATATGGGCATCACGTCCTAGCATAGAGATCTTTTGGTTATTAACCTTTCTTATACTCCACCAAGATGCGAACTAAATCATAACACCTCAGTAATTAAGATAACTCAGAGTAAAGCATTAAGTATCATGACATGAAATGAAAATAAGAACATGCTAGATCTAGTCATGGAGTAGTGGCAATGGTCACGCCCACATCCCCGGTAGCATGGTATTTTAGTTTATCCCTAGTGAGGTAACAAAGTAAGGTAAACACTCAAGTGGATCACGATATTAAGTTGTCAGCTTACCACACTCACCACTCCCCGTTACTCCAACTAATGCACACGTTCCCCCACACACGCTCTCATAAACATGCTTGATCAAAACAAGTAGACAAGAACGGGGTACATAATATGCATCTATACTCATAACTGAAACAAACATTGCAATCTCAAACATATATTAACTCATAAAAATCCACCACAAAGGTATTACAACGGTGACCGTAATCATGTTCAGCAGCTCATACGGTGCTAATTAGTGAAGCTCAAGAGAGGAGAGATACATAAGTTACTTCCACAAACCCATAGTCCAGAGGTGGACTACTCCCTCTTCATCATGGAGACGGTGGAGAAGTCGATGGAGAAGATGGAGACCACGCCGGCAGCGCCCCGCCGGAGTTTTCCCCCTCCAATCTGCAGCTCCTGATCTCCGTTTCGGTGTTTTTGTGTTTTTGCGGCGCTCTTTCCAGAGAACGACGGGGGACCTTTTTTATAGGCGTTTTTAGGTCAAGACGATGTCGGTGGAGAAGAGATCGAAGGCAACGGAGCCACGAGGCCCGAACGGGTGGGTCCCACGCGGCCTGGTACTGTGGCCGCGTGGGCCATGCCCGTTTGGCCCTCGGGTCTCCGTTTGCTTGCTTCCTTTTTCCGTAGTCCTTCTTCCTTCCAAATATTGACGCCCGTAAATTTCCAGGTGATTTTGTTGACGTTTGGGTCCCTGAAACATTAAAATACAAAACTAGGGTTTTCTGCCTGTGCAGGGTTAATTCCAAATAAATGGGAAAACTATGAAGTATTCCCAAAATCATGATAAAACATTGATATAACCCTTATATGATGCAAATATGATTGGAATATAAGCAATTAAAGTGCAAAGTTCATGTATGCATTTTACATGCATCATTATGTAATGCTCCTGCTACTTTTCAAAGATGCATGAATGCTATATTTGCTGATTATATTGAAAAGATAATGGAAGTCTTTATGGATGATTTTTCTGTGTATGGTACTTCCTTCGATAATTGCTTGTTCAACCTTAACAAAGTTTTGCAGCGTTGTGAAGACCAACACTTAGTTTTAAACTGGGAGAAGTGTCACTTCATGGTTACTGAAGGTATTGTTCTTGGGCATAAGATTTCTGGAAAAGGAATAGAAGTTGACCCAGCAAAGATAGAAGCTATTGAAAAGCTGCCATACCCAAGGGACATCAAAGGTATAAGAAGTTTTCTTGGGCATGCAGGTTTTTATCGTAGGTTTATTAAAGATTTCTCCAAAATATCAAAACCCTAACCAATCTTTTGCAAAAGGATGTTCCTTTCTCTTTTAATGATGATTGCATTGAGTCCTTTAATATTTTGAAGAATGCTTTAATAAGTGCTCCTATTATTCAACCTCCTGATTGGAAATTGCCTTTTGAAATTATGTGTGATGCTAGTGATTATGCAGTTGGGGCTGTTTTGGGCCAACGTGTTGATAAGAAACTGAATGTCATTTATTATGCTAGTAGAACACTTGATGCTGCTCAAAGGAATTATGCCACAACTGAAAAAGAATTTTTAGCAGTGCTATTTGCTTGTGACAAGTTTAGACCTTATATTACTGATTCGAAAGTCACATTGCATACTGATCATTCTGCCATTAAATACTTAATGCATAAGAAAGATGCTAAGCCTAGATTAATAAGATGGGTACTTCTATTGCAAGAATTTGATTTACACATTGTTGATAGGAAAGGGGAAGATAATCAAGTAGCTGATCATCTTTCTAGAATGGAAAATATACCTGATGATCCTATTCCTATTAATGATAGCTTTGTTAATGAACAACTTGCAATTGTTAATGTTTCTAGTGCTAAAGTTGCATCTCCATGGTTTGCCAACTATGCAAATTTTATTGTTGGTAAAGTTTACCTCCACACTTCACTTTTCAACAAAGAAAGAAATTCTTTTATGATCTTAGACATTATTTTTGGGATGATCCTTTCCTTTATAAGAAAAGTGTGGATGGTATTATTAGACGTTGTGTACCTGAGCATGAACAACAGGCTATTATAAGAGATTGTCATGACAGTCCTATGGAGGGCATCATGCAGGAGATCGTACAGGTGCAAAGGTATTACAATCTGGTTTTATTGGCCTACTTTATTTAAGGATTGTGCTGAATATGTTAAATCTTGTGATAAATGTCAAAGAGTAGGAAATATTGGTAGGAGAAATGAAATGCCTATGAATTATTCTTTGCCACTTGAGCCATTTGATGTTGGGGTTTTGACTTTATGGGCCTTTCCCAGATCAAAGACAAAGCATACTCATATTTTGGTTGCAGTGGATTATGTTACAAAGTGGGTGGAAGCAATTCCAACCAAAGTGCAGATCATGCCACAGCAATGACGATGCTCAAGGACATCATTTTCCCCAGGTTTGGTGTTCCTAGGTTTTTAATTACTGATGGTGGTTCTCATTTCTTGCATGGTATTCTTAGAAAAACATTGGCAAAATATGATGTTAACCATAGAATTGCATCTCCCTATCACCCTCAAACAAGTGGACAAGTTGAATTAAGTAATAGGGAAATTAAACTCATTTTGGAAAGACAGTGAATAAGTCTAGATCTGATTGGCCACTAAAATTAATGATGCATTATGGGCTTATAGAACTGCTTTTAAAAATCCTATGGGAATGTCTCCTTATAAAATGGTTTATGGAAAAGCTTGTCATTTACCTGTTGAATTAGAACATAAAGCTAGATGGGCTATTAAACAATTGAACTTTGATTTTAAACTGCTGGAGAGAAGAGAATTCTTGATTTAAACCTACTTGATGAATGGAGAAATGAAGCTTATGAAAGTGCTAGAATGTTTAAAGAGAAAGTTAAATTTGGCATGACAAGAAAATTAAGAGAAAAAATTCAAAGTAGGTGATCAAGTTTTATTGTACAACTCTCGTTTCAAGTTTTCTGCAGGAAGTTAGCTTCAAAGTGGCAGGGACCATTAGTGATACAGGAGTGTACCGTTCAGGAGCTATCCGTCTTCACGGTGATATGAAAGGTAAACCTCATGTAGTCAATGGACAACGCCTTAAACATTATATTGCAGGAAGAGCTTCATCGGAAAGGTGGAGGAGTTGAATTTAAGACACCGGAGGAGGTAATTGCGAAGAATTTGCAGTTTCAGAAACCCAAAATCAATAAAGGTAACTTTTGTGTTGGAAAGTTTCTCGGAATTGCGTAAAATTTTACGGAAGTCATTTTTTATGGAAATTAACGTGTGGGACAAGAAAATGGACGAAGCGGAGACCCGAGGAAGGAAAAAGGGGTCCCACGCGGCCAGATCTTGGCCGCGTGGGCCACTCCTTTCCCCTCGGAGTCCCGTTCGTCTCGTTTTCGACTCCGACGCTTCGTCTTGACCTAAAAACCGTCAATATATACCCCTTTTCGTTGATCTAATCTCGCACCGAGCGTTCTCGAGCGATCTTTGCTTTTGCTGTTTCTGCCTGTCAGGTTTTTAGCTATGTCTTCGGGAGACTCCTTCCAATGCTCCTCCATGGACGATGATGATGATGAACTCGAGGGCAACAGCCCCACGTCCATATGGAGAGGAATAGGAAGAGGAAGGACTACTCGATGATGAAGACTACAAGCCCGACGAGGAGGAGATGGAGAAGGAGGAAGCGGAAGAGAAAGAATACAAGCCCTTCGTCGACATCGCACCTATTGCAACAGCACCACCTTCTCCTATCTCCGTTGCTGGTGTGAGGGTGAACGTGTCTCTTGGAAACAAGAGGCAGACGGCGCGCATGAGCACAGGAGGGAAGGCTCCTAGGCACGCACTTGCTAGCAAAAACGTGGTTTCTACTCTTATTGACAGGGAATTCAAGCGTGCCACCCAAGAGAACTATCCTGGTGAATGGGATCGTAAGATCCCAATGTAAAGTACCAAGCCCGGAGTGGAAGCCTAGCAAGAAGACGGTGGAGAAGAATCTCATGGGAAACTGGGAAAGCTGCAAGCAAGTTTGAGGAAGCCTACAATCTTATGATGAGCATCATTGGAGAACTTGAAGATAATTATTATGAGACAAGAAGAAGAGAAATAAAGAGGCTCTAGCAAACGTCAAGCTTGGGGGAGTTCCACCTAGTCTTTATCTCTACTAGTTTATCATATCTATCTAGTCATGGTGTGTTTTGCTTTTATCGTTTAGTTATCAATATCTCTTAGGCGTGTGTGAGCTCATGGAGCATTATCATGTATCTCTATCTTGTGGTTTATCAATGAATATTAAAGTATGGTGTCATCCATGATTCCTTGTTTGGAGATTTATGGGTAACACTCATGCAAATGAGCGTGGCATATTTAGAAGTTTCAGTCACATCTTGCCTTGAACTTAATTAACTTGAGTATGTTGGACAATTGTAGAATCACCATTATAAAATAAGTAAAGAGAATGAGTCAATATGACTTGAAAATTAATAGTTTAAGGTTGAGATATAGTCTTGTAGGATAAAAAGTTAGGAAGGTTAATGAAAAGGATATGAAACACTCTTGTTAGAATCTAGTATCTTTTGAGCAAATTAATGATCATGGATATTTCAATACTTATGCTCTTGGAAAGTGAATGAAAAGGAAGGCACCTGAAAATTCAGTTAGCCATGGAAAGTGTAAGATAAAGGTTGTATAGAGCATAGGAACTTGATTGAAATATCCATGACTAAAGTTTGCACTAGTTACTAGTGAAGCAAGGGTGCAAACAATTTATATCTGTCTTTTCATTTGTCTTCTTTGAACTTGTTATCCAATGAGAGTTTATCTTGTCTTTAAATTTCAGCAAAGTATAAAATATTATAATGCTTGCCATAAGAGCAAAAGCATGTGAAAAATAGTATGATTCAATTGTCCAACATACAATGGTTATTTGCTTTCAAAAGTAAGGGGTGATTGCTAGAGCTTCTACTTATGTTGCCCTCATGTGTATGAGTTTTAGTTCATTAATCTTACATTGCAACTGAATATGATGATGATACAATGCTCGTATTTATTTATCAACCATAAGTCCATTGATGCATGTAATGATCTATGTCCTTACTTACTCGAGGACGAGTAAAGGTTTAAGCTTGGGGGAGTTGATACGTGCATTTTTATCATCATTTATACAACTTTTAGTATCATATTAGAATGTTATTTGCATTGTTATATCATTGTTTTTACATGTTTTAGATGATTTATGGGACTTTCATACAAAGTCCCTATTTTTGGTATTTAATTTCTGGGAGGCAGAAAACCTCCTTTTTCTTGTTTTTAATGTTTCAGGAGCTACAGGGACCCAAATAATAAAAGGAAAATTACACAGCTGGTTTTTCATCGGAGAAAGGCAGAGGGAAGAAGACCGAAGAAGGAGAGCCACGAGGCCCAAAAGGGTGGGCCCACGCGGCCAAGTACCTGGCCGCGTGGGACCCACTAAGTGGCCTCGGGCACCTCCTCGCCTGGGGCTTTTTATCGACGCCTTCGTCTCGCCCGAAAAGTTACGCCCTAATTTTCCCGAAACCATCCGAGGCCGCGGCGGCGGCGAAACTCCTGATTCCCTCCGAGGGGGATCAGATCCTGCTGCTCCGGAGCTCCGGAGAAGGGGGAAATCATCGTCATCGTCATCACCTCTCCTCCTTGGCGTGGGAGGAGGCCTCTACATCATCACCATCACCAAGACCAGCACCATCTCCATCATCATCTCCGTGATCCACTCCGTCCCCTCGTAGTTTGAGAGTTGCTATACCCTAGATACTTGTCTTGTGCTACTATTCATGTTTGTGATTGAGTACTTGTCATTATTTGGTGGTGAAGTTATATTTTCAGATTGTGTTGTACCACTTATGCCACTGAATATTATCATGTTTGCACGTTGTGAGTAGTTCCCATATGTTCCTGAGGGCATAGGATGAATTGGCAATGATTTATATATAACATGTGTTGGTATTTTGTCAAGAGTTTATCTTTTATGTGATTCTATGATGGTGTTGTGCGAACGTCGACTGCACAACACTTCACCTATATGGGCTCATAGGAGAACACCGTAGTATAATGAATTGAGGGAGACTTGGGAGGACATATAAACCTGGGACCGAATCATGAAGTTATATTATGAGGGTATTAGTATCGGGGACCTTAGAGTGTAATGCTATGGTGGGACTTTATGTCTTAATAATTCTTGTGCAGTCATTTACTTGGCCACATGATCCATCATAAGGGGTTGTAGTTTATTTATTTAGCTATACCTAATAATGGCTCCGTCCAAAGAAGATTAAAACTTGACAAGATATTCAACGTGTTGTTTAATAAATCTCTATGCCTAGCAATATCCATGCCGCCCTCGGGAACGTTTTCCACATATAAGTTACACATCACTTGAGCTTGTCCTCTTGCACATAAGAGGATTGGGCTTTCTCTCTTTGAGAGTTTTGACTTGCTACTGTTTATTTTCAGCATTGCAACTATACAACCAAAAATACCAAAAACACTTGCATCTTTTATTGTTTTATTTATCAATCTTACTAACCAATACCTTCAGCTCCTCGTGGGTTCGACAACCTTTTCTAATTGAAAGGTACTACAATTGATCTCCTGCACTTGGGAGTCATCAAATGTAAGCAATGTAAACAACATAAAGCAATAAACACCGATGTTTTATCCCTAGTAGCAACAGCACATCTCAAGTTTTAATCGTTTCTGTCAACTCGAGCTCAGACAGGAGAGGCATTAACCCACTATCTAGCATAAATACCCTCTCTAAGATACTAGCAATTACTTCGGCCAAATCATCCACAAGCATCGGACAGCATGCAAGATCATAAATAAAACATATGATAAACAATCTGAACAATAATGTCATGACTCCATAATTCATCGGATCCCTGCAAACACAACATGTAGCATTACATAAAGATGATCTTAATCATATAGGCAACTCATAAGATCTAAACAATGGAGCACAGAGGAGAAGAGACAATCATCTAGCTACTGCCATGGACCCGTAGTCCCGTGGTGTACTACTCACGCATCACTCCGGAGGCAGGCATGGTGGTGTAGATGTCTCCGGTGATGATCTCCCCCTCCGGCAGGGTGTCGGAAAGAGCTTCAGGACCCTCCCGATCTAGGGTTGGCGACGGCGGCGGCCTCGGAACTTTTCTGGAAAATATGATCAGGTATCGAGTGTTTTCGAGACGAAGTCAATTTATAGGCGAAAGGGCAACTTGGGGAGAGACGCCTGAGGGCGCCAGGTGGGCCCCAGGCGCGGTCAACCCTTTGACCGCGCCTGGGTGGCGTCTGGGGCCTACAGGCCCCCCTGCATGTCTCCTTCTGGCGCAGTCTTTGTCTCCTTGTAAAAATAATTCCATTAAATTTTCATGCGATTCGGTGAAACTTCCCCGACTAGCTTTTCTTAAACAAAAAGACAACAGAAAACAGGAACTGACACTGGACATCTTCTTAATAGGGTAGTTCCATAAAAATATGCCAAAATGATATAAAAACATTATAAAACATGTGGCAATGTTATATAACAAGCATGGAACAATCAAAAATTATAGATACGTTTGAGACGTATCAGCGGGGACGTCCTGTACGGTGGCGCCCTGCACAAGGCCCACGCGCGCGTTCTACATCTGCAGCTCCGGCACTCGGAGCACTACATCAGCAACGCTGGATCCTACGACCACGCCTCCCGATCCCCTCCCTTGCCCCACACAGCTTCTCCCTTGTTCTCCCCAAATCCCATGGTCCAGTCCGCGAGGTGCGGCGTTGTCTTCAGCTCTGGGCGCGCGTGTTGCCGGGTCGGCGGTGGGACTCTGTCGCCGCTCTTCGCAATCGTCCATGATCATGTGGTGGATGCGACCGCCGTCACCTCGTGTGCGATCTCGAAGTCGTCGCCTTTAGAGCAAACCAGCGTGATCGTCTTGTCTTCTCGCCCTCGATCTCGTGACTCCTCGACTTTGTTTCTGTCAATGTCCATCGTGGTCGCCCACATGGTTTTTGCTTGATCTCTCGTCCAATCCCAATCTATTTCGAGTTGTCAAACATTGTAGCGATCTAGACCGTTGATCTAATATCGAACGGTTGTGATTTAATTTAACAATACATGTTTGCTCTTTTAATAATATATAGATGGATCAGCCCGGTTTACCGATCTGAAATGGACACTTTTTTGTGTAAAACGTTAAAATAACGGTTATTTTACGGGTTTAACCTGTTTTAAGGATTTGCTAAGAATTTACTTCTTAGTCGACGCACCCTGATTGCTCGATTGAATAGCTTTTCCCCCTCTCGAATCGATGCGGAAATCACTAGAAAAATGGTTCCCTGCAAAGGGAACTTCACGCTCACTCTCGTCGCGACAAGTGTCGTCTTCTCCTCGCTCGTTCTCATGTGGTTGTTTGCATGTCTGCCAAGTGTCATCATCATATTAAACGTGGGGAGGATGAGAGAGAAAAGGATATGGGAGGTGGGAGGCTAGTTTTCCCTTTTATTTTTCAAAACGAAATATCTTTAGAACCGCTAATCCGAATGACGAACTGTTTTCACTTTTGAGCTCCTCGCGTCGAGATCTTCAAAACTAGATCCCATGTTGATAGGTTTTGACAAACTTTTTTTTGTTGTACATCTGGTTATGTAGAGTTTGTACATCCGGTAGCAGTGTGGGTGTATATCCGATATTAATGTGGGTGTACATGCCGTAGCAGCAATGTGGGGAGGATGAGAGAGAAGGTGGGAGGGCAGTTTTTTCCCTTTTAATTTTCTAAACCGAATTTTTGAAATGAAATATCTCGAGAACCGTTTATCCAAATTACGAACCGTTTTCATTTTTGAGCTTCTCGCGTCGAGATCTTCAAAAGTAGATCCCATGTTGATAGTTTCGATGAACTTTTTTTTCTGTACTTCCGGTTATGTATAGTTGTATAACCTGTTTTTGTGTAGGTGTACAACCTATGTCTGTACTCCCGGTTGTGTATAGTTTGTACATCCTGTTATGCATAATCTGTACTTTCACTTTTGCGTACTTTGTACTTCCTGTTCTGTGTACTTTTGTACTCCAATTTATGTGTAGTTGTACTTCCTGTGTAGTTTTGTACTCTGCTTTGTGTGTACTTGTACTTCCTGTGTAATTTTGTACTACGCTCTTTGTTTAGTTGTACTTCATGTGTATTTTTGTACTACGCTTTCAACATACTTGTACATACTGTTTATTTGTACACTTTTCCTGTCTAGTTTGTACTCTCTGTTTTGTTTAGTTTGTACATTGTCCTCTGTTCTCCTCTCCAATCCACGTACATGCGAAAACCTGAATAGTTACCTTGCTTTGAAGCAAAGACCAACGATCCACGTACATGCTCCTCTCCAATTGATGTACAGGGGCTTGAGACGTACGACCCGGGCTTCCTGGTCATGTGCATGGAAACCAGCGGACGTACGGGAGCCGGCCGGGGGCCTTCGCGGCCAGGGATGCATGCACACGCGTGTTGCACAGCCGTGCGTGTACGTCCGCGGCCTCCAGGCGCGCCAGCAACCAAGCCGCGCGGGGCTTCGTTTTCCCTTACGGCTTCGCTACCACGACGTGAACGATTTCGCTTCCTCCGCTATGTAGACAAATTCGATTTTGCCAACGCCCACAAACAACCACGTGGCCTGCTCACGCGCGTCAGGTTCCCTTCTCAGAGGGAAACCTTTAACTAGTCGTACCCAATCGATGTTGGTTGTGTGTTAGTGCGTTGTGTCAGCTGACCTGGCCCATCTTTTTTTCTTGTGCTTGTTTCTCTGTGAGCCTGTGACGTAACAAGCATGAGTATATCTTTGGGCCGGTCCGTGTGTTTATTGTTAGACTGAATTCGTTGTGGGCCTCGTACCCATGTATGTATACGCAGAATCATATGGAAAATTGTGTTTTTGCCACGCTAGTTTTTGCCCATTTTATTTTTGCCATTCTAAAAAAATCATTTTGCTTTCGCCACTGCAGTTCTAGGTAATACATCACTTATGCCCCTTTCGCTAGTCATCTGTTAGTGAACCGTTCAGTTGACAAATTGATCAAAGAATTGTTTGTTAGTATGTGGGACCCGCTAAAAATGGATGGCAAAATCTCCCAACTTTGACCCGACCAAAAAACCTCGGCTCTCACCGGCTGCCAGACCCTACTCTTCCCGAACCCTAAAAGAACCCTAGAACGTCGTTGACCTGTGCGCTCTGGGGATTTGGATGTCACATGAACTTCTTACCAGGGATGATATATTCTGTTTATAATTGGTCAAAACTTGGTTCTAACCTCGTTGTTGTCTTGTGTTGAAGTGATGTTATCTTGTGAACATGGCTTTGTGGATGTCACGGGAACATTGGCTTTTGATTAAAATTAGGAAAACTGATTAGGTGTAAGCTTTTCATCATTATTGTGAAGCATACTGTGCCATTATTATTATTCTGTTGTGATGTTTGAAAAATTATGAGGTCAGTTCGAAATTTTGAATTGTTTTGATGAGAACATGCAAAAAAAAAAATTTCATGTTCCGGATTGTTTCAAGGGTTTACATGCAACCAAATTTTATTTTTCTTCACAAACGGACACCATCCGTGGCAAAAGAGAAATGGGCAAAAACTACAAAGTCTAAAATAAAATTGGTAGCCAAGGGCACAATGTTCTTTTCGTAGCCACCTTATCTCAGTTTCACAAAAGATTAACAAAGGGGCATAAGTGATGTATTACCAAGAACTGCAGTGGCAAAAGCAAAATGGTAAATATTAGAGTGCTAAAAACAAAATGGGCAAAAACTGGTGTGGCAAAAACAAAAACAAAATCCCAAACATGTGTGCACACAATTTTCCATTTTGCAAAAGTATGTTTTTTTCTCCTCTTAGACAGTTTTCTTGAAAATTTGTAACTCGTTTCTTGATGGAGAAGTGTTAGTGATTTGAAATATAGGAAAAAGCAACAACAAACAAAGAAAATGATGGAAAATGCTAGTTGCACCTTTCTTGAGAAAAATGATACTTGTATCAAAAATCGTTGGAGTTACACATTTATTCAAAAGTGTAACTGATATCGAAAATCAGTTGGTACTTGCATATCTGTTAATTAGACTATAACAAATCTAGAGAACTAGATGTGAATTGCATATTTCTTGGGAAAAGCGTAACTCGTATAAGAACTAGTTGGAGTTGCACTTTTCCAACTTGTATAGAAAAATTATTGTTGGTTCCACATTTCTTGTCAAAAATGGCAACTCGTGTCGAATACCGATCAGAATTGCTCACTTCATAGAAAATGCAACTCGCATCGAATATTGGTCGCTGGTTGCACATTTCTTGCGGAAAAAATGTAGCTCATATCAAAAATCAGTTGGAGTTCACATATCTTGAGAAACAATGCAACGCATATGGAAATCTGGTTGCTAGTTGCACCTTTTTGTGAAAAAGTGTAACTAAAAAAATATTTGGAGAAAAATGCAAATCATTTCGAAAACTTGTTGTGAATTGCATTAAAAGTGCAATTCTTATCATAAATCGGCTCAAGTTGCACATTTATTGTGAAAAATACACGGTGTTTTGATGGTGTTTCTAGATGATCTATACTATGTTTGCGTAGATCTTTTTGTCCTTTGGTTGCATTGTTGAATATCTCTGGTTCATTAGAGTTGTATGTTGATATGTTACAGTCCTATGGTGACCATTATATTTATGCGCGCATTGGTCATCATCATAGGGTTTGTAGTACGTGTAGAGGAAGGGGGAAGTTCTGCCGGAGCGACAGAAACCTGAGAACTCAAAGCGGAGTTTTACATGTATGAGATAAAGAGGACCATTAGCTTAAGAATGCTAGGATCCAACATTGCAAAGACCAGCGAACAAAACAAAACAAAACTGAAAGCAAAACAGAAATGACGCTCCAAGAACATCACATATTATGTAAAGGAATAAACATATAGTCTCATGGGATCAACCTGATAATTTGTTGATGAAGAAGGGGATTTCTTGGGCATCCCAAGCTTAGACGCTTGAGACTTCTTGAATATTTGGAGGAGGTCTAGGGGAGCGTCCCCAAGATTGAGCTTTAATCCCTTCTTGATTTTCTTTCATCACCTCGTTCTCTCAACACTTGAAAACTTCCTTCACACAAAACTTCTGACAAACTTATTAGAGGGGTTAGTAGTCAAACAAAATAATCCACCTTCAGTTCTCACTTAACAAATTGCATAAAATTCTTTTAACATTAGCTACTGTCACATAGCCTTAAGTGGTGTTCTTGGATCAAAAGAACCTCACTGAACACTCGTAGAAGACACAATGCAAAACTAAGACAGAATCTCTTAAACACATAACATAAAGCGAAGATGATTTTTTTCGGGATACTAGGACACCTCGAATTAGAAAACTAAAAACTAATGAAAGTTAGACAAAACTCAGATGCTTGTCAAAACAATTCAGAACCAGATCACTTTCCGTGATTTTTTGGATTTTCGTACAGTGACGAACATAAATCTGTTTCTAGACAGCAAACTCAAAATTTTACTTTCCTCTCATTAGAGGCTACTCTTGGCACAAAAACAAAAAATAAAAAGGATACAAGGGAGTTGCTACAGAGATAACAAAACCCAAACACAAAGAAAAAACAAACTGAAAGTAAAAATAATGGGTTGCCTCCCATAAGAGCTTTTCTTTAATGCCTTTTAGCTAGGCACAATAGCAAGAGATCAATTATTATAAATATCACCAACATCAAAATCATTACTCCCTTCAATAAATTCATCTTTTACTTTGATTAGGAAAAACATCCTATGGTTAATGGGAGCATTGAGTTTCAAAAAAACCATACTTAACACCAATAAAACATCCCGCAACTTTAAGGAAGGATATACCCAGAACAATATTTCCTTGGGATCTTGATAAAACTATGAATTTTATTGGAACAGTTTTATTTTTAATTGTGACAAGAACATTAACTCTCCCCAAGATTCTCGAAATAGTACCATCAGCATGAGAGTGGTAAAAAGGATAATAAATCATATTATTAAGTTTTAAGGAATCACACACCATTCTAGGCATGGTTGATATAGTAGAGCCTATGTCACAATAGGCTAAGAATTTTTGATTATCAATTTCAATTCTACTAAAAGGTTCCCAATCACTTTTAGTTCAGCTAGGGGTTGTTGGATCTCAAAAGTATTCCCATTTTTACTTATTGCGAGATTACTTAAACTTTCCTCTATCTTGTCCAATCTCTCAATGACTCCATCAGTTTTATCTATCATAGGAAAAATAGCTAACCCATTTATAATTCTAGAAGCTTTCATTGCATCATATTCCACAAAAGTTTCTCCTACCATAACATCTAAAGCATGCTGGTACACAGATGTTGAAAGTGCATGTGTTGCCCCATGCGTGGTTTTGGTAATTAATGACAATCCTTATGGACTAATGTTTGCATTGAGATATACTTGTAGATCTTGTCCATAGGAAAAGATTGGAGTTCATGTGTTGGACTCTAGAAGATTACATGATGACCAAGGTTCCATCCAAGGGTTTATATGAAGAATGGTCATGTGAAGAGTTGAGCTTATTGCAAGCATGGCTTGGAAAAGAAGATTGAGTGAACTTCATGTTTATCTCCAAGCCATCATCTATATCAAGAGCAGAATATGAAGCGCAAGTGGATACATGAAGACGGAGCTTAGCGAGGCTCTCCCATAATGGAGTATGGGGGAGCATTTGGAGAAGTATTCATCAAGCATGTGCTAGCAAGCGCAATCAAGAAAGGTGGTCCACTTGAGGGAATCAAGATCGTCATCATCTAGCTCAAGTGGAATGCGCAAGGCAAAGGTATGATCTTGATAGGGTTTCTATTTTACCGGTCTCGTGGTGTTAGTAGGAGACCGGGTTATAGGATAGACGGCGTACTATCAAGAGGGACTCTCAAGTGAGTAACTTGATCGCATCTTTGTGGAGAGCTCAAACCTTTGCATACTTGACATATCATCTTTCTTGGTTCTTATTTGACTTTTATCCATGTGAGAATTTAGAGCTTGTGTTCATGTCCATACCAAGCTCTAGTTCATCAAAAACGGATTCATTTGGATATCTTGTGGTGTTTTTTTATGTTGGAGGTTTTACCGGTTCGTCTATTGTAGAGAGGTCAAACTCTCCTATTGTGTTATCCTCCTCAAATGATGGACTATGATGTGTATATGCATGATCTTGTAGTGCTTGTGATTATCTTCGGAGCAAGCCCAAGATCATTGAAAACGGAGTCCGGATGGAAAACTTGTTGCGTTCTCGGTGTTGGAAATATTACCGGTCCTCCTCGAGATAAGATCCACACCTCCCATGTGTGATATCTCCTCCATATTTGTAGGAAAGCTCTCGTCGTTATCTTTCCAACAAAGTTGGTTTCATCGCATTTGGATTTTTATTGAAAAAGATATGGATTTTAGAATGTTTTTTCTGCACAGGCCGACTCCCAGGCCGGCCCAGGCCGAGCTCCTGGCCGGGCGGATCGGGTAGCAGGCCGGCTCCCAGGCCGGCCCAGGCCGGGCTCCAGGCCGGACGGCTCGGGTAGCAGGCCGGCTCCCTGGCCGGCCTAGGCCGGGCTCCAGGCCGGGCGTCTCGGGGAGCAGGCCGGCTCCCTGGCTGGCCCAGGCCGGGCCACAGGCCGGCTCTCTGGCCCTGCTCGCGGAAAAACAGCCCAACGGCCATTTTTTTCTAGTGGACTATTTAAAGGGGTTTTCTTCCCCATTGTTTGTCACATCTCTTGAGCAGGTTTTTCTCCCCTCTCTCCTCCATTGTTGGTCTTTGGAAAAAGCTTGCCTTCCTCTCATTCCCTCCCATGATTCTTGCATATCTTTGAGGGAAATTGAGAGGAGATCTAGATCTACATATTCATCCAATCCATTCCTCCTCTAAGTGAGGGGAACCTAGTAGATCGTGATCTTGAAGTTCCATTTGTTGTGTTCTTCGTTGTTCTTCCTCTCTTCTCCCCCCATAAGCATTAGTTGCTTGTGGTGGGATTCGAGAGTGAAGGATTTGAGCCTTGTGCTCTTGCCATTGCTTCGTTGCATCGGTTTGTGCTCTCCACGAGGATTCGTGGAAGTTGAAAACTTGTGAACTTGTTACTCTTGGGTCTTTGGACCCTAGACGCCCGTGTGGTGGTTGAGACCCTTGTGTGGTCACTTGTAGTTGTTTGGGAGCCCCCAATCCCGTTGTGGGTTGTGCCCCGGATCGTTGTTGAAAGGCTCCGGATTTCCGCCTCGAAGGATTCCGATAGTGGAAGGTGAACCAAACCTTTGTGGTGCGGTTCATCGGAGAAGAAGGTGAAACCTTTGTGGTTGTTGAACCATTGTGTTGGTTCACACCTCTCCAACGAGACGTACTCCCCTAAAAAGGAGGAACTCGGGAATACATCCTCGTCTCCGCGTGCCTCGGTTATTTCTATACCCGAGCTCTTTACTTATGCACTTTACATTGTGATAGCCTTCGTGCTTGAAGTATTATATATTGCTATCACCTTGTTGCTTGTCTTACTTAGCATAAGTTGTTGGTGCACATAGGTGAGCCTAGTTTATTTAGGTTGTTGGCTTGTTAATTTAAAATTCCTAGTTTTATTCCGCAATTATCAAGCATAAACCGGAAAAGTTTTAATCGCCTATTCACCCCCCTCTAGGCGACATCCTTGTCCTTTCAGATGTAAGACCAAAGTAGACAAAATTTAGGAGAACACTTAATTCTATCATGGGTTGCATATTTTTATATGGTTCTGAAAATTCTTTCCCAGTCATTTTTAAAACTTTCCCCAACTTTCTGTTCAAAAGTGAGAATTTCTCCTAAGGATGACATATCCGAAGGACTAGTCATGATAACTAAGCAAAGCAAAGAGAAACTACTTGCTGGATTTTTTTTTGTGTTTTTGATTTTTAAAGCAAACGAAAAGCAAGACAAGACTAACAAAAAAAATACTAAACAAGACAATAACAAAACAGAGTGTAAGGACGTGCGAAACTCCCCTCGATGAAGCTTCCAAGTCCTCGGCAACAGCGCCAGAAAAAGTTGCTTGATGCGACTTCAATTAGCCCGTTGGGAAATCCCAAGAGGAAGGTATGATGCAGCGTAGCAAAAGTTTTCCCTTGATACAAAACCAAGGTTATCGAACCAGTAGGACTTGGAGAAGGCCCCCACGAGGTGTCTCCCTCCCCTGGCGCTAGGAGGTTAACACGGACCTGCACACAGTCACATACAAATCACTTTGCCCCACCGAAACAGAGAGGTTGTCAATCTCTCCGGCTCTCTGAACACAAAGAATTAAATGTATGGTTGTAAAACAATATGAGAGCAAAAATGACCAGCGAGCAAATGACTAGGAAAAGCTATGAAAACAGTTGTAAGCAATATAAGAAAATAGGACCAGGGTCCACAGTTCACCAGTGGTGTCTCTCCAAAAGATAAACATGTTGGGTAAACAAATTACAGACGGGCAATTGACAAAGCATGGGCGCATAACAATACTACCATGACATAAAGTTCACCATTTCATTTAATATGGGCAATACGACAAAATACATAGACCGTTATCCAACTGCATCTATGACTAATAATCCACCCGGGATCGCTATCAAGCATGTCACCCGAAAGTATTAAGTTGCAAGCAACAAATAATTGCAATAAGCATGGTGCATAATGTAAGCAATGGTTACTACATAAAGCAATAAATACCGCTGTTTTACCCCTAGTAGCAACAACACATATTTAATCTTAATCATTTCTGTCAACTCGAGCTCTGACAAAAAGAGGCATGAACCTACTATCTACCATAATACTCCCTCTAAAGATACTAGCAATTACTTCGGCCAAATCATACACTAACATCGGAGAGCATGCAATATCATAAATAAAACATATCACAGATAAACTGAACAAGAATGTCATGATTCCACAATTCATCGGATCCCAGCAAACACAACATGTAGCATTACATATAGATGATCTTGATCATGTTAGTCAGCTCACAAGATCTAAAACAATGGAGTACAAGGAGAAGAGACAACCATCTAGCTACTGCCATGGACCCGTAGTCCTGTGGTGGACTACTCACGCAACACTCCGAAGGCAGGCATGGTGGCGTAGATGCCTCCGGTGACGATCACCCCATCCGGCAGGGTGCCCGGAAGAGTGTCAGAACCCTCCCGATCTAGGGTTGGCGACGACGGCGGCCTCAGACGTATTTCTAGAAAAGTGACCGAGTACCGAGGGTTTTCGGGAGGAGGTGAATTTATAAGCGAAAGGGCGGCGCAAGAAGCTTCTCGAGGCGCCCAGGTGGGACCCAGCCGCGGTCCACCCCTGGACCGCGCCTGGGTGGCGTCTGGAGGCTGTGCCCCCCCTGCAAGTCCCCTCCTGGCGTAGTCTTTGTTTCCATGTAAAAATAATTCCCGTAAATTTTCAGCCAATTCCGAGAAACTTCTCCGACTAGCTTTTCTGAAACAAAAAGACAGCATAAAACAGGAACTGACACTTGGCATCTTGTTAATAGGTTAGCTCCAGAAAATATGCCAAAATGATATAAGAACATTATAAAAACATGTGGCAATGATATATAATAAGCATGGAACAATCAAAAATTATAGATACGTTTGAGACGTATTAATGTTTTTTTAGTGTTCTTTATTGCTGCAACAACTAACTTTTACTTTCTTGTTCTTTATTATCTTGCAAAGCTACCCGTGTTGTTCCTCTAGTTTTATTTTCTAGATAGAGCAAACGTTTAGTGTGCGTAGAGTTATATGAGTGGTTTATAAAATTTGAGAGAATATTTATCCTACCTTTAGCTCCTCGTTGGGTTCGACACTCTTACTTATCAAAAAGGCTACAAGCGATCTCCTACACTTGTGGGTTATCAAGGAGAAGTCCGAGGCGAGGTGGATGGTGATGCTGGCGAAACAGAACGTCAAGCTCGACCTCCTCAAGACCAACATCACGGCCAAGAAGAGGAACACCGACCTGGCGTTTCTAATGGGAGGTGACACAGTGACGATGGACGACGAGGTGAAGGTGTGGTTCATGACGGAGCGCTGCGCGATCATAAACCAGATGCGACCACCGGCGGCGAACCCAACACTAGAGCCGAGCTCCAGCACTACGACCACTCCTACCCCACCGCCGAGATCTACCACTACGGCCACCACACCGAGCTCTGCCACAATGACATCATCCATCCCGTCGCCGAGCTCTACCACTACGGCCACCCCGAGCTCTGCCCCATCTCCATCGACTACACCATCGCCGAGCACTACGGAAGAGGATGCGGCGGAGGCACTTTTCACCATCTGATTTATGCATCTATGCAGTGGCGGACCCAGCGTCCCGGCCGCCCGGGCAGCTGCCCGGGCTTCCGGCCGCCCGGCAAGCCGTATTTTCATAGTATTTGTACAAAAACTAGCGTATTTTTATGGTACTTGTACATTTTGCCCAGGCTTTAAAATATTTCTGGATCCACCATTGCATCTATGTGTCGTCGAATGTGGCTATTTTGATTCGATCGGTCGGCAAACTGTGGGGCCGAACAGCTGGAGATGCTCTAACAATCTTCTCTTCGTCCATCCCAGCTAAAAAAAAGAAGAAGTGTGCAACAAGGAACTTCTCACACGTGGTGTCGAGGAAATTCTCGTTCCAAAAAGAAAGTTGTGACACGTATCTTGGGCCGGGCCGTCAGTCCACACAGCCTGCTTCGCGTGCAGGGCTTCCGCCTTGCCGTGACGATAGCGCATTCGTGGCCAGCGCGTTAGCAGCAATATATACATCGGTCAGGCACAGCCTAGGTTTAGTTCCATCCTCCCTTCCTCCCCCAGTCCCCTAAACCCGCCGCCGCCGCTTCCTCGTCACGTCTCCGATCTGGAGGCGGAAGCGTAGGTGAGACCCCCGTTACTTCTCCGGTTGCTTCGTCCTTGCGTCCGGCCGTGCTAGCCGGTCGATTTCGCTGGATGCGCTCGAGTTTCATGGGTTGGATACTAGTCGATTTTGCTGGGCTTAGTCCCACGATGCGCTCTAGTTTCCTGGATCCGTCGGTGCATGTGTGTGTGTTTTCCCAGTTCTTAAACGTAGCAGATCTACTGTCCCGTTCGTCCTGCTCGGTAGATGCTCGTCGTTGACCTCATGCAGTCCACCGATTTCAAGTTGTGCTCGCTAAGGCGTAGCAGATGCTCGCCTGTTAGTAGTAGTAGTTGCGGTGGTAGACTTGCGTTATTCCGTCGTGTTTAGCGTGGATCTGTCGTTTCGGTGTTCTGTTGGTGCACTTTGTCGATTTTGCTGCACCATGACAGGGTTTGGTGCATTGTTCGAGCTGTAGGATAGTGTGCTTGCTTGTTAGCATGACTGTTCGATTTTGTTCTCTGTTCACGCACTTTAAGCGTGGAGAAGATGGAGATAGATATCACTGCTTGCTTTGCATGTTTAGTTTAATTTTGATGTGTGAAAAGGGAAGAATCGTTGCATCTGTGCTTGCTTCTCTGTTTAATCATGAGTTGTCTTGTGTACGAGTAATACTCCCTCTGATTCATATTAATTGTCCCTGTACTTAATCAGCAGCAATTAATGTTTATTAGAGGGAGTATCAGATTTTGTTTTTGCGTGTTTGATTATAGCCTTGTGGTCTGTGATAATGAAATTTTAATTCCATGTCTTACTAATTAATTAATAGTCGTCAAATACTTGCTTCTTCAAGTAATAGAACTTTGGTGTATGTACTTAACAATCATTTCTAGTTTTGACTCTTGGAAAATTAGTTGACAATGTAATTGTTTAGTAAGTCTTATGGATCTGAAGAACTAGAATGTTAAGATAGTTAAATCCACTACCCGTTGGTGCTTATTAGCTGTGCAGCCCCTTCTATGAAAGTACAGTTTTCATAATTGATTGTTTTCCTTTCATATTTTGACGTGTTACCTTCTCACAAACTGGCATGCTATATGCTCTTAATTTTTGTTGCTGCCTTCTTTGTTCACTTTGGACAATCAAGTTTTCTTAACATTGTTTCGTTAGTTTTTTACCAATGGTTATGCTAAGTTCCCTGTAACTGTTGTTGTGTTATTTGTGTACTTTCTACAATTAAGTTTTTTAGCAGTGTCTCATATGCCCGTATGTGTTAGTTTGACTGAGTGATGTTGAGTGTTAATACAGAAATTGCTGTAGTTTTTATAACTTCTGGATGTCCAAGAATTCTAAGATCACTTTTGAGTAGGCAATTATGGTTAAAACATTTTTCACGTTTACCTATTCAAACCTGATTCTAATAGCTTGCTATTCTTTGAGTAGGAACTTATATTCCAGAGTGACATTCAAAAGCTGTCAAGATGGTGAAGTTTACAGCAGAGGAGCTCCGCAACATTATGGACAAGAAAAATAACATTCGTAACATGTCTGTTATTGCTCATGTCGACCATGGTATGTGCCTGAACAGTGAACAGTTGTATCTAACTATTGAGTTTATGCTGTTGAATCTTGTTGATATATGTTTTAAAGCCTGTCTCTCTTTATATTTGTTCAGTTCAATTAGTTGTTGAGCATTGTTTTCTAATAATGAATTTCATCCCTGAAAATATCAGCGTATCTTATTGTGTGATCCGGAGTCTGCTAGTACTGCTCATTATACAATTGTTCTTCTGCTTTAATATGCTTAAATGCAACCATTAACTTGTTGCCCCAGGTCTCAAACTCTACCAGTTTAGTGACATGCTCTTGTGTAAATACTGTATTTATTTAAGCTTTTAAGCATTGAATTTTGCACTCTTAAACTTAATTACTAAATGTTTGAATTATCTTATTTTCATCTGCTGTCTATTTCAGTGTCTTGTCATGTATGTCCTACTTCCGTCCTAAATGTTAATTTGTTTAATTTTGTCTATTTATATAACTTGTCATACTAAACATGGTACTTGTGAATACTTAAATTGTGCACTGTTCTTACATGTTGCTTGCATATTTACAGGCAAGTCTACGCTTACGGACTCCCTCGTGGCAGCTGCTGGGATTATTGCCCAGGAAGTTGCTGGTGATGTTCGCATGACTGATACCCGTGCAGATGAGGCAGAACGTGGCATCACTATCAAATCCACGGGTATCTCTCTGTACTATGAGATGAGTGATGAATCCCTTGCCAGTTACAAGGGCGACAGGGATGGGAATGACTACTTGATCAACCTTATTGATTCACCTGGCCACGTTGACTTTTCTTCTGAAGTCACAGCTGCTCTTCGTATCACTGATGGTGCTTTGGTGGTGGTTGACTGTATTGAGGGTGTCTGTGTCCAGACTGAAACTGTTCTGCGCCAGGCTCTTGGTGAGAGGATTAGACCTGTCCTTACCGTCAACAAGATGGACAGGTGTTTCCTTGAGCTTCAGGTTGACGGTGAGGAAGCCTATCAGACTTTCTCCCGTGTCATTGAGAATGCCAATGTCATCATGGCAACATATGAAGATGCGCTTCTTGGTGATGTCCAAGTGTACCCAGAGAAGGGGACTGTTGCATTTTCTGCTGGTTTGCATGGGTGGGCTTTTACCCTTACAAACTTTGCTAAGATGTATGCATCCAAGTTTGGAGTTGATGAATCAAAGATGATGGAGAGGCTGTGGGGTGAGAACTTCTTTGACCCAGCCACAAAGAAATGGACCTCCAAGAACACTGGCTCAGGTACCTGCAAGAGAGGTTTTGTTCAGTTCTGCTACGAGCCAATCAAGCAAATCATTGAAATCTGCATGAATGATCAGAAGGATAAGTTGTGGCCTATGTTGAAGAAGCTTGGTGTGACCATGAAGAATGATGAGAAGGACCTGATGGGCAAGGCACTCATGAAGCGTGTCATGCAAGCTTGGTTGCCTGCCAGTCGTGCTCTACTTGAGATGATGGTGTACCACCTGCCCTCTCCCTCGAAGGCTCAGAGGTATCGTGTTGAGAACTTGTACGAGGGCCCCCTTGATGATATATATGCAAATGCTATCAGAAACTGTGACCCGATGGTCCTCTTATGTTGTACGTTTCCAAGATGATTCCAGCATCTGACAAGGGCAGATTCTTTGCCTTTGGTCGTGTTTTTGCTGGGAGGGTTGCAACTGGGATGAAGGTCCGTATCATGGGTCCCAACTTTGTTCCTGGCCAGAAGAAAGATCTGTATACCAAGAGTGTCCAGCGTACTGTTATCTGGATGGGAAAGAAGCAGGAGTCGGTTGAGGATGTTCCTTGTGGAAACACTGTTGCTTTGGTTGGTTTGGATCAGTTCATCACGAAGAATGCAACCCTGACAGGTGAGAAGGAAGTTGATGCCTGCCCAATCAGAGCAATGAAGTTCTCTGTGTCCCCTGTTGTGCGTGTTGCTGTTCAGTGCAAGGTGGCCTCTGATCTCCCTAAGCTGGTTGAAGGTTTGAAGCGGTTGGCCAAGTCTGATCCTATGGTCCTCTGTTCCATTGAGGAGTCTGGTGAGCATATCATTGCTGGAGCTGGTGAGCTTCACCTTGAAATTTGCCTGAAGGATCTGCAGGATGACTTCATGGGTGGTGCTGAAATCATTGTTTCCCCTCCTGTCGTCTCCTTCCGCGAGACTGTTCTGGACAAGTCATGCCGTACTGTCATGAGCAAGTCCCCAAACAAGCACAACCGTCTCTACATGGAGGCTCGCCCGCTGGAGGAGGGATTGCCCGAGGCCATTGACGAGGGACGCATTGGCCCACGTGACGACCCCAAGGTGCGCTCCAAGATCCTGTCTGAGGAGTTTGGGTGGGACAAGGATCTCGCCAAGAAGATCTGGTGCTTTGGACCTGAGACCACTGGCCCCAACATGGTGGTTGATATGTGTAAGGGAGTGCAGTACCTGAATGAAATCAAGGACTCTGTTGTGGCTGGGTTCCAGTGGGCGTCCAAGGAAGGTGCACTGGCTGACGAGAACATGCGTGGCATCTGCTTTGAGGTCTGTGATGTCGTCCTCCACACTGACGCCATTCACAGGGGTGGTGGCCAGGTCATCCCAACGGCCAGGAGGGTCATCTTTGCTTCCCAGCTCACTGCCAAGCCAAGGCTGCTGGAGCCGGTTTACCTGGTTGAGATCCAGGCCCCCGAGGGTGCCCTTGGTGGCATCTATGGCGTCCTGAACCAGAAGAGAGGGCACGTGTTTGAGGAGATGCAGAGGCCAGGTACCCCACTCTACAACATCAAGGCTTACCTCCCCGTCATCGAGTCCTTCGGTTTCTCGGCCACCCTCAGGGCGGCGACTTCCGGCCAGGCTTTCCCCCAGTGCGTGTTTGACCACTGGGACGTGATGAACTCTGATCCTCTGGACCCCGAGACACAGTCTGCTACCCTCGTCAAGGAGATCCGCAAGAGGAAGGGGCTCAAGGAACAGATGACTCCCCTGTCTGATTTCGAGGACAAGCTCTAAGTTTCTCTTTGGAGGTCGAGTTTTGCTACTACTTGCTCTTGCTGTTTAGGAGAGCTGCTTATTTCTATTGAGTTTGTCGTCATGTCGGAGTGATCTATCTGTGTCGTGATATTGGTACTTTGGAGACTGTTTTGCTGTCGTTCGTGATGTAACAGATGTTAAAACCTAGATTTAAATGTCTGTCGTCCACTTATTTCTGTCTTGTATTTGTATTGGTTTTAGATCTTGAGTTTTGCTTTGGTTGTTCGTTTCTGTAGTATCGATTCCATTGATGTTCTGTTTTGTTTAGTTTCAGGAGCTGTGTTTATGATCTTCACCTGTCATTTACCCTTCTACGTACTTGTTATCTGCATGTTGTAGTATTTATGCTTTTGATATTTGCTTGTCATTTCTTCAGCAATGCAGTATAGTATGGCAAGTGAAGCGTGGTCTAGTGTATGCCATCATGCTTGATTGATTAGTTTCCTAGATACTCCCTCCATACCTATTTCAACAGTTTCTATGTTTGACCAATTATAAAGAGAGAAATGCTATAAAACATATAGCTTTCCGAGATACCTCGCTTAACGTGAACTAGCTATATATGATCTTGTAAGTTATTCTTGATTCAATGTTTTTTGTGAATACACAATCATGTTAACACCGCATCACATCACATCAATAGTGGTTTTCTTGTGTGCTAAACATACAATCAAATTTGTGAGGCTCTACCCAAATATGATTGAGGTTACAAGTTAAATAGTTACTCTTTCGTTCCTATTAGGTGGTGCTCTACGTGTTTTTTGAGTTGTAAATTTGACCACCAATTTAATCAATGAAACATGTTATATCGTGAATTATTTCTATGAGTCGGTCTCGCTGTCTGTCGGAATGATCTATCTGTACATTGCTACTATGTTTTGCTGTCTGTCTGTGATGTAACAGATGTTAAACTTAAATTTATACTTCTGTCAGTATTTTTTGTTACCGTCTTGCGTTTGCATTTGTTTCAGATTTTGTTATCCGTTCATATAGCCTTGATTTCCTTGGTTTTATACTTGATAGTCAAGTAGTCGATGTTCTGGTTTGTTTAGTACCTGGATTTATCCTCTTGATTTTTCTAAACTGTAGTTGACTAGCAAAGCAGTTAAAGCTCAGAGTCTAATATTATGCTTGATTGTTTTGTTTTCTAGATAGTAGATACTACTGATCTTTTGTAAAACTTGAGGTAGTTAGACATTTTCACCTGGAATGATGTTTCTCAGTTCAACGTTTTATGTGAATATGCACAAAACATCAAAATGGTCTGGAACATATCAGTGTTCTTGTGATGCTAAACGTACAACTCAAATTTGTGTGGCTCTACCCAAATATGATTGTTGAGTAGTTGGAAATAGGCACACAAAAATCCAAGAGATAATTCATTCACGGGCCACAGTTCATTGCTCAAGAAGCTGCACAATTATGTGCCACAAAGCCGGTCTGCACGAAATAATGTAGGACAAGGAACCAAACATATTCAAGTTTGACAGGTGCAAGTTGTGCAGAGGGTTTTAACTGAATCAAAAAAAAAAAAAAAATCGCTTTGAAGGCACTTCACCTTATAATAAAACATGCAGGTGCTTATGATTTTTTTTTTTTTGAATCTAGGCATACTTTATTACTTATCAAATAGGCTTACATCGTTTGCAAGTATAGCACAAATAAAATCCGGAGGGTCCTCATGCCAGACAGATGACAAGACGCCCTCCGCTTTGCTAGCTAGAACATGAGCTACTTGATTACTTTCCCTAGGAGAAAAAACAAACTCAATGGCAGCGAAGCCCCTAGCTAAGAAGGTACATTCTTCGTAGATAGCTGCAGCAGCTCCCGCCGAGTTGCCGCCCTCATTCATCGTAGTGATCACCTCCATGCAGTCGCTGTTAACTACTAGTTTAAGGCAGCCAATTTGACCAGCAAGGAGGAGCCCATCTTTCAGCGCTCTAGCTTCAGCCATGGCAGCATCAGGGACATGGGCAATACCGCAGCTGCTGCCAGCGACGAAAGCACCGTGATCATCTCGCAGCACTGCACCTGTCGCACCCACCTCATCTTGGAGAGAGAACGAGGCGTCGACATTCAGTTTCATATATCCTTCCCGAGGCTTCTCCCACCCGTGTCGACGAACGCCGCATCGAGGTTTACAGGACCTAAAGTAGTTCATCGCCACAGCAGCTATAGCTTGAGCTGATCTGGCCGGTTTCTGAATCGATTCGCCATGTACCACCTGTCTACGTTCCCACCAGGCGTACCAGCAAGCTGTGACCGCCAGCTCTTTCAGTCCGATGTCAAAGCCGGGAGCATTACCATCCGGCAGCTTGAGGATGGATTCAAAGGCTGTTGTTCCTTCATGGTTTGTACGGCACACATCGTCAATTACCTGTTTCAGGCCAAGGTTCTCCCATATCTCTTCCACTCTCCCGCATTTGAAGAAAACATGCTTGGTGTCCTCACAATGAATCTTGCACATGGGGCATAGGCTAGATGGGATGATGTGCCTATTCGCCAAGGTGCAATTGCAGGGAATCGTTTCGTGGACCAGTCTCCAAGCAAAGATCTTTACTTTCGGAGAAACCTTAAGTTTCCAAATTTTCGACCAAACCGGATTATTCTCTGACGTGGATATGCCGGCTGTGCGCTGCATCTTCCGGCCGTGTTGGAACTCCCACTCCGTGTGATATGCTGAACGCACGGAGAAGGTTCCCGTCTTGGTAAAGTTCCACGCCACAAAATCTGTCATCATTCCCGTAGCTAGAGGGATATTTAAGATTCTGGAAGCATCAATGGGCAAGAACAGGGAACGGATCAGCTCCTCGTCCCACTTTCCTGTTTCTAGCTTGATCAATTCCGAGACCCTTGTATAAACTATATTTCTTCTTGCTGTCAAGACTTTCCGTGAGGGGCTGTTTGGAATCCAAGCATCGGACCAGATGTTGATGTTGGATCCATCTCCAACCCTCCAAATGTGTCCCTTCTTTAAAGTTTGGATACCAGCAAAAATACTCTGCCAAGTGTAGGAGGATCCCTTTTTCAATTCAGCATTCAGGAGATCTCCCGACGGGTAGTATTTAGCACGTAGGACTTGCGCGCAAAGTGACTCCGGGTCACATAATAATCTCCATGCTTGTCTTGCGAGCATAGCAAGATTGAAACATGGAAGGTCTCTAAATCCCATACCACCACGCTTCTTGGGGATGCACATCTTCCACCAGGCGAACCAATGCATGTGTTTTGTAGAGTCATCATCTCCCCACCAGTAACGGGTCATAGCATCTGTGATCCCTTTAGTTACTTGCTTGGAGAGCTTGAAGACCGACATCGCATATGCCGGGATTGCCTGTGCGACAGCTTTCAGTAGCACTTCTTTTCCCCCATAGGATAGCAGCTTTTCCTTGAAACCAGCCAATCTGGTACATACTCTGTCAATCAAATGTTGGAAGCAATCTGATCTATCAATACCTACTTGGGCGGGAAGACCTAGATATTTATCCGTGATCGCCTCTGTCAGGATATTGAGGATAGTGCAAACATCTTCTCTGGTCTCAACCAGCGTACACGGGCTGAAGAAGATGCTCGACTTCGCTTCACTCACCAGCTGGCCCGAGGCCTTGCAATATTCAGTCAGGATACCCTTTAAAGTTGTAGCATTTGCTACATCAGCTCTCATAAGAATCAAAGAGTCATCCGCGAAAAGGAGGTGTGAAATTGTCGGTGCAGCACGACAAACCTTCACGCCTAGAATTTCCCCGTTGTCTTCCGCCGATTGGAGAAGGCTTGAGAGCCCTTCTGCACACAATAAGAACAAGTATGGGGATAGCGGGTCTCCCTGCCGAATCCCTCGAGTAGGGGTGAAAGATTCAGTTTCGTCACCATTAAACCGAACCTGGTATCTCACACTAGACACGCAGGCCATCACCAACTTGATCCAATTTTCATCAAAGCCAAGTTTGGACAGGATTCTTTCCAAGAAAACCCATTCCACCCGGTCGTATGCTTTGTGCATATCCAGTTTGATTGCACATGTACCATATTTTCCAACTTTTTTGTTCTTGATCGCATGGTAAGATTCATAAGCAATAAGAACATTATCCGTGATTAGACGGCCTGGCACGAAAGCACTTTGATTTGGGGAAATAATCTCCGGTAGTAGACCCTTAAGTCTAGCTGTCAAGACTTTGGAGATAACTTTGTAAGTGACATTACATAAACTGATGGGTCTGTATTGTGTTACCTTCTCAGGATTAGCAACCTTAGGGATGAGAACCACTGTGGTATTATTCCACCCCTCTGGAATTGAGCATGAATTAATGGCTGCAAGAACCACATCCGTGAGATCCTCTCCGATCAGATTCCAGTAACGTTTGAAAAATATCGCATGTAAACCGTCCGGGCCTGGCGCCTTTAGGTCTCCAATATTGAAGAGGGCCTTTTTAACCTCTTCTCTTGTGTACGGAGCACACAGGACCTCGTTCATAGCAGGAGTGACACGGGGTTTCACTTTGTTCAGTACGTGATCCCCTGGGTCCTCAACCTCTCTTGAAAACAGCGATTGAAAATACCCTCTGATGTGGCCAGATAGATTCGCTGGTTCCTCAATCCAATTATCAGATTCATCCTTCAACCTTTTAATCAGGTTATTCTTCTTCCGAGCCGACGCAAAGGTATGGAAGAAGCTTGTGTTACGGTCCCCTTGCCTCAACCAATTTGCCCTACTACGTTGCACCCATTTAATCTCCTCTTTTTCCTGTAGCATCTCAATTTCTAGCTGGATCTCCCTTTGCCTCGAAGTAGCTTCATCAGACAAGGGTCCATCCATTACCTCGTTCAGCTCCTTCTGGAGGTCACGCAGTGACCGACGTGATTGCTTCAACACTGTCGTGTCCCATGCATGCAGGGCCTTATGCACCGCGTCCAGTTTTTGAGCCAAGCTTGCACCCGTGAGCTGTTGAGCCTCATTCCAGGCCTCATCAACAATGGAATCAACATTTTCTTCCACTAACCATTTTGCTTCAAACCTCTTCTTTCCAGCTGATCGGTGAGGTGTAGTACTGCTCAGAAATTCGAGATCAACCATTATTGGCCTATGATCCGAGCGGGAGAAATCTTCATGAATCACCGATGCCATCGGAAACATGTCATTCCAGCGTTGGTTGCAAACTGCCCTATCCAAGCGTTCTCTCAGTCTACCTCGACGCCAGGTAAAGGTGTCGCCCACATAGCCGAGATCGAAAAGGCTGCAGTCCCTCAGTGCATCACGAAAATTCTGCATATATCGTTGTGGTCTAACGGCACCACCATCCTTCTCATCTCCCGACATAATCTCGTTGAAGTCCCCCAAAAGTATCCAGGGGAGGTTCGCCATCCCATGGAGGTCCCTTATGTACTCCCACGTAAGATGTTTTCTATCCATGCTTGGTTCTCCGTATATCCCAGTGAAACGCCATCCCGAGTCACTAGTTTCATCAATACGGATATCAATATAGTTGTTGTGAACTTCTGACGAGGTCACATTCAGATTATTCCTCCACATGAGAAGGAGGCCACCGCTTCTTCCATCACTCTCCGTCCTCAGCAAATGATCAAAGGAGAGATTGCGCATGAGTTTCTCTGCCCTAGTTTTACTCAGATGTGTCTCGGACAGAAAAAGAACATCCGGTTTTAACCGCCCCTGCAAATCCTGGAGTGATCGGACTGCCGCGGATTTGCCCAACCCCCGGCAGTTGTATCCTTCGATTTTCATCGCTTCTTCTCAATCAACCTAATCAGCAAGGAAAAACACCACCACACACGACCAATCTGTGCTAACTTTCGCCTGACCAAAAACAACAGAAACCTGCACGTCTGTGACGCCAGGGAGGGAAGCAGACTCCAGCGCCGTTGCCGACGCGGAGGACAGTGAACGCCACACGAACTCGTCGGGGCGGAGCTGAGCACCCTATGTAGGGGATAACGCCAGTGCGGAACGACGCCGCCGGCCGGCGCCGGCAAAACCTAGATCGCCTCCATAATCGCCTAAGCCTTCGTACCGGTTCGGATTATGCACTAATCACGCTTCTATTCTTAATTCTGCAGGTGCTTATGATTGAGACAACGCATCTCCTTTTTTTTCTGATCATCTTGAACACAAACCACTATCAAACCATTTTTGTTCTCGCGAAAATAGCATGGGGATCTCTCTAAATTAACCAAGCACGTGGTGGACCTAGGCGGAGCAGAGCCGGCTGGAAGTTTGGCGGAAGCGGGGAGCAGGTGCCGTGGTCGTACTCGTTCAACGAGTCTCGGTTCCGTTGCTGTGCGGCGGACGGCTTCTGCGACCTTCTACTTGCTGGAGCGGCACCCTCTTCCCGGCGGATGGAGGTACGGCGGCGCCGCCATCGTCTAGGTTCTTGGGGACCGTCCTAGATCCGATTGTAATCTTCTTTGATAGCTCAGGGTGCTCTTTGCACTTTTCGGGGTCCTCTCTGTAATTTCTGTTTTCTTTTGGACCTTTTTGTAAAAGTGTGTTGAGCTGTCTGAATATATGTGTCGGATCCTCCTCAAAAAAAAAAATTAACCAAGCACGTCATACAGGCGCATGAACCGTTTGGATACAACACCAGTGAACTCCATTTTCAAATTTTATGGGAGAACAGAAACTAGTTTCAGCACCATGGCGTTTCGCTACAGTCTAAAGCTGATCCTCGATGCATGTCAGACTGGGATGCAGGCGGACGTTTTGCATCCTGAGTTCTACATGTATGGCAAAAATGATCGTTTCTTGCTGTGATACGTCCCCTAAGGCCCCGATTGGTTCGCAGTTTATTTTTTCCCTCCGAGAAAAACGACCGATTCCTTCCTAAATTTACGGACCTATCGAGCTCCGTAGATTATTCCCGTCCGTTTCCGGCCCAAAAACCTGGAATCCAAGCGCGCCCTAAGCAGGAAGACAAAGTACAAGCCCCATTCGCATGATCTGAATGAAATCATTTGCTTGCGGGAAATGAGTGTCAGAACTAGCGAAGCAAGAACCGAACAGCAGCAACAGCATCGCCTTTGTGCTCCCGAAGGGTCCTCTCTGCAATCTTCTTGTCCAACTGCACATTCAGAGATGGTTTAGAAGGGGCCTTCAGACCATTAGAAAGAAAAAAGCTGTGAGTGAATGTTACAGATGCCACCTCAAGCTCGTTGGCAATAATCTCAACATCAGTAGGGTTTGATCCTGACACCATCTAATTCTTTATCCCTGCTGAAAGAGCCAAAAAAACATCGATTTTGTTATAACAAACTCATGAGCTGTGACAACATTTTCAGGAGAACAGGTGAACTCATTTATCTATAAAACGGGGAATATAGCAAGCTTGAGCACACAAAATGCGAAGTCCAAAGAATCAAACTTCCAAGATCATCGTGCCAGAATTGTTTCTTTTCTGTCCTCTTACCTTTCCTTACATCAGGTTGAAAAGCTAGGAGGTGACAAGATATTGAGGGAGCAAAACAGCGACCGGTCTGAGTTACTGGTTTTGTTCTCTTCTTCATAAGGTGCTAACCTAATCTATTAAACGCTCATTATAAAATGAAGCTAAAATCTGTAGGTGGTAAAGCTGTTATATTTGAACTGAGCATCACATTCAATCTTTCTACGTTGAGTTGATAGTAAACTATGTCATTCACTACAAACGTGGTAGTTGTACAATTAGCAAAAACTAAAAAAAAGAACAGTACATTGATGTATTGCAAGTTTCTTGAGAACAAGATAATAGCTATGAGTATTTCTGCACCAACCTCGGTCTCATGGCATTCCGGTCGGCCGCTTTAGATGAAGCAAGAGCTGCCATGGCCTGTAAAAGAAAGAAAGATATCAGCTTCACCAAGGTTGTACTCCTAAGAACATATCAATTGAACATACACATATCTCTATGGTTCTACCTTCTACATCTTCTAGATATCCAGTTTCCTCATATATGTTTTAGCACGGAGTTATTATAAGAAGGCGCTATTCAACTGCTATTATGTGTCGCTTTCAAAGCCATTTCTATAGCCTTGAAAATCATTTGATTAAAACACTTACGGCTGGGCTCAAGGTGAGCTGTATATCTGCCCAAGCCAGCATTTTTCAGAGGTCATATGTATTCAGTAGTTCTCCAAAATATATAAAAATGTGGGCGTCTTCAGAATTGTAAGTTATCCGCGCGACATAAAATTAATGGAAATACTACTCAGGTCACCATTATTTGGATAATATTGCAGTTAAGCAATAATAAATTGATTAGCAACCTTCAGTTGTTACAACTGAATCTCCAATACATCAAACAACATGCGTCTCCAAGATTTTAAAGAGAAAGAAAGGTTTGTGCATACAGATGAAAGAAACAGAACTATGAAATTTTTATGGTGAGAGCTGCTAGCAAACCACGATCTGATGTCTTCGAATGATACCTTTGATAATATTGATTTTACCTTTAATAAACATGCAGGTGCCTACGCTTAGAGAATCCGTCACGCAACGTTTGTGAACATATTGTACACAAATTCATTTCCGTTCTCTTGAAATAGCATCTGGGTCTCCAAATGAACCAAGCATCTCATACAAACACCAATAAACTACTCGAGTAAAATTTCAATTTGAGTGGAGAGCAGAAACCAGTTCGAAGCATCATGGTTTCGTTGTGATACAGGAAAAATCCTCTCAACAGGAAGACAAAAGTACAGAACTTTGTATCTAACAAAGCTTCCAAAGTTTGAACTTTGCATTCAACAAACAGGAAACACATAGTATGCTTAACTAAAGGACTAGGATTCAGAAAGACAATTGAAATGGTTATGACGGAATTAACAAAGGGAATGCATTCATCGGAAAGAGCATGGGGTTGGGTTGGGGTTGGAGCAGGACGTACGGACTGGACGCGGGAGGAGTCTAGCTGGCGGTCCTCGACGTGATCGGTGAGCTTGTCCAGGGCCTTGCTCTGCTGCTGAAGGTCCTTGGAATCCGGCCTGGCATCCGCCACGGAGGCGTCCTCCGCTGCCGCCTCGTATATCTGTCCAAGCAGCACTTTTCAGAGGCCATACTGCTATGTATTCAATAGTTCTCCAAAATATATAAAAATACGGTGCCTTGAGAACTATAAGTTATCCTTGTGACATAAAACTAATGGAAATACCACTCAGGTCACCATAATTTGGATAATATTGCAGTTCAGCAATAATAACTTGATTAGCAACATTCAGTTGTTACAACTGAATCTCTAATACATGAAACAGCATGCTATCTTCTTGAAGATTTTAAAAAGAAAGGGAGGTTTGTGCATACAGTCATACAGACAAAACAAACAGAAGTATGAAGATTTATGGTGAGAGCTGCTAGCAAATGGAATGTTAGATTTGACAAACATTAGTTTCGTCGCACAATAGCAAGCATATGGTGGATTACGGGATGCGTATATTTGTATCTAACAAAGGCTTTCATAGTTTGTACTTTGCATTCAGCAAACAGGAAACATCGTAGTATGCTTAAGTACGAGTAATGCACTAGGATTCAGAAGACAATTGAACTGGTTCTGAAGGAAATGGTGGGAATGGGGTTGGGGTTGAGCAGGACGTACGGACTGGACGCGGGCGGAGTCGAGCTGGCGGTCCTCGACGCGGTCCGTGAGCTTGTCCAGGGCCTTGCTCTGCTGCTGCAGGTCCTCGGAGTCCGACCCAGCCTCCTCCCCCGCGGAGGCGCACTCCGCCTCCTTCTCCTCCGCCGCCGCCACCGCAGCCGCCGCCGCCGCCGCCGCCGCCGCCGTCTCGTCGCTCGCCGAAGCCTGGGGGACGGGGTCGGCGGGAACGATGTCGTTACGCGCTCGCAGCAGCGTCAGCGTAGCGCCGTCGAGCTCGAAGGGCTGCCGGCGCATGGCCACCTCGCGGTCCGGGGGAGTGCGGAAGCGCACGGCGGCGTCGCCGTGGCCGCCGGTGTGGGCGAAGACCTCGAAGGTCTGTGGCAGGTCGAGGGCGAGGGTGCGGAAGACGCGGCGGACGAAGGGGCACGGGTTCGCGCGCGCCGGGGCCTCCGGCGGGGCGATGTACGCGTAGGCGAGCCGCATCCTGCTTCACGCCGGCTGGACCAGGTGGTCTCCGATGTTGGGAGCAAAGCTGGGGAGCGGCGGCGGCGGTCGCTGTTAAGAATGGAAATGATGGAGAGGAAACTTGTTGCCGCGCGAGAAGTTTTTTTTTTTTTTTTTTTTTTGAGAAACACGGTACCGACTCACAAACACGCACGTAAAGACACCCCTATGAACGCACGCACGCAAACCCTACCCCTATGAGCACCTCCGAGAGACTGGTCCGGCAGATCTTGAGGTTGACGAAGTCACCACGGCGCCTCGCTGTTGACGGGCACGTCACCTACCACTGAAAGCATAGCGCCGGTTAAATCTTGGAAAATCCAGGAAAATGCGATCACCCATGCCAAGTCTGAGAGACGTGGCCCTAGGTGGGCTGGTTCCACCACAAGGAACCAAACCAGCTGAGATAGGCTCAGTTCACCCGCGCGAGAAGGGTTGAGAATATTGGTCTTGCCTACAAGCGAATATCATATCATGTTGAATAATTCATCCAGAAACTCTGTGTGAAAAATATGAGTAGGGTTGTGTGTATAGTATGTTGCTAAAACTTCTTAAAACTCATTGGGAAAATAAGAAAAAGAAAATGGTGCAACATATAATGGTCATTGTCTCCTCGGTACCTCGTATGAGTTTTTTTTAAACGAAAACCCATAAGCTGGTTTAGAGAACAATAAATATATCTTGTGGGCAAACATAAATTAGTACTATGACATATGATCTTTTAGGTTGATAGTTTCTCCCCGAAATTGGAAATAATGCGAGGAGAATCAATTTGATATGTTGTTAAAACTCCTTAAAAACCATAGTGGAAAAAATAAGAATAATATGATACAACATATACTCTCGAAAAGATAAAACTCAATGGTAACTTTGGAAGACAATTAATATGTACTATATACATCCGTTAAAAAACACTGGTGGAAATAATAGGAGGCATGTCATATATTTTTGGTGATACTGTTTTTTATATAACATGTTTGCATCCGAGGAGTATAAGTATTATTACCTTCATAGATAACAGTTGGTGATTCGATGGAACCAATACCTTATTTTACATTCCCCTCACCTCACTTAAAATACTTCACCTAATTAATCTACTCTGTCTATACAACCGAGTAGGTTCCATTCCCATGATAGGTTTCGAGTTTTGTCGATTGTAACTTTCTAATTTAGGACCGAAGTTCGCGCAATTTTTAGACAAATTCGTCACACTCATTCGGCCGTTTGAAATTTTCTTTGTTGAGTAGATATGTCTCGCTGTTTCCCACAGCTTTCGTGTTGTAACATTTTCGTTCTAGCGGAAATATACGAGTAAATCTTATACATTATGTATGTACACCTTCAGAGTTTAGATTGTTATTGATGTACGTATATTCTTCAACATGCTGTGTTTAGGATAACATGTGAGCATGTTTATTGTGTCACTACTCTTACCTTACCTTCAAAACTCTTTGTGGTCTTTTATTTATGTGTCGTTTGATGTTGATGTAACTTCTTCGGTGTCGGCGCCGCTCCTACCATGACGTCTATCGCCAAACCACGTCATGTCCTGCTCTCCACTCCTCGCGTGTTAAGTAGTCGTTGTTTCATGTGTGGTGGTGTAAGATTAGTTCACCACATAGCCAAATGATAAGAGTAGACGAACGTATTATACAAAAAAACAATAAAACAAACAAATATAGTGCAAAATATGGCTCAACCGAGCCAAACCCTAAAAACCACGAATGCAAATGGCCTAAACCATCAACGCCCCGTATCTTGCGTAACATTCACCCTTCTTTATCACCTCTTGGGAATGAGCTAAAATCTGTACTAGCGTGATGGATCACTGGATAACGCATTGAGCTGCGTCAACCTCACGTAGAATGATCGTTGGCTCGGGGTACCAGTCAACCCAAACAATGGACGTCATTGCCGCCAGCAAACCCGATAGAGGTTTTTTTTTATAAAAAAAAGCAAACCCGATAGAGGTGAACTGCAAAGAAGATCGATTTGTGCAACACGAGCCCATGTTCCGGCACTTCGCTCAGGGCCCAATACGGGACGCACCTAGCAGCCAACGTATAGCACGCCATCTGGCCAGCCCACACAGGCTCGCGTCGCGCGCCCGCAGCCAGCAATGCGGCAGGGAAATCCTCACGGTTTAGTCCCACCTCGGGCAGCCGAGGAGGATCGCACGGGAGAGGCAGCTATAAGAGGAGGGCGAGGTGCGACCTTGTTCCATCTTACCTGGACGGGGTCGACGGCGGACCAAGAAGCGTCGTGGCCTAGATCAATGGCTCACATTGCACTTGGTGAGCGCGTTGGCCTACCATCTCCCCAAGCGGGAGAGTGGACGTCATAATTTGTGTTAGAGGGGGTACGCGTTCGCGCGGCCCCTGCCAATTCCTAGAAATTAAGTTTTGGTCCCTGAGCTTGTTCTCTGTTCGTCTAATGGCTTATCTTTGGTCCTGTGCTTTATTGTTTGTTCCGAGTGTTTGGTAAAAACATTGATTCTAGAAATCTCTAGGTCGACACGGCTTAATCAGACCTGGCCCATGCCAGAAACTCAACGAGTAAAACAGCACAGCACTTGGTTCCCGATGGCAGATGCGTCAACACTCTGCTTACATAACGTACTGCACACGAGCCAGGATCTGACGCTAACATTGTTCCAGTAAAACATGGGGGCCTAAGATGAGACAAACCATCCCCTGTTCTTTCTGATCATCTTGTACACAATCCACTATCATGCCACTTTTGTTCTCACGAAAATATTATGGTGATCTCGAAATTAACCAAGCAGATGTAAACACCAATGAGCTCCATTTTCAAGTTTTATGGAAGATCAAAATACCAGTTTCAGAACCATGGAAAGATAAGTTCAACATGTATCGCAAAAATGCTCGTTTCTCGGTGTGATACAGAAAACCAGCTAAACAGGAAGACAAAGTACAAGACCCATTCCCATGGTCTACAGATTGAACCAAATCATTTGCTTAGCAAGAACCGAACAGCAGCAACAGCATCGCCTTTGTGCTCCCGTAGCGTCCTCTCTGCAATCTTCTTGTCCAACTGCACATTCAAGGATGCTTTAGAAGGGGCCTTTAGAGAATTAGGGGGAAAAACTGTGAGTGAAGGTTTCAGATGCCACCTCAAGCTCGTTGGCGATAACCTCAACATCAGTAGGGTTGATCTTGACAGCAGCTAATTCTTTCTCCCTGGTGAAAGAGCAAAACACGTTGATTTTGTTATAACAAACTCATGAGTTGTCAACAATATTTTCAGGAGAACAAGATCAACGCATTTATCTAGAAAATGAGTGTACTTCTTTTCAAGGTCATTCTCTTCATTTCACATTGGAGTTTATACGGCTCACAGAAACACTAATGTGTGGGACTGGTTTATGCCCAAGGTAGAGTCCTACGAGTTCTGCTTATCCCTTACGTTTGACCAACACTGGCTAGAAAAAAGAACTAGAATTAAGAAAGGAGCACTGCCACACCAAAAAAATTGGCAACTATCCAAACAGACCTATTTTTTGGTCATGGTCAAGAAATTGGCAAGGTACACTTGGGTCACAATCCAAACATACCATCATACCAAAAACATGGAATCCCCAAATTACCAAAGAAAATGGATCATGGGATATTGCAAACTCGAGTGCATAAATAGTGAATAACAGGGGTTCTAACTTCTATTATCATCATGCTTGAATTGTGTATTTTCTGTTCGTTTTTATTTATACTTACTTGGCTTTTCCTTTCATCGGGTTGGAAAACTATGAGATTGAGAAGACAAAATATTAAGGTACAAAACTGCAGGTTTGTTCTCTTCTACGTAAAATGCTAACCTAATTTGTTAACGGCCTTTATAAATGAACCTAATTTTTTTAGCAGGGAAATCTGTTCCTCAAACTGAACTTCAGATTTAGTCTTCCATGTGCAGTTACTAGTCACCTCTGTCATGCACCGAAAAGGTGGTATTTGTACAATCAGTTAGAACTAAAAAAGGATACTTATTGTAAGTTTCTTGAGAACGGAATAATAGCTGTGAATATTTTTACACCAACCTCAATCTCATGGCATACAAGTCGGCCTCTTTAGATGAAGCAAGAGCTGCCATGGCCTGTAAAAGAAAGGAAGATATATCAGCTATTCAGCTTCACCAAGGTACTGACCAAATGTATCACAATTAAACATAAACATATTTCTATGGTTCTACCTTCTACATCTTACTTCTAGATTTCTAGTTTCCTGATATCGATGTTTTAGCATGGAGTTACAATAAGAAGGCGCCATTCAACTGCTAGTAGGTGTCTCTTTCAGAGACATTAATATCACCCATTCAAACACATCTGATAAAAACAGTTATGGACGGACTTGAAAATTAAATAATATCTCTGCCCAAGCAGCACTTTTCAGAGGCCATACCCGCATTCAATAGTTTTCCAAGTTACCTGAGTTTTGGATAATATTGCAATTAAGCAATGATGCAATCGATTAGCAACCTTCAAATGTTAGTTCTGAATATCTAAAACATCTAACAAAATGTTATGGTCTTTCAAAAATTTAAAGAGAAATAAAGGTTTATATAAAAGCAGAACTAAAGAAAATTTACAGTGGGTAGACAGACAGATTACGGGGAGCTGCTATCAAATGTATGTCGTTTGTTCTGCATGCTACGGTCTGATGTCTTCCTTACGGAATAGAGATATTGTATATGACAGCTTTTATTGTTTGAACTTTGCACCCAACAAAAAGGAACATACAGTATGCTGAACTAATGGACCTGGATTCAGATGACAATTGAAATGATTTGACTATTTTTTGCGGGGAAATTGAAAGAACAAAGGGAATGATAATAAGAGTATAAACAAACATGCAGGCATAGACTAGTTCTGCACGGAAGATTAAGCTGAAACATCAATAACTCGTGACAACGATTCAGCACGCCCTCATGTCACCACCAATACCCAGATCCTCCAGCTCCTCGCTCCGATGCTTATTAACGAGCCAGCAGATCGCGAATCTACACGGAATTCGTGAATCCATAGGAAGAGCTTGGGGTGAACAGGACGTACGGACTGGACGCGGGAGGAGTCGAGCTGGCGGTCCTCGACGTGGTCGGTGAGCTTGTCCAGGGCCTTGCTCTGCTGCTGCAGGTCCTTGGAGTCCGGCCCGGCCTCCCCCGCGGGGGCGCCCTCCGCCGCCGCCGCCGCAGCAGCAGCAGCAGCCGCCGCCGTCTCGTCGCTCGCCGAACCCATCGCTGCCTAAAACCCTAGCTAGAAAAATTCCCCTTCTCCCTGTCTGTCGTGTGTGCGCAACTGAGGAGGGCCGTCAGGGTGGATGGGCTTTCCGGTTTTGTTTAGCCGCCGATACTGCCTTGAGATTTGTGCAAAGGGGATACATTAAACCTGTGGCTGCTCGCTCTTTGATCAGTGATTCACCGGCCACTATATCGAGCAGAGATTTGAGTGATATCTTTATTGAAAAATGAAAACCATATTTATAAGATTTAAAAAAATACTGCATGATGTAAATGATCTATTCAACAAACGTGCAAAATCTCTATTTGAAATACTTTAATTCAATGACAAGTGTGTGGATTTAAATGTACACACTTTCAAATCTCCAATTTTTTTTGTCATTTTTGTGTAGCTCGGAATATAAAGTATTTTAAATCGAGATTTTACACGTTTGTGGGATACATTGACAACATGCAGGATTGTTTTTTAGATTTTTTAAAACTTTTAAATATGATTTTGAATTTTTTTAAAGAGAGAGAGCACTGGACTTCGGAAGCCAAAATGACTTTCCGAACTAGATCGATGAAGAATCTCTTAGAATACGCTTGTTCACAGGACACTACATTCTTGGATCACACCTTATTCTCAATCCAGGTGGCTCGCTTGATTGGCTAGTAATCTCGATTTTAATGAGAACAAAAAGGGTATAATAAAAAAAAGGAAAAGGGATTCGACTTGGATAGAAAATCTACTAGGATACCAATTACATTTTAGAGACGTTCTAAATGAATGGCATATGGGTTTTAATATAGATATACACCGGAGGGAATTTGACATGATGGTGCCTAATTCTTACAATTCATCCGAGAGTTTGATCTCGTAGTGGAATATGCTCTTAGTTTTTATGGGATTGGCCCATCTAGTATAACAAATCCGACGCTAGTACGCTACTATCCGATGTGTTTTGTCTTCGATTAGGGAGATATGTGATAATTCAAGGGTTTTCACCTGGTAGATTTGGATCAAATTTGCACCGCATGACAAGATTGTAGACTATCTCGCCCATGAATTTGTATCCGCTGGACAAGTATATGTATGACCGGTGTTATCAACTCATCAAATGATAACGACCGGAGAAGAAATGTTGAACGGATGATGAAACGAACATGCTTTCGGACATAAACAAATGTCGCAGAGAAACGAGGCCGGCCGCCTCCTATGCTATCGTAGGAAAAGCGCATCACTAATAACCGGCAAATGCTTCAGGCACCATAGACACAAAGTGCGGATGAGATAAGAATGTCTCTATCCTTACCGCAAAACTTAACCTAATAAGGCTACTTTGTCGGGAGGCCAAAGAGGTCGCTTCAACTAATCCTGAGCTGGATAGCTCATTCGACGACGGCCTATGTCAGTCTGGCATGCCTACAAGATGTAGTTTTTTAGTCAGAATTACAGCAGGAACACAACTGCTTCAACCGTTTCTTTCCATTTGGAAGGGCTCAATCCACAGCCTGACAGGACGCAGGCGGTGCTCGGACGGCAACGGCGTCATTTTCACCGTGGCCAATCCGACAGGGAAGGCACGACAAGCTAGCATCAGCAGCCACGGCGCCAAATAAACATAAACAAATTAAGCGTGCCTCTTCTTCCCGGCAATAAAAATGAAACTAGTGCAGCGCATTGCGCACGCCTATAAAAGAACTTCTTGATCGCATCCCCGTTCAGCGTGTGGAGTTTGGAGAGTGCTACACTGGACCTCCGGCCGGCCGCTTTGGCTTACGCCAGCTAGCTGACTCCGGCTTGTAGCAAGAGGACTGATCGATCGATCCAGGGGTGAGGAAAATGCCGACGACCACCATGGAGGACCTGCCCGCCGACGTGCTGGCCTGCGCGCTGCGCCGCCTCGACGGCCCGTCCCTGGCCGCCGCGAGCTGCGCCACGGCCGGCCTTTGCGCCCTCGCCGCGGACCCGGAGACGTGGCGCGCCCTCTGCATCGCGCACTGGCCGTCGCTAGAGACCCAGCAGCACAACACCATCCTCGGCTCCCCGCAACGCCTCTTCGTGGACGCCTTCCCGTTCCCGTCGTCAGACGACGCTGCTGGTCCTCCCGTGGATAAGTGCCTCCCCGGCGAGCTGGTGTCGGCCGTGGACGTCTACCACAAGGGAGCGCCCATCTTCTCCCGGGCCGTGGAGACCTCCACGTCCTCCTCCTGGTTCCTCACGTCGCCCTTCCGCGTCGACGCCGTGGACTGCAAGAACCCGGTGCCGGTGCCGGCGGCCTCCATCTCTCCCGCGGAACTGGAGCTGAGCTGGATCGTGGTCGATCCCCGCACCGGCCGGGCGGTGAACGTGTCGAGCCGGCGGCCGGTGGCCGTGGACAGGCACTGGTACACCGGCGAGACGCTGGTGCGGTACGCGGTGCTGCTCGGCGGGTGCAAGTTCGAGGCCACCGTCACTTGCTCGGAGGAGGCCGGATGCCTCAGGGAGGTCAGCCTCACCGTCGAGGACGCCGATGGCGCGGCGGCGAGCGGCGAATGCAGCCTGCGGCTTCTTGCGACGGCGATGGCCGGGTCAAGGAAGGGAGGGGAGAAGGAACGAGAGGAGGCTAAGAGGAGGTACGAGGAGTTCGTGAGAAGCAAGAGAGGGAGGAAGGAGTCCAAGGCCAGGCGGGAGGTGCTCGTCGACTTGTGCTGCTCCGCCGTCAGCGCCGTCGTCGTGCTCACCTTCCTCGCCTCCGTCGTGCTACGGTAGAGAGGCTACCGTGCGTGCGATCTCATCGCTCAATGCAGGAAAACACAACACGGATTCTCTCTACATATTCTTTCGCTCTTCAGAGATTTGTTTTTTCAGTATATATCAAACTCTATGGATCAAGATACATAAGTACACTCTTCTCTTGGTTAATCAGGCAGTGTACCTCGTTTATCGAAAAAAAAACATGTGTACCTCGTGAAACGTGCGCCGCAGTTTTCCCTCCGAAACAGAAGAGAGAGAAAAAGAGTGCAGAAATCTGAATACTGATACTGAAGCTAACGATTTCATTTGTACTATTCGACCTTAAAAATCAGGCAGCTGAAGACCACACAAGTTTCACAAGAACTCTGTCGTTCAGGCCATACAATTATGCATACATCTCTTCCAATACATCTGGCTCGAACACCATTGTAAGCCTACGAAGATACTCGGCTATTTCCCCTGTTACGACAAAGCACAATAGAAATTAGCCACGAAATGCCTAATGCACCATCGGTGCTTTAAAAGGGATGCCCGGGTATTTTGTCCTTCACGACATTCAGTATGCCTTGATGGCGATGTGATATCGCACAAACAACCCTGTCCCGACCAACTATCTTAGTCCCGAGCAAGTGCATGAACCGGGATGAGTTGTAGTTGTCCTCTCATGTCACCAAAACAAAGGCAAGCGGAAGCATCATGGAGGTGGCCGACATGTGATCGCATGAACCAACTCCACTTGTAGTCCCCTATACCTGGCCATGGGCAGCCTAGCCCAAAAATCCTGGACCGGGCCAGGCCACATCATCCCATCGGGCCAGGCTCAGGATAGATTTTTTAGCCCAACGGTTGGGTTGGGCCGATCGGGCCTAGTTGCTTTTTTGGGCTTGGGCCTGATTTCTGCGGCCCGATGGTTAGGCCGGACCATCGAGCCGTAGTTAGTTGGTCAAAACTCGTTTTTTTTTTCAATTCATGTATCTCTTGGAGTGATACGATGATTATTGCATCTCTATCGATTAGATTTTAAAGTGTAGAGGCAACATCTTTTTCTTCCGCTATAACATGGAAAATTGAAGTCATGAGGCAATAGCGGCGATTACTGTTGCTTTGCGAAACAAACTCTGTACTTGATATTGGGGTTCTCCCTTTTGTCTTCATAACTTTATTTGTTGGCTAAAACTAAAACACAAATGTTGCAACAACAACATATCAAGGTAGCACAACACTATGCTCGTTGTTGAAGAAATTCGAGCCCGATACAACAAAACAAGAATCAATCAAAATGGTCCATACAAACTAACCTATCTACGAGTGTAGCAAACATGCATAAAATGAGTAAATCAGGTATATATTATTGCCTCATAAATTAGCCATATCACTGCACAACTCTCTGAAATTGGTCCGAAAGTTGCACTAAAAGTTGGGCAAAAAGTTCCTCTGGAACTCTTGTTGTCCCAAACATTCTATCAGTTTGAAATCGAAAGGCCATGTATCGAAACCACCTTCTTCTCGAAGAGTTGGGTTTACTTCTTTCACACACACTCTCTCCATCATTAGTCCAAGCTTTAATTGCTCTAAACCACTCTCCAAGCTTGTATACTCTGGAGATATGAAAATGTTTTTTGAATGGTCCACATATTTGTCGGTTTTATGTAGTTCTAAAAATAAACTATTTTAAATTGAGATTTACACGTTTATGAGATAAATCATTAATAACATGCACGATTGTTTTTCAGATGTTTTAAAACTTGTGAATATGACTTTTGAATTTTGCGAAACAATTTTCTAAATTGCTCTAAAAACGATTGTTTTCCCATTTATTTGGAATTAACCCTGTTTTTCAGAAAACGTTTTTTTTTTGTGTTTCAGACTTTCCGGGAGCTTCGGGACTCCAAAAAGGGCAAGGCCAAAGAGCACGGTTCAGAATTTTCGAGACGAACGCAATGGGCTTAAATTGAAGACCAGAAGCCCAACAGGATGGAAATTAGAGGGTCCCACGCGGCCTACTGTACCTGGCCGCGTGGGCCCACCTCTTTTCCCCCTCGGAGCTCCGTGGCCGTCGATCTTTGCTCCACCAACATAGTCTTGACCTAAAAACGTCTATAAAAATAGCCCCCCCGACGTTCTCTGGAAGGAGCGCCGCCGAAACACAGAAACCACGAAACAGAGACCTGGAGCTGCAGATTGGAGGGGGAAAACTCCGGCGGGGCGCTGTCGGGGTGGTCTCCATCTTCTCAAACGACTTCTCCATCGTCTCCATGATGAAGGGGGAGTAGTCCACCCCCTGGACTTGGGTTTGTGGTGGTAACTTATGTATCTCTCCTCTCTTTGAGCTTCACTAATTAGTACCGTATGAGCTGCTGAACATGATTACGGTCATCTATGTAATTCCTATGGTGGATATTGTGGTATGAGATGATTTGTTATGCATTTACTGTTGTGTTGGAACTTTTATGATTTGTCATACTTTGGAGATATTCTATGATGCATGTGATGGTTTGATTTATGCATAATGCCTTGTTTATCCTTGTCATGAGGTGATTGACACCACCAAGTGTGGATAGATGAGAGAGATGTGGTCATGCACATGAATTATGAATCATTGCACTAGTGTTTAGAATATTGTCCATAATGAAGTATGATGTATGTAGGTACGGGATGGCCGATGTGACACGACATATGTATTGAGTGACATGCGAAATACAGCCCAACATCCTTTATCTGGGGGTAAAAAGGAAGAGTATGATGTGGGAGTGTGCGGTGACCCAGCACACCACTGCATGTTGTAGTGTACAAGTCGTTGATGTAACACGCACGGAAGGACCTTTCCGCAAATATTACATCTCTCAGAGTAGTACAACAGAAACATAGCCGGTCCAAGGTAACACTATAGGATTACAACACTATTCAATACAAAATCTCGAGAACCTTCTTTACAGATAGAAGTAGGTCTCGTGCAAATGAAACATCAAAAAGATCCAAATCATATCACTAAGCTGGATATCAGCTCTATCTCTAATTCCTAATCCACTACTGCTGTTGTCACAGCCTTAATCTATTCCTTCTGAAATATCTTTTTCCAAGTTGTACTCCTTCTTCCAAAATGATGTTGTCTCCTCCATCGGCAGTGTTGTCGTTATATACACCTGGGCAAGGTGGTCGTCATCCTTCTGTCGGTGAAGTAGCTGTTGACTCCTTCAAGCTCCATCAGTAGACTTGACTCCTTGTTGGATACTTCCTTGACGTTATGATGGCTAACTGGCAACTCCGTTGATGGCTCCAAAAATCTAAGCAGGGGGTCAACGGGGAAAAGGGTGAGCAACACGAGCGTTACTCAACAAGTTCAAATTATAGGCGATAAGGTGTTTTATGCACTAGCTACTGCCATGACCAACGGTCATTGGCATAATGCAAGTTTTGGAAAACATTTTTAGGAAAGGGTCTATTTTATTTTCAGAAAACTATGCTCACAGTCTCCACGGGTTCATAGTCATCACTTGGGATGCCTTTCCCGCTGCGGTCTGTAGTTCCTTCCGGGAACACGGATGTGACAGTCACAGTTTCTTGTTGTTGACTCTGCAGAGCTGCGTAACTTTACCCATGAGAGAAACCCAGCCTTGTTGCCTTTCCGGGTAGCTAGCCCGTCCATACTTCCATGGTATGGGGCCAGGTGTGAGTCCAAAGCCAATCACCGCCCTCTCCGCACAACACATATCCGCCCATTTGTGACGCGGCTGGTAACTAAGACCACTGGCCCGCCACCCCTCCCGAGCTTCTATTCCAGTCACCCCGTCGAGTGGGAAGGTCACGCGCTTCCACGCAGTTGGCCGCCACAACGGACGCAACCAGGTAATAGCCTGTCGAGGATATGTGAACGAGAGAAGATACGGCTGACTTTTACCGTCCATAGCAGATCTCATGGTAAACGCTTCAATACGGCGCGAGGATCACTGTGACATTGGTAATTAATCCTAGGTATATACTTTCCCGTACAATGGAACCTCCACCACAACATCAAACCGTGGTTCCATTGCCAGCCAACAATAATATATATAGCAATTCACATCATTCGAAAATAGGTTTTTCTTTTTATGCAGATGATAAATATATAGTATTTTATAAATACTTTGATAAAAATATTTCAACGGACATGCAAGAATGAACTTGCCTGTGGTAGAAATGGCCGTTCAACTCTTCGGGATTTTAGGGTTTGCGGTAAAACCCCGAGTTTTGAAAATAGCAAAGTAATCCTGGTAAGGACTACTGAAAAATCTAGCAGCATGCTATTATGCATAATCATGATATGCATCGTCACCCCAAAATTCCCAAGTTGCGGATTTAAGATTTTTCAAGTGCTTTGGATTTTTTAATTATTTAAAGTGTTTGACAACAATTTTCATGAGGAATAAATTTAAAGTGATTGAATTTAAATAGTTCAATATATTTGAATTTCAAGACTTTATTTTCCCATATTATTTTCTTTTAAGAAAATAGTTTTTGAAAAAGAATTTCAAGTTATTTCCACTTAAGGATCCTTGAATTTTTCATCCACAAAATATTTTTCAAAACTTCAAATAAAACTTATATTAAAATTCCACATAATTTATAGAGTGGGTTAACTATTTTTAGCTGATTTTTGTTCCTTTTTTTTTGGGAGATAAAATTCATTAAAGTTTGGATAATTTTCAAAAATTCAAAGAGGTATTTTATTTGGGGTAGATTATTTTCTGCTGATATGTATACATATTTTGTTTGTATTTTTAGGATTTTATGTGAATTTATAGGATTCTTTGGAAGTTTGAATATTGTTAAATGGGTGAAATTACCAAATTGTCCCTGCTTGACTTGGTTCAACCAAGTCAAAACTCGGGTCCGGTCCGGGTCGGGTCAACCGACCGGACCACTCTCTCTCTCTCTCACTCCTCTCACACGCGCACGTCTCGCGCCCGACTCGGCCGGCGACTGCGTCGCCCGTGGCGTCGCCGCCTTGCCCCGGCTTGCTCCGACCGCCTCCGCCGCCGTGCCGTGGGGCAAACGACTCCCCACGCGCCGCTCTCCATTCTCACCGGAGGGATTTGGGGATCTCTTCCCCCTCGCTCTCGCGTGCATCCCCTCTCCCTAGGGTTAGGGTTTGCGCTGCGCCGCCGTGGCTTCTTCTCCCGCCGGTGTGCTCTCGCCATGGCTCGGTGCAGGGTCTCGCTCCCTGTGCCGCCGTGGTGCGGTGCTCGTTCCTCTACCACCATGGACCCCCTCCTCTGGTTGCGCGGGCACTGCCTCGCCGCCGAGGAGCTACGGCCATGGTCGCCAGGTAAAACTCGTGCTCCTCCACTCTATCTATCCCCTGCTAGCTCTAGAAGCTGATACGCATGCTCACACGCCTCCTTGGCTTAGGATTTGGATGAGCAGACGATGTTTTGGTGGATGATTTGCTCAATTTGAGTACTGTCTCCTCTCTGTGTATGCAGTAAAGGTATATGGTGTAGATCATGCATGTATAGATCTTCCCACTGCCTCTGGAGTATTGTGAAGATCATTTCTTGCTCACAGATGTGATATGTGTGAAAGGAAAATTATTTCTGAGCTAGAATTAATACTAGCAGTGATGATTAGTTTATTTATAGCATGATTTAATCATGTTTGTTTGCTGTGATGCCTCCATGTTGAGTTACACAGCAAGCTTGCTCGATTAGTGATGTTTTTATGTTTTCCTGTGCTTCCTCTAGATGCACAGCTTTGATATGAACAGCTAATCCAGCTCTGCTGGTTCACTGTCATGTGGGTGATGCTTTATTAAGCAAAATAAGAACAGATGCTACACTAAGATCAACCCCTTGCTTCTGTAGATGCTCAAACAAAATGATATTGCACTCAACTTCACTTCCTGTCTCACTCTGTCCTATTCCTAGCACAAAACAGAAGTTCTCTGCTGTGCTAATTACTTTTCTATAGCACCCTACCTTGCTTGCAAGGTTCTGTTAAGAACAGATGCTAAGAATCACTCATGCATGGTTCTGTCATTTACAGAACCTGCTAAATCACTCTCTAGCTCATATGTTTAACAACCTTGGGTGTAGAGCAGATTAAGCTACGGAAGAGTCTGATCTTGCTCCAGGGTTCAACCACCTCTTCTGGACTGCTTCTTGTAGTTCTACTGTCTTCTTCCGCTACTGGCCTCCTTCTTGGGTTTAGTGGCTTGTGGTAGATGGTTTAGGTGATCTCCATGATTGGCTTGTGGTTTTTGGTTGTTCTTGGTGAAGAACAGATGGGTATGGTGGTGCTTGATGTGCTAGTGCTTGTGAAATAGTGTGGTTTGTGTTTGCTGTGAGATTTGTGAGCTGGGCTTCAATCTGGTCCTAATTATATACCCTCTTGGGTTTTCTTGTGCTGGTGACACCAGGATAACTAGCTGGTGGTGATTCACCTGCTTGCAGTGGCCCCTTGTTGGTGCAAGTTTCTAGGTTTGAGGTGCATTCCCTCTTGTGCAAGCCTTGAGCTGGTATGGATAAGCTCCTTTGACTCCTTTTTGGGTTGCCAAGTGAAGTCCTTCACCTCCTTGAGCAAGCTATGGCTGCTCCCTTCTTATCCAAGCCTTGTCCTTTATTTTTAGTACAGAAAAGATGAACTGGTCCTAAGGTTGGTGTGAACTGAACCAAAAGTCCTTACCTCATGAACAAGGCTTCGGCTGGTTGCTCTTATCCTTGCTTGGCCTTTATTTTTAATGCTGCCAAGTGGCATTTGACACTAAATGTGTTGGGCTGGTTCGGCTTCTCTCTTATGTGGCCCTTGCCAATTATGGGTGGTGATCATGTGTCTTAATAATTTCAGATTTGTGGGCTGTACCAATTATGGGTGGTGATGACCAATTGGAAATTTATAATTTCCCAAGTTTCTTCCTTGGTAATTCATACCATTGGAGAAATATTTTAATGTGGTCTTTCTTGTTTAGGAGCTTGACTAGATTAGAGGGATTAGTATGTTGCCTATGATAAATAGATATGGATCAGATGAATATGCCTCATTGAATCAGTGTTGCCTTTTGTCCCTTCTCTCAATTGAATTATTATTGCCTCTTGTCCCTTGTTGCCTAGTTGCCTCAGGATGATCTAAAATATGATCCATTGTTGCCTTCGATTCAATATTGATCCCTCTAGTCAATATTTGGATATTAGGACAAGTTCCTAATATTCATTAGTTAAGTTCCAATATTAAATTGCCTCACCCTTGTGGTGAAGGCAAACATTTTAATCACAACCCCCTTTCCTATTGTCTTTGTTTATTTTGCAGGAAATGAATTGAAGATGAAGATTGGAAAAATAAGAAGATAAAGATTTAGCTAGGCTTTTCTTTTAATCTTTTGTAACTTTCTTTGTATTTGGATGAGATATGTACATATTCGATTAAACTTGTAATATTGATTCTTTCATTTTGATCTTGTATTTAAATTCCATATGATGTAACTTAAATAGACTTTGGACATTTGAATATCACATTGTATTTGGGATGGATGTAAAATGAGTTATTTCAGTGTGTGAGATAAGATGATGAATTGAGGTGTTAAACTCATTCTTGTGAGATGATGTTTGGATGAATGATGTAATGAGACGATCCTAGATATGGGGATTTGAATTTATTGTTTCTATGAGTGTTTAAACTATGAACATATCATGTTATTGAATTGTGACTAGAAATGTCGAGAATTAGGAAAGGTCATGTCCAATTCTGGATTGTCTCGACTAAATATTCTCGTCTCAATTTAGTTGTTAAAAAGATCATGTCGAAATTTATCGCACTCCACCAGATGATCTAAACCCTAATTCATCGTGTCGAGAGAAACATCGATCACTTTGCATCGTTTAATTTAACGCGCCAAAATTTCCCGTGTTTTCAGATGCATGTCATGCAAATGCACAAATTCTAATTCTACCCTTCCGACTCTCTAAACTACGGGGTATTACAGAGTGACAACAACCACGCTAGCCTTACGAGGGTGACGTAGCAACACAAATGAGTACTTCTTTCAACTATGTGTTTTAGGACATATAGCCGTCATAAAAGCTACCATTAAAACATGACAATTGTGTGTACTTTATCTATAACATGATAATCACCGTAGATGAGAGAGAGAGGATTAAGTGAACCCATGAACCCATGTCCATTGTTCCTATAAGAGAAAACCTTTGTCTTGTCCTCTTGCATTGAAGAGGATTGGGACACTTTTACATTCTTGTTTGTTACATTAAAACTTCCATCCATTAAATCTACCATCTTATTCTTTAAACTTGTTTAGTGCATAATCAACTAAAACTTGTGACACTTTAGTTGTAGGGAATAGATAACTTTTCCTTCTTGCGCCTGCGGATCGATACCCTACTTCCACATTGAGAGGTGCTACAGTGATCCCCTGCTCTTGGGGGTTATCAAAGGGCGGGAACAAAATGGCGGGAACAATTGACCGAGAAACAAATTTTACTCGAAAAAAAAAAACCATGCACTAGTGCAAATACATGGTTTGCCGTGTGCAGCTCACAAAGACACACGGCAAAGAAGTGTTTGCCGTGTGCTGCGCTCAAAGCCACACGGCAAAGCATCTCCCGCCAATTAATATAAAGCGCGGGAAAATTTGGCCACTCTTTGCCGTGCGTTTTGCTATACATGCACGGCAAAGAGATTTCCCGCCAATGCAAAAATATTTCCCGCGAATTATTGGCGACCGCGGCAAAGTTTCGGATCCTGGTCAACCGATTTGCTGTGCTGTTACATGAAGGAGCACGGCAAAGATATCTTTGCCGAGATGTCTGTCTTTGCCGTGTGCCTTCGAGATTCTGTGCCGTGCCTCGTTTCTTTGTCGTGATCCGTCTGTTCCTTCACGGCAAAGAACTCTTTGCCGTGTTCCGAGAAAATGATGCACACGGCACAGCACGGCCCTCACGGCAAATTTCCATTTTCCGGTAGTGTGATATCGCACAAACAACCCTGTCCCGACCAACTATCTTAGTCCCGAGCAAGTGCATGAACCGGGATGAGTTGTAGTTGTCCTCTCATGTCACCAAAACAAAGGCAAGCGGAAGCATCATGGAGGTGGCCGCCACGTGATCGCATGAACCAACTCTACTTGTAGTCCCCTATACCTGGCCATGGGCAGCCCAGCCCAAAAATCCTGGACCGGACCAGACCACATCATCCCATCGGGCCAGGCTCAGGATAGTTTTTTTAGCCCAACGTTATCTATTCCCTACAACTAGTCATTGTGAAACGAACTCTGTACTTGATATTGGGGTTCTCCCTTTTGTCTTCATAACTTTATTTGTTGGCTAAAACTAAAAACAAATATTGCAACAACAACATATCAAGGTAGCTCAACACTATGCTCGTTGTTGAAGAAATTCGAAAGCGTCATTAGCCCGATACAACAAAACAAGAATCAATCAGAATGGTCCATACAAAGTAACCTATCTATGAGTGTAGCAAACATGCATAAAATGAAAAAAATCAGGTATACATATTGCCTCATAAATTAGCCATATCACTGCACAACTCTCTGAAATTGGTCCGCAAGTTGCACTGAAAGTTGGGCAAGAAGTTCCTCTGGAACTTTTGTTGTCCCAAACATTCTAACAGTCTGAAATCGAAAGGCCATGTATCAAAACCACCTTCTTCTCGAAGAGTTGGTTTGCTTCTTCACACACACTCTCTCCATCATTAGTCCAAGCTTTAATTGCTCTAAATCTCTCTCCAAGCTTGTATATTCTGGAGATTTGAAAATGTTTTTTGAATGGTCCACATATTCGTCAGTTTTATGTAGTTCTAAATATAAACTATTTTAAATTGAGATTTACACGTTTATGAGATAAATCATTAATAACATGCACGATTGTTTTTCAGATGTTTTAAATATGACATTTGAATTTTCTAAATAGAGACCGAGCCAAAAAAAAATCCACTCTACGATAGATATTGGTACCATAGAGTAATATTGGTGTTCAACGCACACCCGTGCCGTGTCCGTGAGCGCACGCGCACGCACAAGGCGCGCCGCAACAGTCCAACACAGCTGACCGCATCGCCACGTCCCGATGATACGGCCGGAGCCCACCACACCGGAGGAAACCAAACCAAAAAGAAAAAAGCGAATAGAGAAAAACGACGGCCGTCTAATGCCCCTGCCGTCGTCCCCTCCCCGCCCCGTCCCCACTCGGCCACTCCCACCGAGCCCGCTCACCGCAGTCCGCAGCGTCGCACCAAACCACACCCACGCCTCCTCCTTCCTTCCCCACCCGGCGGCCTTTTTCTATTCGCCTTTTTCCTCCAATTCTCCTCCTCCTCTTTCTCGTACGCACCCGATTGCGACCTCCCCTCCTCCCCTCCTCCCCCACCCGCACCCATTCCCGCCGCCGCCGCCCGCTAGTCGCCGCCTCGGGGACGCCCCGGTCGGCGATGTGGCGCTGCTATGCTGGGCCCGCTCCTCAGGTTCCTCTCGGCGTGCGGCGGGGCCTGGCACACCTCGCCCGTCCCCTCCTCCTCCTCCCCGACTCCTCTGCTGAGGGCCGCGACGGCCTGCTCTGGTGGCGCGACCTCGCGCGCTGCGCCGCCGGGGACCTCTCCGCCGCCCTCGTCCAGGCCAACCAGGTCCTCGAGGACCAGTGCCGCATCCACTCCGCCCCGCCCCTCGGCACCGTCATCGCCCTCCTCGACGGCCACGCCGGACACGCCGCCGCACGCTTCGCCTGCGACCAATTCGTACCAAACCTACGAGGTCAGTCCCCCATCCACTGTCAATCATATTCTATTCCATTCTAGCCGCGCGAACCCAACGAACGCCGAACCTAGGTCGTCTGATCTCTGTGTGCGCGTGCAGAGGCGGCGTCGGGCCCGGCAGGCGTGACGGAGGGCGCAATCAGGGACGCCTTCGCGGCCACGGAGGCGGCCTTCATCGCGGAGGTCGAGCGCCAGTTCGACACCCACCCGGACGCCGCCACCGTCGGCTCCTGCTGCCTCGTCGGCGTCGTGCACGACCGCACGCTCTTCGTCGCCAACCTCGGCGACTCCCGGGCCGTCCTCGGCAGGAAGGCCGGCGGCCGCGGCGAGGTCGTCGCCGAGCAGCTCTCCAGCGAGCACAATGCCAACGTGGAGGCCGTCAGGGAGGAGCTCGTGGCCCTGCACCCCGACGACCCGCAGATCGTCGCGCTCAAGCACGGCGTCTGGCGAGTCAAGGGCATCATACAGGTCGCCTTCTAGTTTTCGTGTTCGTCGCCGTGTTTGATGGCACCATGTATGCTTACTCGGTGCTCTTACGTGGTTGAGTGGGTTATGTATGCAATGCAGGTGTCGCGATCGTTGGGTGATGCGTACTTGAAAGACGCAAAGTTTAACACGGAACTGATCAAGCCCAAGTTCAGAGTCTCCGAGCCGTTCAGCAGGCCTATAATGAGCGCCGACCCGTCCATCGTCTCACGCAGTCTTCAACCGAGTGACTGTTTCGTCATCTTTGCATCGGATGGCTTGTGGGAGCACTTGAGTAACCAGGAAGCTGTAGAGATCGTTCACAACAATCAACGCGCTGTAAGATTCATCCCACACACCGTTTTCATCTCTTCATATTTCTATTGGCTTTTTTGTTGTTATTGCCTAAGATGATCTTTAATTTAATGACCCAATTGTGAAATTATACCGGTTTTGTTTTGCATTAAAATTGGGAGTACCAGGGAATATTCAGTGGAACTCATTCCTAGCCTCTTTATTATAGTATTAATTAGAGGAAATGTGTATCAGGGTGTGCCGTTTCGTCATATTTCCATTTACATCTAAGCAATGGAGTATATAATCGGAATTTGTGTATTAGAAATCCAGATGGGGCTCTGATGTTTTGTCGACGCCAGCATGAATAGTTAAGTACTGGCAGGGTTCTCACTGCAAATTAATTACTGATTTTTGCTGGAGATGGTAACCTGCTGGATGAAGTATTTACAGGTGTGCGACTGTCAGTGGTTTTGGATTATCCCTGTTACAAGCTTGCAAAATTTCCAAGTCAGGGGTTTACGCGTGAATGTTTTGAGTTACAATCATCCTTTTACTGTAGGAAGTTTGAGGCATCTCCTATGACTTTTTGCACCCATTTAGATAATAAGTTAGCTGTGTTTATGGCACATTACCTTTTTGTTGTTGCCTAAGATGATCTGGAATCAGTTAAATCACCCAATCGTGAAATTCTACCAGTTTTGTTATGCATTAAAATTATGGAGTACCAGTGACAGGGAATATTCAGTGGAACTCATTCCTAGCCTCTTTATTCTATTAATTAGAGTAAATGTGTGCAGGGTGTACCGTTTCGTCATATTTCCATTTACATCTAAGCAATGGAGTATATAATCTAAATTTGTGTGTTAGAAATCAAGATGATGCTTTGATGTTTTGTCGACGCCAGCATGAATAGTTAAGTACTGCCAGGGTTCTCACTGCAATATTTATTGATGTTTGCTGGTGATGGTAACGTGCTGGATGTGAAGTATTTACAGGTGTGCGACTGTGTCAGTGGTTTTGGATTCTCACAGTTACAAGGCTGCAAAACTTTCAAGTCAAGGGTTTACGCTTGAATGTTTTGAGTTAGAATCATCCTATTACTGTAGGAAGTGCCCCGATGACTTTTTGCACTCATTTAGACAAAAAGTTGGCTCATTTAGACAAAAAGTTGGCTGCAAAACTTTCAAGTCAAGGGTTTACGCTTGAATGTTTTGAGTTAGAATCATCCTATTACTGTAGGAAGTTTGAGGCAGCCCCGATGACTTTTTGCACTCATTTAGACAAAAAGTTGGCTCATTGCCCTCCTGTAAGAGCATCCATGTCATGATAACTATTGTAATGATGTAAAGCTTCTACTGTACTATAGTAGGTCCATATGGACCAAACCAATAATAAAATGTGACTGGTTACATGGAAGGAATAACAGTTCTGGGCCGTTCTTCAATTTGAGGATTCATAACTTGTGTTTTGGCCGTATATATTTGTGTTCACATACCCTGGATATTGATGTCTCACAAGCTTGCATTTACTGCTATTCCATACATAATGTTAATGCACATATGTGCCATGGGTGAAAGCTACTAAGTAAACTTTTTGGATACTTTCTTGCCAAAAAACAATAATTGTTGGATACTGGTGACAGTTTGACATGTTAGTTTTACCAAATTAGTAGAAGTTGGGTCACTCAGCATAGCTGCAATGTTGAGTTCGGTTTCTCAGCTGTTAGGTAAATAGTTAAAATCTTCCTGCATATATGGTGAATTTTCATTTATCATGACTGGCATACTCTCTCTTTGTTCAGGGAAGCGCGAAGAGGCTCATAAAAGCGGCTCTCCAAGAAGCAGCACGGAAGCGTGAGATGCGTTACTCAGACCTCATGAGAATCGACAAGAAAGTCCGCAGGCATTTCCATGACGACATCACCGTCATTGTCTTATTCTTTAATCATGATCTATTAGCGAAAGGAAGCACCCAAGTACAGCCCCTTTCCATCAGATGCCCCTTAGATAACTGATCACGAGCTAGTTCGTCCGTCCATGGATGCTCCGTTTCTGTCAGCAGAACTCAGCCAGTGAGTAGGCTTCGTCAACCAATCCTCGATGGACAGTGCACACCGCAACCGGCCTGCAGCACTTGTTTCCTTCTCCTTTTTTTCTTACTTTTCTCTTGCTCCTGCACATAAAATTTGACTACTTGTTAAATTACCAGTTTTCCCCTAAATTATCGGTTTCCCCCTCTCAACGACGTCGGATAAGTGTGGATATTCTTCAGGCCTGGAGATTTGCCTAGAGCTTATGAGGGAACCTTTTTTCTAGAAAGATGTTTATGAGGATGGAACCTTTGTTAAGGATGTTGTAACCATAAATCGATTCATTCTCCCACTTACGTAATCTGGTTTGTTTTAGATCTATTTTTTAGCTCATGTACTGGCACCGACAGCAGTAAGCTCTTATATGCATAGAATGATAAGGGTTTTCAATGTATCGTCTACCCCTATTGAGTGGATTGTGCTGAACTGTTTGATGCACTCCACTGGAGACTGCAGATATTCAGATGCATAATATACGACCGTCACTGATATGTTCGTCATTTCGATGGGCCATGAAATGCGACCAGTGCCGTCTTGCTATCAGGAGGCGAATTATGTTTGATAGCTTCATGAGTTGATGCAAGAGAAATGATCTGAAGTTCTCAACTAGTTAGCTGCTGTAGAGAAAGTTACCTTGTGGTAGAGAACAGAAGCTCTGAGTGACATCTTTCAATGTACCGTCTACCCCTAATTGAGTGGATTGTGCTTAATTGTTTGCTGCACTTCACTTGAGACTGCAGGTATTCAGATGCATAATATACGTCTGTCAATGATCTGTTCGTCGTTTCGATGTGTAATGAAATGTGACCAGCGTGGTCTATCAGGCGGCGAACTATGTTTTATAGCTTGATGAGTTGATGTGTTGGAGATGTTACACCTGACGAGTGACGATCCACTAAAATCTAAAGTTGATGCAAGAGAAATGCAAGAGAAATGGTCTGAAGTTCTCAACTAGCTAGCTGGTGTAGAGAAAATTACCTGGTGGTAAAGAACAGAAGCTCCAAGTGACATCTTAGATTGGACAGATTTATTCAGAGATACCATCGAGATCATCAGGGGCAGGGCTGCCAAAATGCTGTCACCTGGCCCCACCTGTCATCGACACGCAAAGAGCACCCAGCGCGCTCGTCTCCGCTCTCTGTTTTCGTTCTCCAGTCTTCCCGCCCTCCTCCCCTCCCCTTCCTAGGGTTCCATGGAGCCAGCCGCCGCCTCTCCCTCCGCCGACGGGGGCGCCTTCCTTGAGTTCGTCGACTACGCCATCTCCGTCCTCAGTTCCTCCTCAGGGGGTGACGGGGACGAGTCCCCCGGCGCGGGGCCGGCGCCGGCGCGGCCGCCGTGGGGGTGGACGGTGGCGCAGGTGCTCAAGTCCTGCCGCGCCTACTCCAGCGGCGTCACCGCCGCCATCCTTCTCTCCGACCTCTTCCAGGTCAGTCAGATTTCGCTGCCGCCATCCCGCCATTTCTAAGTGTGGTTACTTGTTCTAGTGATCAGGTTTCTCTGCTGACTGAATCGCTCTAGTTAAGCTCAGTCTTAGCACACAGTTTTAGCACTGAGTTTGTGAAGGATTCAGTTAATGTATTTTACTCAACTACGCAAGGTTATACAGAAGAAAATGTTAATGTGCACTAAAAAGGGTATAATAATCTGTGTACACATCAACAGGTGCCCTGTCTGTCACCTTATAATTGCCGGATAGGTTGTAGTACACCATAATGGCTACTTGACTTGGTGTCTGGTTGAGTACCGGTTGCTGAGTTTTGGACGTTGATATTGGCCATGGCAACTGCATGCACCTTGCTTGTTCACATATATAAACATGTTGCAAATCTATCTTCTCACATTGTATTTTATCATCATTTCTTCTGCCCATTGGATTGGAGGTTTCTTTTGTGTTTTCGTGAAATAGACAGATGCCTTAGAGGGTTAAATGTTTGCCGCTTTTCATAGTCCTGGACAGAACAGCGTAAATCTCTTACTGCAAAGAAGAAGGTTGAGGTGACTAGTCTTCTAAACACAAGGAGTAAAAGGCGGAGGCTTCCCCGTACTATCACAATCGACTCCATTCACGAGAAGAACTTCCTTTCTCCCAAGAGTGTCCTTGAAGCAGTCGTCATCGATGTATTCGTTCTTCCTGGTATACTCGAGCACTTACACTCTGCTTCATCGAATGAAAAAATGTACCTGCTAGCAATTCCTTGTTTGTTTTTAGTGTAGTAGCCTTGTACTTCTGTAGGATGTCTCAGTAACTGAACATAAGTCCAATAAGAGATCAGAATACCCTTCATGCTGCTGGCAGCTGTGGAAGCACATGAATGAGCTTGTGTTCCTGAGCTTGCCCTGTCAATTGTTCTTGTACAGAAACAATGCAATCCTCTGGCAAGTCCGCCTCCTTGCTGGCATCCGGCACACCTGCTATGCTTGGTGGGTGTGCCTTCATGTGGAACTCCATGACCTTTAGTTTCTTCTCTGTATTCCCATGTCTATATGCTGTAAACTCTAGCTCTTAGGCCCCTCTCAGTGAAAATTCAGGTGGGAATCTCACCTCCTGCAAGTTGCAACCATTCAAAAAGGGATTAAAAGCATCCCCCAATTTTCACAACGTCCATGATTCATTGGTGTTATCAGTTCATTTAACAATATCCATGAGTTAACGATTTGTTGAAATCAGTGACCATTTGAAATGCCATTTTGTACATGACTTCGACGCCTCCTCAATTGTGTGTCATTCTTGTAGGTACAAACATATACATGCTTACCTTGGGAGACATGTGGAGTACATCAACTATTGATCTGTATCTACACCGAAGGTAGGTCTGACTAACTATTAGTTTATGTTCCTTTTTGTTAGACTAATGCCATGGTAAAAGTCAGTAACAAATACATAAAGAAATGTAGAATGGACGAGGCTTATTTTTCATTGGCCCCACTTCGTTCATATGCTGATTCACAACTTTTACTCTAGGTACTACAATTATATAGGACAACATTGTATCTTGAAGAAGGGTCGAGAAGTTGTGCTCACAGGATGTTGTCTTCGTACAGCCGTGGAGGGATCTGGCCGCGCTCGTATTTTGCCAACAGAATACATGGTGATATTACTAGATGAGGTGACCATCCAAAGCTTGTAGGTGTATTAAGAAAGTTGTTTGTTCAGAACATACAGGTTAATGCAATTTGTCAGAATATGTGCTCCTTTTTTCAGTTGCAGTTTGACTCCTGAGATGACTCCTCATACCCTGCTAATTGACTAGGAATTACATTTTTTTAATATAACGTGAAGCTATATTATCACCACTTGTAAGATCAACTGCAATGATTCACTTCTGTTACTGTATAGCTAAATAGTTCAACCTTAAGCTGTTATAAAATTAATTTTTACATTTGCTCTGTGGAGTATGGAATGTTGGAGTTCCATGCACAATATTTACTACCTTTGATTTATGTAGGATCAAGATGAAGATGCCATGCTACTTGCTGCACAGTTTTGCACATACTCTTTCTCCTCTATGAAGCAAGAGGAAGGTAGAAATGATGTTGTATACTCATTTTATGCCAGGTAAAATAAGATATATAAAACATCTCATTGGCAATCTCCTTAGATAGAGTGCTTCCCTTGTATTGTTTCTAGTAGAATTAATTCAGTATGACTGTAGCTTTTGCGTTAGTTTGTAACTATTTCCCTTCTTGACTTCTTGTTACACTTCTGTACATGCAAGATTCTAGCAGAAACAAGCTTCTTTAGTATTTGGCTGCGGTAAAATAAGCTTTCTTTTTAGCCAAAGATGTTTGAGAAGAATAAAAGATAGCACTGAACTTAATTTGGAGGCTTGCTTACTCTTTTGTGCTCAACTCTCAACTATTGGCAAGTCCATAACTGATAACAGCTGAAGGTTCTTTCCAAGTGTTATATACCGTGGAATCACTCAAAACGTCAAACATCAATAGTTTTTACTGGTGAACAAACGTTGACCAACGGGGGAAGGATCCCTCCATTGACATTGTTAGATAGATGAGACCTCTCTGGCGATTTTTTAACCACGGATAGCACCCTGTTTAATCCGAGCGCTTCACCTGCGATTCAAACCCAGGTGGGCCGGCTCAACACCCTGAGCTCTAGCCACCAAACCAGCGCATGGTTCTCTTTACTGGTGAACATGTAGGGGGGAGTTTGGGTTTACTGGTTTAAAGCTGTATATATTCATGTTTGCACTGTGGTAAAAAAGAACATCACTCTCCTTTGGTAGTAAGAGTAAAAAGGAATAGATTTGCTACTCCTGATGATAAAACTGAATTCGATGAACCATCAACATCGACTTGTTAGAGAAAGGTTCAGAACATCACGTCCTTTCATTCTTGCAGGATTGAGAAGATCGAGTCCTTGGAACCTTTTAAATGTACAGAAAGAAAGCAGATTGTACTTGTAGAAGATGGTGGTGAGAAGATTAATTTTATCTTATGGGGAGAGCAGGTTTCGCTTGCAAATCTTTTCAGGTTCATTTCGCTCAATACAAGTACCAGCTGCTCAGTCCAGTTATAGCGAGCTAAATATTTTCTGAACTTTCAGTGTAGGGAGCATGCTTGCACTGGACAGTCCTTTTGTTGCAAATTCTGAAGAGTCTCAGGAATTATGCCTTGAGTACGGTAGTGCAACACAGGTTTACTTGGTGCCCATTGCTCAACACGAGGAACAGGTTGGTTGGAATATCTTAGTGCTACTTTTTTTGCACTACCATTGACCAAGACAGAAAGATTATGTGCTAGGTACTCCACACACCTACTCAAGTAAGGAGCCAAGGACCTCGGCTGTCGTGTGTTCCGATCGATAATATGGCTTCACAAGTAACATTACCACGTGATTTGCATGGTTCAGTTGACTTCACCAAATATCCATTTCGAGTATGTAACCTTATCTTGGTTCATCACAGTTTATTTTCAGAAGATAACATTTTCCTGTCATTGAGTTGCTTGCAACCCGAACACTTAGCAGCTTAGCCTGATTCTGCTGAAGCTTTGATTTGTATTGAGTTATATACAATGTGAATCCTAACATTAGTATATGTAACTTAACATGTTGAATTTACCACAATAAAAACCAAGGTTATAAGAAGCGCACGCTTAAGCTCGCTTAGGCGCCGAGCGGAGGCAAAATGCTTAGCGCTTAAACGTGCGCTTAATTGCGCTTAGCGCTTTAGTCCTTCGTAAAATGGAAAAGTGGAGCCAAAACGCTCAATCAGCCTAGCGCTTAATAGATACTTGATAAAAACTAAAAGAATTTAATATCTTATTAATTGTTACCTGTCATAATTTGTTTAATTTCTGTTAGTTCTGTTTATATGCATATTGTACTTTCATTCCATGTGCACATGCAACATACGCAGCACCATAAATATAGGTCTGACCTGATGTTTCCCTTTGTTGAACCTGCTTTGAAAAAATAATACCCGACTTTTCACGGGTTTCCACTATCTTTTTCGTGAATCTTTAGATAAAGGAAAACCATTGGAAACCATTGCTTACAGTCTGATATAACTCCTGATATATCATGTACCTTTTGCACATGTAGTAACCTTCTGCAATATCTTTCTTCTGGTAGTTGTCTGACATGCCTCATTTGTAGTCGTATGTAAGTGATCTTCATGATAAAATGGTGGGGGTTAGTCTGTTTGGCACCGTAACAAGTGTTTGCAAAGTAAGCACATCTGGGACTACCTTCTATTTGGAGATAGAAGATGCAACTGGAGTTGCTCTGACAAAGCTTAGCTTTACTGGACACTGGTAACTATCTGTAGTTGCTTTTACTGTTATCGTTTGCTCTGTCAACTCAATTGGTTATTCCACACATTTGAACCCATTATATTGTATCAATACCTCTGCAGGTCATTAGGTAGAGTTGGAGTTGGTCATATGGTATATATCTCTGGTCTGACTTGTACCAAGAATAAAACAAACATGTAAGCATCATGTTCCTATATCACATCTATACGCATCTCTATGTCGTATTAATTGCCACAGTTTGTGCAAAGCTTTGGTTGATGGGTTATTATTTATCAACAGTCTTGAAGTCTCATGGCGTGAGAAGGAGACAGGATCTCTGTTCGTTAACTTGAGCTTGCTGCCAGCGCTGCTGAACTCAACATGCCTGCATAATTTATCACTCTTGTCGGATCTTCCCCATTCAGCAAACAGGACACATGTAACTCTTCCCCACTAGACAACTACTGCTACGAGACCTCTTCTAGAGCATTTTCAAGTTTAGACGTTGACAATACTTTAGAAAACAACCACCGTGTCACCCTTAGCATGCTCCAATATATGGACATACAATAAAAGCAGTCCCCGAGACATCCTTTCTTTCAAGGAGTCATATACCTTCTTTTACCGATGCTTCTAAAAATTCGACTGCATTCTTCAGTTGTTTAATTCGTTGTGCTAACATCCTGTGATTGTTTGATATCTTAATGTACAGATATGCCGTGTTCGACTTGACCACATCGACTGCAACAGCTTGAAGTTGTCGTTATTCCACAATCTTTGTGGCTATGTTGTGGATGAACAGCCGGATGGACTGCACTGTTCCTTCTGCAAAGTCGCCTGCCAGAATGGATGCACCCATGGCTTTCAGTTGCACTTGACCATCGCAGACGACAGTGAGAAGGTCTTCGCATGGTGTGTCGGGCAAACGGCTGTAGAGTTCCTTCAGATATCTCCTGATGAATATATGGAGCTCCCTGAGGTATAGCGCTTTTCATTCAGCATGTCAAGTCTCATGTACAGCCCTGTCAGGTTTGCAGCTCTGACTGAAGTTTTTTTTCTGACGTAAACCACCAGGACGAGCAAGCAATGTATCTGTTCACTCTCCAGAACGAGAGCTTCACGGTCGCCATCGCGAACACCAGCAAGCGGGTCGCAGGGTACGCCGACAATGACAAGGCCCTCCCGATGTGGGAGATCACGAGAGCCCAGAAATGCGAATGAGCTGCTCGCATCGAGACTCGATGAGAAGGATTCGCCGGTAGCCGAGAAGGAAAATACTTCATGTTGCAATGTTAGCCTTAGACCCAATTTGGGTGGGTCGCGATCATGGAATTGCCTTTGCCCGTGTCTGGTGACTCATGCGTTGAACGTGCTATGTAAGCAGAGTGCTGACGCATCTGCCACCGGAACCGAATGCTGTTTTAGCCAGTTGATGATCGATGATCATGTTTTTCTTATGGTTTTTTGCTGGGACGGCGTGTGGTTGGATCTGGGCAAAATGTGAGTCGCCTTTCCATGGCATTTTTTCTTATAATAAAGATCCGAGTGTGAGATGCATTTGACATAACATACAACGTGAGCTTGAGAAAATTCTGCCCTTTTCAACTGAAGAACAAAATGCCAAGAGAACCAACAAATACAAAAGCGAGGACCGAAATGTGAAGAATGAAACAAAAAGTACTGGAACTAAAGAAAAATCAAGGCAGCTGTACAAACAAACCAGAAGCCCAGGGACCAAAATTTAATTTCTTAGATTTGGCAGGGGCCACGCGAACGCGTACCCCCTCTAGCACAAATTATGACGTCCACTCTCCCGCTTGGGGAGATGGTAGGCCAACGCTCTCACCAAGTGCAATGTGAGCCATTGATCTAGGCCACGACGCTTCTTGATCCGCCGTCGACCCCGTCCAGGTAAGTATGGAACAAGGCAGCACCACGACCTCTTCTTATAGCCAGCTCTCCCGCGCGATCCTCCTCGCCTCGGCGAGGTGGGACTAAAACTCGGAGGAGTATTCCGTCCCTGCCGCGCATTGCTACTGGCGCACGACGCGAGCCTGTGTGGGCTGTGCTGGCGAGATGGCGTGCTGTACGTGGGCTGCTAGGTGCGTCCCGTCTTGGGCCCTGATGGAAGTGCTCGAGCATGGGATAGTGTTGGTCAAAACGTCGCCTGCCTGAAGCCCCCTTTTTCTGTACTAGTTTTGTTTTTTCCTCACGCGGCCTTACATGGCCTGATTTTTCCTACTCCCGAACTTTTTTTCTTTCAAATTTATTTTCCACGAGAAACACGCAGACAGAAGTTGCAGTATAGCACGCTGCACGCCACACTCCTGTTGGCACAAAGATTTCAAACCCAGCAAAACGAAATAAACAGATCGAATATACCTCCTGAATATGCATCCTACCCCAATGAGCATCTCTAGAAGATTGATCCGACGTATCGGGTCTTGATATTGACAAAATCATCACAACCGTCTCGTATCGACGAGAACATTGAAGGACATTCCGTCTATAGACACATAGTACATGTCAAATATGTGACTTAAACTCTAGTGAGATAGGTGTACAATGAGCTTAGATTGAGTCTGTAAACCCGATTTTCACATACGACGTTTGAAGTTTTGGTGATTGAATATATCGTTGTAAGACCTTGTGAGGACTTGATTATAGTTGAGGCTTGTTCGGTTGACAAAGCTGGTCAAGCAGTCCTTCGAGCATTCCAACACACTTGTTTCAGGTCAACTGATATGTGGCCATTTAAAGTGAGAACAAAGTCACATGGCGTCAATGGGGGGAAAGTGCAACCACCTGAGAAATTTGCAATGACAATTAGTGATCTTATTGCCAATTTTTGAGCTGCTATCTCTCTTAAGTCGAAACCGAAAAGAGGCGGTTGGGTCTATGAGGTGAATGTTGATACTTACTCGACGTAGATGCTCTATGAGGAACTACTGGTGTTATTCGAGCCTGCGCAAAAATTATTGTTGCTCCTTGTAACAAGATATTGATCATGCCCAAGAGGCCAAGACACACTCACTACTGAAGTGCAATCAATACATGAAACAAGGTTCGTAGTTGATGGAGTGCAATATATTCATCCTTAACTCTGATTCTATGAGTTGTGAGTACTACGATATTTGGGGGACAAAGTCATGGAATCGCCGGATGCTTGCTTAAGTGCTTGGAGGGTAGAGCCTAGGCCCCGATCGAGCCAATATGTTGATCGATCACAGTCTTCGTTGATTGTTATGATCTATCTCAGGTGTTTTTCAACATTCAACTTGAGCATGGAGTGAGAGGTGTTTTGGAACCCAAGCTCCCCTCTTTATAAAAATTCAAAAATTGCATTCTAAGTTTCCATTTTTTTGAAACAAAGCCCAGATGTAGACAGTGATATGATTTACAAGTGTGCACAATTTCAACTCAAAATTAGTATAAAAAAAAAGACAAATGAGCGGATCTGGTGAGGAATAGTACATGTTTTGAAATTTTGTCTGATTTATCTTTTTGTGTAGTATAGAACAATACGTATTTTGGATTGAAATTTGCACACATGAAGATCTCGATATTACCTATATGTAGGATTTTTTCAAAAAAAATTGAAACTAAAAGGGTCGATTTTGATTTTGTAAAACAAGCTACACTCAAGCTACATGGCTTGGGGGTTCCTCCAAAATGAAAAAGGTTCGCGGGTTTTGCAGAAGGTCCTCCTCAGTCCTCCCCCATTCTCGCCTTCTCAAGCTAGGGTTTACCGCACACACTCCCTAGCCTCGCCCTCGCGTCCTCCCTCTTCCGATTTCCGGCCTGGAGTTCTCGCGTGGGGTTTTCGATTTCACGTTCAACTCGCAGAACTTCTCCGACAGGGTGCTGCGGCTGGAGATCGTCGCGGGCGGCAGCAGCGGAGACGAGGTCGCCGGAGGATCCCTCGCCGGCTCGAAACGCCGCCGCGACGAGGAAGGTGCGTAACTACTGCCACCCCCGCTGTTGGGTAAATTATATGCTATTTGATGCTATTCGGATGTTAATTCTTGTTGGGTAAATTATATGCTATTTGATGCCGCGACTCTGTAATTTGCTGCTGCCTCAATATATATTCAGGTGGGGAACCTTTCCCCCCGGTGACCTTTAAAAAAAAATCCTGTTGGGAATTTTGCGGCTCGTTCGCGATGCATGCTTGGGCTGATATTGTGTTCCAGGTCGAGGGGAATCCGTGAGTTCTCAGCTTGAGCTGATGTGGTGTGGATGTTAGAGTTACTGAAATTGGAAATTGTCCTCCTCTGAATCAGTATCAAATCCATCGAGACAATGTAGTGTGGTAGCAAAAATGTGATACTTTGTACAATTGGACTAGAATTCTCATGACTCCATACCATAAGTCCATAAACATGTTTTTTTTAGGAATTCCATAATGATGTTACAACTTCCATTTTCCATGTTCAGAATTTAAGGTCAACATTACTCTGCCATTTTCCTAGTTCACCTATGTTTTTTGGTGTGTGTGTGCGTTCGCTGAAACATTAAGGTCATTATTAATATTAGCCTTGTTGATAGTCGCTTACTTTTAAGGTAATACAAATACAGTCTATGTCGATCAAATTTGGTGCTGGCACATTATGCTGATCAAAGGTGGCACTTGGTTATTTTTTTCGAAGTATGGGTTAGACGCCCACAAGCCTCATCATGCTGATCAAAGCACAGTGGAACTAGATTATCAGAGCACCTTTAGATGCATATCCAGACTACATACCTGCTGGCTGCTGCACGCACTCCTCCATTCTACTATATATAAAATATAAAAGGCAGAGGAATCTGCCCCTCCTCGTGCTTCCACGTCGCCGGCAATCCACGGCTGTCCGATCCGCGCGACGGACGGCTCAGATTCGTCCACGTCGCCCAAATTCCCGCGAGCTACTGTAGCAACTGATTTTTGTCCAATCAGACATCGACACGTACACCCGGTCACCCGCCGGTCGCACGGCGCCCACCCGGTCGCCGCGCCGTTTTGCAAAAACAACCTCCCGTTTTTCCAGATTCGCATAGTTTCCATGATTTTCGACTGTGGGGGGACCTTAACGCAATTTCCACAGAACACAGGGGCTTATCCGCAAAATCGCCACCGAGCTCTCCTCTCCCCGCGCGACGCTGTGGTCGTCGCCGCCGCCACGGCCCTCCCCTTCCAAATCGCCGGCCACGGCGAGACGCGCCGTCGTCTCCTCCGCCTCCTGGCTGGACGCGGCGTGCCGGGACGCCGCCGCCGCGCTGGAATCGCCGCCGCCGCGTAGGCTTCCGCCGCGTTCCGCGCGTCCCCGGCGGCCCTCCGGCGACCATCCAGGGGCGGCGCCGCCACCACCGACTTCCCCGCGATGGGACGCTTCGGATGCGCCCAGGCACGCGTGCTGGAACGCGCCGGGCCGCCGCCGGCGAGGTCGGGGCCGCCGCGGGCGGAGCGGCCAGAACTGCCCAATGTGACGTCAGCACGACGTCACAGTGGGCCCACCACGTCATTTTTCATTTTTTTTTGGGAAAAAAATCCTAAATTTTGGGGAAAAATATCCCAAAATACCCATATAATTTTGGAAAAAAAACTAAATAGTGTATGTCAAAAAAAAAGACAAATATGTCAACGTGGTCACATAAAAATATATATGCACGACCAAAATTCAAAATTTCAAATTGCCATGTGCCTTTCAAATGCGTTAAGCTACTAAAAAACTAATAACTTGCGAATTTGAGCGATTTCCAAAATGCGCACAATCTTAAAACGGAAGCCTCAATTGCATTTCATTAATTCCCGAATGTGCGCAATTTTTTAACACAAAAAGAAATTCAAATGTGAAACCGGCCCAAATTAAACAGTTTTCGAAATCTACACAATTTTTAGACACATACTCCTTTGAATTTAACTAATTTCCAAACATACATACATAATTTTTAAATGTGCACACTACCAAATTTAAATTTTATTTACTGCACAGTCGCGGCCTTGTGTAACTTTTCAAATTCATTTCAAATTCAATTCAAACCAACTTTAAAATTTATGTAACAAACAAAATAATCATTACATATACTTTGGAACCTTTTCCAAATCATTGCAAAACTTTGAAATTTTAAATTGCACACAAACAAAATATAAAAAATATATATCAAAATGCTAGGGAAAAAAATTGTCAACTATTTTTCACACAAAATAAATATGTTTTGCAAATTCAAATATGTAACAATCAAAAAAAATCATTACATATACTTTGCATCCTTTTCCAAATTATTGCAAAACTAGAAATTTTTAAATTGCACACCAACAAAATATAAGAAAATATCAAAATGCTAGGGAAAAAATTGTCAACTATTTTCACACAAAACAAATAAGTTTTGAAAATTCAAATTGGCCTACATTTTATTTTTCACACAAAACAAAAAAGTTTTGCAAATTCAAATATGTAACAATCAAAATAATCATTACATATACTTTCCAACCTTTTCCAAATTATAGCAAAAATTGAAAATTTTAAATTACACACCAACAAAATATAAGAAAATATCAAAATGCTAGGGAAAAAATTGTCAACTATTTTCACACAAAACAAATAAGTTTTGAAAATTCAAATTGTCCTACATTTAGACATGGGAAGAACAATCATATTTGAGCATTCAAACCCAAATTACAAATTCAAATATTTTGACGTGTCATACGACTTCCAAACCTGCTCATTTCGTAAACATTAAGGCAAAATTTAAATTTCAACAAACTCCAAATTATTCATTTCCTAAAATCTACATTTGAGCATTTCAACTCAAATTTCAAATTTACATACTCCATAATTTCAAATACCTTCCAAATCTGATCATTTTTCGTAAACATTAAAATAATACAAATATGAATACATTTCAATACATCAAACCTTCACAATCTCAACAATCTTCTAAGCGCAAACTTTCCGAGTTCAAATAATACTCAAATTTCAACATAATTTTCTAAAAAACATATTCGAAAAAAATTCAAATCCACGGGCGCAGCGGAGCCCGCGCATAGTCCCCTAGTACTACATTACGACCAACACCCTGTCTGCACCGTCACACGTGATCCTTCGCTGCTGAAAAAGGCTGCTGACGCAACCTTGGCTGGCCTCTCTTGCAGCTTATCTCATCCTAAGAGGTTTGGGAGGCTGCAGCCAATGTCTGAATGACCATTCACCAGGTCGCGTGCCCCTTGGTACCTTATGTTCACACACAGTCTAGTGTCGTCTCATATGAGTCCAGCATCATGTTCGTCCAGCATTCAGAAGCAGTGTAGATAATTCTTACTGATGGCATCAATATGTGTGGGCTATGGCTGAGTGGTTCATTTAATCATAACCTATTCTTAGGATGACTCCAACGGGGCGACCCAAACGGATGCGCGTTTGGTCCGCGTTTTGTCCGTTTGGGTCGGCAAACGGACGCGCGTCCGCCCCTTCCTACGCAGTGCGCCCAACGGGGCGACGCATCGAGTCCGCCCCCAACTTTTTTGTTTTGTTAAAAGGCCATATATGGGCCATTTTCATTTATATATAAGGGGGTGGGCCACAAACGGCCATTTTACATATATTTTTTGAAAACAAAAAAATAAAAACTGCCCTTCGCGGGCAACTAGTCCTCGTCGTCGTCGAGGATGTAGTACGGCGGCTGCTGGTAGAGGTGCGCCGGTGGGCCTTTGTCGCGGTGGGACGGCGGCCGGCGGCTGCTCCTCGTCCTGCTCCGGGAGGGGCGGCGCCCGCTGGAGCTCCCAGCTCCCGCCATTTCAGGTCCAGTTCTGCCCTAGCAGGCTGTCTGGAAGGGGCGGCGCCGGTGGAAGATCCACGTCCATGGGGACCTGCCACCATGGCTGTGGCTCCTCGAAGACCGCGGCCTGCTGCGCCGCCATGGCCTCCTCCTTCTCCCGGGCGACGACCTCGAGGACCATGTCGCTGACAGGTGGGCGCGGGGAGGACCAGCCGCGTGGGCGCGCGGACGCGTTTCCAGTCCGCCAGGCGTCCGCGCCCGACGCATCGGTGAACCAAATTTGGGCCAACAATGGGTCGCGGCGGATAGAAAACCGGACCGTGGTTCGTTTGCGTCGCTCCGTTGGGCCATGATTTTCGCAAAAACGGACTGCGACGGACCGACGCGGACTCGATGCGTCGGCCCGTTGGAGTCATCCTTACTTAAAAACGTTTATACAAAATTCTATAGGATTCTTGGGGTAACATTCATAACTACTTCACTGATTGAGCTTCACGCTTGCGTAGATCCCTGGATGCAGCTAAGTAAGCGTTGGATTTTTCTGATGTTATTTTTAATTTTTAATCATTTTACCAAGGTTCTGAAGATTAACTAAATGAATCTATAGAGTGTTCCAAGTACTTTTAACGGAAGAGAACTTGTGTAGTGATTTTACTCTATACTACCTGCTTTTCACGCTTCTCCTTTATTTCTCATTTTGAACTTTAGTATTTTGGCCAGTTTTGCGAGTAAAGACGATGTATATCAACTCAGCGATTCTTGCTGCAAGAAGTCCTTTCTTTCTCAAGGTAATTCTTAGAGCCTTCTTAAATACCTTTGATCTATTATCAGTTCATGCTTTCTAATAAGATGTGTGCTTCTTAGCTTTTCTCAAATGGCATGAAAGAATCTGATCAGACACATACAACGCTTAGGATTGCTGATTCAGGTAATGTGATGACTCAAATGTAACATTCTTCTCCTTCTAGTGGATTCTAATTTGCTATTATAATGGCATTAAGTAAAGTGCGTAATGTAAACAACACAATTATCCTTAGACAAATCATTGTTGTTTTATCCCTAGTGGCAACAGCACATCCACAATTTTAGAAGTTGCTGTCACTCTCCCAGATTACTGGAGACTGAACCCACTATCTAGTATAAATACTCCCTTTTGGAGTTAAAAGCATCTACTTGGCCAAAGCATCTACTAGTAACGGAGAGAATGCAAGATCATAAATAACATATAAAATAGATTGATAATCAACTTGACATAGTATTCAATATTCATCGGATCCCAGCAAACACAACATGTAGCATTACAAATAGATGATCTTGATAATGTTAGGCAGCTCACAAGATCTAAACATGATAGCACAAGGAGGAGAGACAAACATCTAGCTACTGCTATGGACCCGTAGTCCAAGGATGACTACACACGCATCACTCCGGAGGCAGGCATGGCGATGTAGAGCCCTTCGGTGATGATTCCCCTCTCCGGCAGGGTGCCGGGAAGAGCTTCTGAACCCTCCCGAGCTAGTGTTGACGGCGGCGGCGTCTCTAGAACTTTTCGTGGATAATGGCTCGGGTATTTAGGGTTTACGCGTCGGGATGATTATATAGGCGAAAGGGCGGCGGCTGGAGACGCCCGTGGGGCCCACACGACCCCACGGCGCGGCAGAGGGTGAGGCCGCGCCGCCCCATGGTGTGGCTGGCTCGCGGCCCCCCTTCGTCTCTCCTTTGGACTCCGTGTACGTGTTGAAAAAATAGGAGGACCTGTCCAAGTTTCGTCCAATTCCGAGAATATTTCCAGAATAGCTTTTCTGAAATACAAAAATAGCAGAAAACAGGAACTGACACTCTGGCATCTTGTTAATAGGTTAGTCCCAGAAAATGCATAAAATGCTATGAAGTATATATAAAACATGTAGCAATTGGTATACTATAAGTATGGAACATCAGAAATTATAGATACGTTTGAGACGTATCAAGAGCACAAACCGATGCACAAAGCAAATGGCAAGAGCACAAGTGATCAAATCCTTCACTCTCAAATTCCAACAAAGCAACAAATGCTTATGGGGGAATAAGAGAGGAAGAACAAAGAGGAGATGCACCAAGAACTCCAAGATCAAGATCTACTAGGTTCCCCTCACTTAGAGGAGAGATGGATTGGTGAGTATGTAGATCTAGATCTCCTCTCACTTTCCCTCAAAGATATGCAAGAATCATGGGAGGGATTGAGAGGAAGGCAAGCTTTTCCAAAGGTCAACAATGGAGGAGAGAGAAGGGAAAAACTTGCTCAAGAGGTGTTTTTACCATTGGGGAAGAAAGCCCCTTTAAATAGGTCCACTAAAAATATGGCCGTTGGGCTGCAGGGAGGCCGACCTCACATGGGCAGCGAGCGGGGCAGAGCCGGCCGGCCCCTGGGAGACGGCCTGGGCCGGCCTGGGGCAGGCGACCCGGCTGAGCCCGCCGGCCTGGGAGCCGGCCGGCCTTGGGCCCGGCCTGGGGGCTGGCCACCCAGAAACCTAAAAAGAAACCCCCACAACTTTTGCGAGAAAACTCCAAATGAGATGAAACCAACTTTGTTGGAAATATTAAGAACCATAAATAGAGTTCAGTTGACACACATGGGAAGGTGTGGAACTCTCCTCAAGGATAAACCGATAATATTTCCAACACAAAAACGCAACAAGTTTTCCATATGAAATCTGTTTTCGAAGAACTTGGGCTTGTCATGAAGATCACGACAAGCACCAAAACCCAACAAGGAGAAAAGCCAAGTAAGAACCAAGAAAGATGAAATGCCAAGTATGCAAAGGTTTGAGCTCTCCACAAAGATGCGATCAAGTTACTCACTTGAGAGCCCCGCTTGATAGTACGCCGTCTATCCTATAACCTGGTCTCCCACTAACACCATGAGACCGGTAAAATAGAAAACCTATCAAGATCATACCTTTGCCTTGTGCATTCCACTTGAGCTCGATGATGACGATCTTGACTCTCTCAAGTTGGAACATCTTTCTTGATTGTGCTTTGCTTGGTGAAGATTCAAATGTTGCTCCCCCATACTCCGATGTGGGAGAGCCTCTCATAGGCACATCTTCACTTGACCAATATCTCCACATGGGTGGCAAACTTCAAGCATAGAATTTCTTCGAGATGCTTCTCTTGAACTTGCACTTCATGATCTTCTCTCTCTTCACAAAGATGATGTCTTGAATCCTTCAAGACATACTTGCAATATGCTCAACTCTACACATGACCATTCTTCATATAAACCCTTGAATAGAGCATTGATCATCATGTAATCTTCTAGAGTCCAACTCATGAAATCCAATCTTTTCCTATGGACAAGATCTACAAGTATATCTCAATGCAAACATTAGTCCATTAGGATTGTTATTGATTACCAAAACCACACATGGGGCACCATGCACTTTCACTTGGTTCCTTCGCGTTAGCAATAGCACCCGTGTTGTCGCAGTAGAGGGTTACGGGGTCTTGCGCGCTTGGGAACACTCTGAGCTCAATGATGAACTTCCTCAGCCAGACAGCTTCATTTGCGGCTTCCGAAGTAGCAATGTACTCCGATTCCATTGTAGATTGGGCTACTATGGGTTGCTTCCCACTTCTCCAGCTCACAGCGCCTCCGTTCCCCTTAAAAACATATCCTGTCTCTGACTTTGAGTCATCTGGATCTGTGCAGAAACTTGCATCAACGTAACCTGTTACGCCAAGTTCCTCTTCACAGCCTCCATACACAAGGAACATTTCCTTTGTCTTCTTGAGATTCTTAAGAATGTTCTTAACAGCTATCCAATGCTCCTTTCCAGGATTACTTTGGAACCGACTCGTCAAACTAAGAGCCAACGCTACATCGGGTCGAGTACTAAACATGGCATACATGATCGATTCTATGGCTGAAGCATAGGGTTGTTTAGCCATTTCGGATTTATCATGTGCCGTCACCGGACATTGAGCCTTGCTCAATATCTTATTCCTGACAACCGGCAGATAACCTTTCTTTTCCGTCTCCATACCGAACATTTTCAATATCTTGTCAAGATAAGTACTCTGACTTAACGCTAATACACGTCTTGATCTATCACGATAGATTTTAGTGCCTAATACGTATGCAGCTTCTCCTAAGTCCTTCATCGAAAATTTACTGTTTAAATATTTCTTCATGCTATTCAGAAAATCCACATTATCCCCAATTAGTAATATATCATCCACATATAAAACTAGGAACACAACTGAGCTCCCACTCATTTTCTTGTAAATGCAGGTCTCTTCCATATTTTGGACAAATCCAAAACCTTTGATCACCTCATCAAAGCGAAGATTCCAGCTCCAAGATGCTTGCTTCAGTCCATAAATGGAACGCCAAAGCTTGCACACCTTGCCAGCATTTAATGGATCAACAAAACCTTCAGGTTGTACGATGTACAACTCTTTCTCAATGTTGCCATTTAGGAACGCAGTTTTGACGTCCATCTGCCATATCTCATAATCGTGATATGCAGCAGCTGCTAGCAAAACCCGAATAGATTTAAGCATTGCTACCGGGAAAACGTTTCATCGTAGTCAATCCCATGAATTTGTCGGAAACCTTTTGCGACAAGTCGAGCTTTATAGACGGTTACGTTACCGTCAGCATCAGTCTTTTTCTTAAAGATCCATTTATTCTCGACGGCCTTGCACCCTTCGGGAATTTCCATCAAAGTCCATACTTTGTAGTCATACATGGATACTATTTCGGATTTCATGGCTTCAAGCCATTTCTCGGACTCGGGTCCTTCCATTGCCTCTTTGTAACTCGTAGGTTCGTCTTGTTCAATCAACATGATGGTACAAACAAGATTGTCGTACCACTCCGGAGGGGTACGGGTCCTTCCTGACCTATGAGGAAAAATAGCTTCCTCGACATCTTCTCCTACTCCATCTGTTATGGAGGACGGTTCAGGACCAGTTTCCGTTGCGCCACTCGGAATTTCGAGTTCAGGATCAACGATCTCGTCGAGGTCTATTTTCCTCCCACTTACTCCTTTGGCGAGAAACTCCTTCTCGAGAAAGGTGACGTTCTTTGCGACAAATGTTTTGCCCTCGGCTTGGTTGTAGAAGGTGTATCCTACGGTTTCCCGTGGATACCCTACAAAGATGACTTTTTTCGATTTCGGTTCGAGTTTGTCGGGCTGTAGTTTCTTAACGTACGCCTCACAACCCCAGACCTTCAGGAACGACAACTTAGGTTTATTGCCATGCCATATTGATGACGTGGAGCACACGTTCGTTGGGAGACCCCAAGAGGAAGGTATGAAGAAGTGCAGCAGCAAGTTTTCCTTCAGTAAGATACCAAGGTTTAATCGGACCAGTAGGAGTAAGAAATCACTTCTGAAGGTTGTCAGTGGCGCGCTGACGGGGAACCTGCACACAACACAATCAAACTACTTTGCCCCAACGAAACAGTGAGGTTGTCAATCTCACCGGCTTGCTGAAAACAAAGGATTAAACGTATGGTGTGGAAAACAGTAGTAAATTGCAGAGAATGAAAAGGAACAATGATTGCAGTAGGTTGTATTATCAGTGTAAAAGAATGGATCGGGGTCCACAGTTCACTAGTGGTGTCTCTCCATCAAAGATAACTAACATGCTAGGTAAACAAATTACAGCTGGGCAATTGACAAAATATTGAGCGCATAACAATGCATATATATAACAAGATGACTACTATGATATTCAATTGGGCATCACGACATAATACATAAACCGTTATCCAACTGCATCTATGACTAATAATCCACCGCCAGGTTAACATCCGTGTCCCCCGTTGGTATTAAGTTGCAAGCAACAGATTATTGCATTAAGTAAAGTGCGTAATGTAAACAACACAATTATCCTTAGACAAAGCATTGCTGTTTTATCCCTAGTGGCAACAGCACATCCACAACCTTAGAAGTTGCTGTCACTCTCCCAGATTGCTGGAGACTGAACCCACTATCTAGCATAAATACTCTCTCTTGGAGTTAAAAGCATCTACTTGGCCAAAGCATCTACTAGTAACGGAGAGCATGCAAGATCATAAATAACATATAAGATAGATAATAATCAACTTGACATAGTATACAATATTCATCGGATCCCAGCAAACAAGGAGGAGAGACAACCATCTAGCTACTGCTATGGACCCGTAGTCCAAGGATGACTACTCACGCATCACTCCGGAGGCAGGCATGGCGATGTAGAGCCCTCCGGTGATGATTCCCCTCTCCGGCAGGGTGCCGGGAAGAGCTTCTGAACCCTCCCGAGCTAGGGTTGACGGCGGCGGCGTCTCTGGAACTTTTCGTGGATAATGGCTCGGGTGTTTAGGGTTTACGCGTCGGGAAGATTATATAGGCGAAAGGGCGGCAGCTGGAGACGCCCGTGAAGCCCACACCACCCCACGGCGCAGCAGAGGGTGGGCCCGCGCCGCCCATGGTGTGGCTGGCTCACGGCCCCCCTCCGTCTCTCCTTTGGACTCCGTGTACGTGTTGGAAAAATAGGAGGTCCTGTCCAAATTTCGTCCAATTCCGAGAATATTTCCAGACTAGCTTTTCTGGAATACAAAAACAGCAGAAAACATGAACTGGCACTGTGGCATCTTGTTAATAGGTTAGTCCCAGAAAATGCATAAAAATGCTATGAAGTATATATAAAACATGTAGCAATTGGCATAATATAAGCATGGAACATCAGAAATTATAGATACGTTTGAGACGTATCAAGCATCCCCAAGCTTAGTTCTACTCGTACTCGAGTAGGTAAAACGATAAAAACAAAATAATTTCTGAGGTGACATGCTACCAACATAATCTTGATCAAATAGTATTGTAAAGCACATGTTATGAACTGAGATCAAATCATTCTAGGCAAAAGTCTATAATTGATATCAAATAAGAGATAACAAAGCAAGACAGTTAAACAAGCTAAAACTTTTCATGAACGATCGCTTTAAAGACATGAAACCGCACAAAGTTCGTTATAGATGCATTATGTATTCAGTGTAGGAGTTCTATCCTTCAATTCCAAGGATCAAGCAATTTTTCACAACATAGAGAAGGGTCCAGTCAAGTAAAAGCAACATGAACGTCATGAATCAACCGTTTCGAAGTCTACTCAACCGGTGAGCGTAAGCATTTAGTATTGGCACCAGGATGTTATGGCAAAGAGAACATTAATGGGGGTTTGGAAGGCCAATGGAAGAAAGTCTCACAAAGCTATAAATGATCATTAGACAAGAGGATGCCTTATAATCGAAGCTATGCAAGGAGTAGTGATTGCCATGCAACGGATGCACATAGAGCTATATGTGTATGAAAGCTCTCCAATGGAACTAGTGGGGGTGCATCCAACTTGGTTGCTCATGAAGACCTAGAGCACTTTGAGGAAGCTCATCATTGGAATATACAACCCAAGTTCTATAGTGTAAATTCCCCACATAGTTATACTAGTAAAACATGAAAACTCTCTCAAATAGAGTATAGGTGCTAAACATGAGCACACATGATGACTTATGAATAAAGCTGGTGCTAAACATGAGCACAACTTATAAAGGATAGTAGTGTTGCCCCCTTTTCTTTATTCTTTTTTTCTTTTTTTTCTTTTTCTGTTTCTCTTTTCGATGGCCTCCATGGCTCTTTTCAACAGGGGCAAACACTCTAATATGATTACAACTTTTGGTACAAATAACTCATAATGAACAAAACATGATGTATAAAACTATATACCTCTGCCAGTGTAGCAAAATATGCAATGATCTAGCGTAACATGGGTAAACCACACATCAGCTGTATAAAATCACGCAGAGCAATATGTATATGATGAATGACAACAAGTCATGTAATGTAAGATGGAAGTTGCATGGCAATATATCTCGGAACAGCTATGTAAATGCTGTGGTAGGTAGGTATGGTGGCTGTTTTGAGGAAGATGTATAGGCTTATGTGTAGGAGAACAAGAGGAAGTCCTCCCACGGGTTTGGATGTACTGGCGAAGTATGCACCAACTCTCATTGTGAGAAGGGCAATGCACAGCACCGAAGAGGCTAGCAAATATTTGGATGGTGGAAGTGCCAAAAACCGTAGCTTAACATTAGTAAAAAAGAACTCACAAGCTTATTGCAAACAACTAGCAGTTTCAGCATTAAGAGCATGGTTAACATTTTACCCCGAGGAGGGCCATTCACGGCGGCACAAGTACCCTGCTAGATCCCTCGACCTTTACACAACCTAGTTATTACGAATTACCTTTCAGACATGGAAAGCTATCAAGTCCAACTACACCTTCAACAATTTTAGTGTTTGTAGTACGGTACAAGCTTTAAAGACAACAATCCACTAATGATTTTAACTTACTAACCAGCAAACTTTACCATCTACTACTTAATACCTCAAAACGTTTGCAAAGAATCAGGTTATCAAAGTTCAATGATCTACAAGAATATGCAAGCCTTTTTCATTATACCATCTACCACATGCAGCATTTTCTGTTCCAACCAAACACCAATCAATTTATTTCAACACAAACTCTCCAAATAATTATAAATGAAACAAGAGAGTACCCTATCTAAAAGAACTAACAACTCTGAACAAGAGATGCATGAAAAACATGAGCTAAAAGCAAAACAGTAGCTAACAAGAATACTCAACAAGTATAAGTGAAGAATAGGAGTATTCACATGAAAAAGCGGAGCGTGTCTCTCTCCCAAACAAGATTGCTAGGATCCAACCAAGTTGATTTCCGAAAATAAAATAACAAAGCAAAAATAAGAGCACACAGACGCTCCAAGTAAAGCACATATGATGTGAAAGAATTAAAATATAGTTTCACTAGAGATGACCTGATAAGTTGCTGATGAAGAAGGGGATGCCCAAGGCATCCCCAAGCTTAGACGCTTGAGTCTTCTTGAAATATGCTGGGGTGATCCATGGGAGCATCCCCAAGCTTAAGCTCTTCACTCTTCTTGATCACATTATATCATCCTTCTCTCTTGACCCTTGAAAACTTCCGCCACACCAAACTCAGAATAATTCTCATTAGAGGGTTAGTGCACAATCAAAAACTCACATGTTCTGTAAGGACACAAACATGACAATTACTTTTTAAACATTAGCTACTGCCACTGATGTTATGTGAAGCTCTTCCACCTCAAAAAGAATTCCACTCAACACTAGTAAAAGAGAGAATGCAAAATAAAAGGCAGAATCTGTCTAAACAGAACAATCCGTAAAGACGAATTTTGTCGAGGCACTTACGTTGCTCAAATCGCAAAACTCAAAACTAACAAAAGATGCGTACATATCTGAGAATCACGCACAAATTTTTCAGATTTAAATAATTTTTCTGTGATTTTACAGAAGCAAAACGGTTAACAGCAGAAATCTGTTCCTGCGCAGAAATCCAAATCTAGCATCATCTTCCTATTAGAGGCCTTACTTGGCACAACAATGCAAGAAAATAAAGATATAAAGGCATTGTTACAGAAGTAAACATCACCTTGACTCAAAAAAAAAGAAAAATTGCAGAAATAAAACAATGGGTTGTCTTCCATAAGCGCTTTTCTTTAACGCCTTTCAGCTAGGCGCAGAAAGTAAGAATCAAGTGTTTCCAAGTGAAGAAGCATCAATAGAATAATTTGCTCTAACAATATAATCAAAAGGTAGCTTCATCTTCTTTCTAGGGAAGTGTTCCATACCTTTCTTGAGTGGGAATTGATATTTAATATTCCCGTCTCTCATATCAATAATAGCATCAACAGTTCTAAGAAAAGGTCTTCCCAAAACAATAGGACAAGAAGCATTGCATTCAATATCCAAAACAACTAAATCAACGGGGACAAGGTTATTGTTAACCATTATAAAAACATCATCAACTCTCCCCAAAGGTTTATTTATAGTATCATCAGCAAGGTGAACATCCAAATAACAGTGTTCCAAAGGTGCTAAATCAAGCATATCATAGAGTTTCTTAGGCATAACAGAAATACTAGCACCAAGATCACATAAAGCACTGCAATCAAAATCATTCACCTTCATTTTAATAATGGGCTCCCAACCATCTTCTAATTTCCTAGGGATAGAAGCTTCATGTTTTAATTTCTCTTCCCTAACTTACATGAGAGCATTAGTAATATGTTTAGTAAAAGCCATGTTTATAACACTAGTATTAGGACTTCTAGCTAGCTTTTGCAAGAACATAATTACTTCAGAAATATTGCAATCATCAAAATCAAAACCATTATTATCAAAGGTAATGGGACCATTGTCTCCCACATCTCGAAAAATTTCAGCACTTTTATCAGGAACAGTTTCAGTGTTTTCAGGCAATTTTAAACGTTTTGCAACAGAAGTAGAGACATTGCCAACACCAATTACTTTACCATTGATAGTAGGAGGTTTGTTAACACTTGAGTTTACAACATTTTCAGTAGTAGTAATAGTATAAACTCTAGCAATACTATTCTTTTTAGCAATTTCATCCTCTCTTGCCCACCTAGCATGTAAATCAGCTAACATCCTCACATTTTTATCAATTTTAACTTGTATAGCATTGAGAGTTTTGCTCTCTTTAACATCATGAGGCATAATTTTAATTTTTAACAAATCAACATCAAGAGCAAGACTATCAACTTTAGAGGCAAGAACATCAATTTTCCCAAACTTTTCCTCAACAGATTTATTGAAAGCAGTTTATGTACTAATAAAATCCTTAAGCATGACTTCAAGATCAGAGGGTACACTCTTATTATTGTTGTAGGAATTATCATAAGAATTAACATAACCATTGCCACTATTAAAAGGATAGGGCTTATAATTGCTATTACCAAAATTATTCCTATAAGCATTGTTGTTGAAGTTATTATTTTTAATGAAGTTCACATCAACATGCTCTTCTTGAGCAACCAAAGAAGCTAAAGGAACATTATTTGGATCAACATGCATTTGACCACTTGCAAGCATAGACATAATAGTATCAATCTTATCACTCAAGGAAGAGGTTTCTTCAACAGAATTTACCTTCTTACCTTGTGGAGCTCTCTCGGTGTGCCACTCAGAATAATTTATCATCATATCATCAAGAAGCTTTGTTGCAGCACCCAAAGTGATGGACATAAAGGTACCTCCAGAGGCCGAATCCAATAAGTTCCTTGAAGAAAAATTCAGTCCTGCATAAAAGGTTTGGATGATCATCCAAGCAGTCAGTCCATGGGTGGCACAATTCTTTACCAATGATTTCATCCTTTCCCAAGCTTGAGCAACATGCTCATTATCAAATTGTTTGAAATTCATTATACTACTTCTCAAAGATATAATCTTAGCAGGAGGATAATATTTTCCTATAAAAGCATCTTTGCATTTATTCCATGAATCAATACTATTTCTAGGCAAAGATAGCAACCATTCTTTAGCACGTCCTCTCAAGAAGAAAGGAAAAAGTTTCAGTTTAATATCACCATCTACTTCCTTATACTTTTGCATCTCACAAAGTTCAACAAAATTATTAAGGTGAGCAGCAGCATCATCAGTACTAACACCAGAAAATTGCTCTTTCATAACAAGATTTAAAAGTGCAGGTTTAATTTCATAGAATTCTGCTTTAGAAGCAGGTGGAGCAATAGGTGTGCATATGAAATCATTGTTATTTGTGCTAGTGAAATCACACAACTTGGTGTTCTCAGGAGTACTCATTTTAGCAAAATTAAAACAGGATAATAAAATAACAACTCGAATTAAGCAACTTTTTTTTTGTGTTTTTGATAAAAGAGGCAAACAAGACAAGATAAAAAAATAAACTAAGCAAGACAATAACAAAGTAAAGAGATTGGAAGCGAGAGACTCCCCTTGCAGAAATCCTCTTACTCCCCAGCAACAGCGCCAGAAAAGTTTGCTTGATGACGTGGAGCACACGTTCGTTGGGAGACCCCAAGAGGAAGGTATGAAGCAGTGCAGCAGCAAGTTTTCCCTCAGTAAGATACCAAGGTTTAATCGGACCAGTAGGAGTAAGAAATCACTTTTGAAGGTTGTCAGTGGCGCGCTGACGTGGAACCTGCACACAAAACAATCAAACTACTTTGCCCCAACGAAATAGTGAGGTTGTCAATCTCACCGGCTTGCTGAAAACATAGGATTAAACGTATGGTGTGGAAAACAGTAGTAAATTGCAGAGAATGAAAAGGAACAATGATTGCAGTAGGTTGTATTATCAGTGTAAAAGAAGGGACCGGGGTCCAAAGTTCACTAGTGGTGTCTCTCCATAAAAGATAACTAACATGCTGGGTAAACAAATTACAGCTGGGCAATTGACAAAATATTGAGCGCATAACAATGCATATATATAACAAGATGACTACTATGATATTCAATTGGGCATCACGACATAATACATAGACCGTTATCCAACTGCATCTATGACTAATAATCCACCGCCAGGTTAACATCCGTGTCCCCCGTTGGTATTAAGTTGCAAGCAACAGATTATTGCATTAAGTAAAGTGCGTAATGTAAACAACACAGTTATCCTTAGACAAAGCATTGCTGTTTTATCCCTAGTGGCAACAGCACATCCACAACCTTAGAAGTTGCTGTCACTCTCCCAGATTACTGGAGACTGAACCCACTATCTAGCATAAATACTCCCTCTTTGAGTTAAAAGCATCTACCTGGCCAAAGCATCTACTAGTAACGGAGAGCATGCAAGATCATAAATAACATATAAGATAGATTGATAATCAACTTGACATAGTATTGAATATTCATCGGATCCCAGCAAATACAACATGTAGCATTACAAATAGATGATCTTGATCATGTTAGGCAGCTCACAAGATCTAAACATGATAGCACAAGGAGGAGAGACAAACATCTAGCTACTGCTATGGACCCGTAGTCCAAGGATGACTACTCACACATCACTCCGGAGGCAGGCATGACGATGTAGAGCCCTCCGGTGATGATTCCCCTCTTCGGCAAGGTGTCGGGAAGAGCTTCTGAACCCTCCCGAGCTAGGGTTGACGGCGGCGGCGTCTCTGGAACTTTTCGTGGATAATGGCTCGGGTGTTTAGGGTTTACGCGTCGGGAAGATTATATAGGCGAAAGGGCGGCGGCTGGAGACGCCCGTGGGGCCCACACCACCCCACGGCGCGACAGAGGGTGGGTCCGCGCCGCCCCATGGTGTGGCTGGCTCGCGGCCCCCTCCGTCTCTCCTTTGGACTCCGTGTACGTGTTGGAAAAATAGGATGTCCTATCCAAGTTTCGTCCAATTCCGAGAATATTTCCAGACTAGCTTTTCTGGAATACAAAAATAGCAGAAAACAGGAACTGGCACTGTGGTATCTTGTTAATAGGTTAGTCCCAGAAAATGCATAAAAATGATATGAAGTATATATAAAACATGTAGCAATTGGCATAATATAAGCATGGAACATCAGAAATTATAGATACGTTTGAGACGTATCACATATCTCATACGGTGTCGTTTCTACGGATTTGGATGGATCCCTATTTAAAATGAATGCGGCCGTTTCTAACGCATATCCCCAAAACGATACTGGCAAGTCGGTAAGAGCCATCATAGACCTGACGCTATCTAATAGAGTACGATTACGTTGCTCGGATACACCGTTGCGTTGCGGTGTCCCAGCCGGCGTAAGTTGCGGCACAATGCCACAGGCCTTCAGATGTGTGCCAAACTCAAAACTCAAATATTCGCCACAATGATCAGATCGAAGATGCTTGATTTTCTTGTCGAGTTGATTTTCAACTTCACTCTGGAATTCTTTGAACTTTTCAAAAGTTTTAGACTTGTGCTTCATTAAGTAGATATACCCGTATCTACTTAAATCATCAGTGAAGGTGACAAAATAACGATAACCATTGCGTGTCGACACACTCATTGGCCCACACACATCTGTATGTATGATTCCCAATAAGTCCGACGCCCGTTCCATAAATCCGGTGAACGGTGTCTTGGTCATCTTGCCCATGAGGCATGGTTCGCAAGTGTCAAGGGATCAAAAATCCAATGAGTCCAAAAGTCCATCTGTATGGAGTTTCTTCATGCGCTTTATACCAATATGACCGAGACGGCAATGCCACATATACATGGTGGTATCGCTACTAAGTTTAATCCGTTTGGCATCTATGTTATGGATGTGAGTACTACGATCGAGATTCAACAAGAATAAACCATTACTCTCAGGAGCATCAACATAAAAGATATCATTCATCGAAATAGTACAACCATTTGATACTGATTTAAACGAATAATTGTCTTGTAACAGGCAAGACCCACTAATAATGTTTACACTCAAAGATGGCACAAAATAACATTTATTCAAAACCAAAACTAATCCTGATGGTAGATGCAGAGGGAGAGTGCCGACAGCCACCACGTCAACTCTTGATCCATTGCCGACGCGCATCGTCACCTCATCCTTCGCCAGACGCTGTTTATTCCGCAACTCCTGCTGAGAGTTACAAATGTGAGCAACAGAACCGGTATCAAATACCCAGGTACTTCTCCGGGCGCATGTGAGGTAAACATCAATAGCATGTATATCGCATATACCTTTCTCCTTTCCGACGATCTCGCCGGCCTTCTTTGCCAGGTATATGGGACAGTTTTTCCTCCAGTGATCATCGCTTCCGCAGACGAAGAACTTACGTGCCTTTGGTTTGACAGTCAGCACCATCTTTTCCATCTTAATTTCCAGTTCGGCAACTTCGAGCATCGTCAGAACTTCAGACAAAGATTTTGACGTCCCTTCCATATAGTAGTTCACGATCGCGTCCTTATAGCTAGGGGGCAGCGATTGCAGCACCCTATCAATAACCAGCTCTTCTGGAATCCCACATTCCAGATCATTCAGGAGCTGAGCGCAGCCAGACATCTTGGCCAAGTGCTCCCTTATGTTGCCACGCTCTTCCATCTGGGCTGAGAAGAACAGCTGGGAAGCAGCAAATCTCTCAGCCTTGACTTGTGGTGCAAAAACAACCAAGAGTTCTGTGACTATCTCATAAGCACTCTTGTTCTGAAAATGGTTTTGCAGGTCAGCCTCCATGGCAAAGAGCATACCAGTCTGGACATAAGAAGAAACTTCCGCTTTGAACTGACAGACATTCTTCTCATCATCAGAAGCGGCGTCTGTAGGTTTATAACCAATGGTGGCCTCCAAGACGTAGGCCACCTTGTGGGAAGTGATGAGGATCCTCAGGTTGCGGAACCAGGACATGAAGTTAGACCCATTGGTCTTAAGCTTTTCTTTCTCAAGGAACAGGCCTAGGTTAAAGGTGGGGCGAGGCATCTACAATGAAATTTGCAAAACATAAGACTTGGTTAAAAAATAATTGGGTTCAAGTTTTTAACAAAATAAAACTGCCAGAACTCCCACTCAAACGAACATCCCCCACATCGTTTCAGTGATTACACGATCCTTATTCATTATGCAACCCCTAATCGTCAAAGCCGGCAACATAACTTCAAAGGTAGACATCGAAATGTCAATCACAACAACTCTGTGACTCATGCTTAACCTTTCGGTCACCTTGTTCCGAGGCCATGTCTGCACATGCTAGGCTCGTCATAATAACCTTTAGCGTATACGCGTGTGCAAACATGTCTTACACCCACTGTATGCGAACGACGAGATGTCTGACACCCCGCGCATAACGGTATGCCTCATAACGTAGAATTTTCTTGGTGGTGCACGCCAAAGGGAGAACACTAATGGTATTTTGGAGGGATCATCTTATATTACTACCGCCGTGTAACTAATATATAACAATATATATACACAATATAAGATGCACTCAAAAACATCAAATGTAATGCGACATGATATGGTCTTGCGCCAATGGTCTCCTTCGCACCCACAATTTATATACAATTTCATAAACCTACCTTGACCATATCACATTGCCCCTCAAAATAAAGTTAGACGCTTTCTACTTTATCTTTTGCATATTTTACGTGGCTTGGGGCTTTGGTAAATAGAACTGATTCTTACCTACGAGTCTATGACCACAACAACGATCAAATAGTCGCTTTTTATGTATCCCTTTCGGGCCCTCCATTGAAAATGCAAAGCCAACTAAAGAGAGAGAGACAGACACCCGCCAGCCACATATACGGTACAAGCCGTATGTCAGTTGTGGAACCAGTCTCGCGTAAGCGTACGCGTAAAGTCGGTCCGGGCCGCTTCATCAACTCAATGCCGCCGGCTAAACAATTGCACGCTAGAGGATAGCTTCTAAAAGAACGATGCCCCCATGAGAACATGGGTTCTAAAAACAATATAGCTATATCTACGCATAGATCGGCTCTGATACCACTGAAGGGGAACGTAGACAGAAAACAAAAAAATTCCTATCGACGATAACCTTAAACTAGGCAGGATCTATACTATGCGGATATACTATACAGTAGGAGATCGATATACATACCCTTGTAGACCGAACAACGGGGATTACACCGCCGCACAGGTATTGCAGATGAAGCCGACGAAGCCGACCTCAAGGTCGTGTAGAGGAAGAAGACCTCCAAGCGCCACAAGCGTAGCGCCTCGCAGGGAATCGCACACGTGCGGTGATGATGACTTATGATTTCTGATCCAGGGACGGGCAGCGGAAGTAGAAGGACCGGAAGACCAGTAGCACGGCGGTGTGCGTATGGTGGAGAAACACTCAACCCGTGCACGACCCCAATCGCGGAGTCACGACTAAACGTGAGAGTGAGAGAGAGGAATGGTGCATTTTCAAAGGCATGGGGGCACCTCTATATAAAGGCGGAGGGAGGCTACCACGCTTGCCAGCCAGGCGGTGTGGGACTAAACCTCACACCAGCCGGCCAGCAAGGTGCGCCGGCCCTAGGTGGGCCCCATGTGGCCCACCTAGGCCGGTCGGCCCTCCCCCCAATTGTTTTCCTTTTTCTTTTTGGGGTTCCCCTAATGGGCCTCTAAGGTCCATATAGGAAAACAACCTTTAAAAATTCAAAATTAATTAAATAAAAATATATTTAACAATTAATTACACTAATTAATATTAAATACATATTATCTAATTTATTCTGGCTCCGAAACCTATTTCGTTGCTCTCCGATCTCCATCGGAACTCTCCCGAAACACTTCCGGTGCTCTCTCTTTTATTTTCTCTTTCATGTCCGACCTAATATACAAGTCATCTCCCCTCCGATTAATGACTAATCCGTGGACCTTGGATACCCAGGATTAATCCCTGTGAGATAATGAATAACGTTGTCGTTCGAACCTTAGACGTCGAGTTTTAAACCTTTTAACTAGCGATAGCGTAACCGAGACTCGATCTTAGATATCGTGATACCTAGCTTGATCTCGTTATTGACAACACTAATCTTTACTCGTTTGTGATCTTATGTCCTTGTGACCTAGTCACATGCTTGCAAGCTCATTGACATAATCTCATCGAGTGGGCCCAGAGTATCTATCCTGCTATGCAAATTGGCAAATCCCGCTCTTGATCCCTCGCGTCAACATACTCCCTTCCAATACCCGAGAGGGACACCTTTATGGTCACTAGGGGTGTAAACGGATAGATAATTTCCGTACCGAATCCGTCGCCCGAACCCGTTTTAAACACTAGTAGGAAAAGGCTTAAAGCCACCAGCCGACCGCTGGCGGACGTCATTTCCGTCCGCCAGCGCTACTACCACTGGCGGGCTGGTTTTGGAGCCCGCCACTGGTTCTACACGTACCGCTGGTGGACGTCCGCTCTGCCCGCCAGCGGTAGTAGCAGGAATTTGCGAGGAGGTGGGGCAAACTACCGCTGGCAGACAGAATCCGTGCCCGGCAGCGGTACTAAACGTACCACTGGCGGACGCTACATTGTGCCCGCCAGCGGTAGTAGCCTCGGCTGAGCCCAGCGGCAAAAAAAAGTGAGCTTACCGCTGGCGGGCACACTAAAGCGTCCGCCAGCGGTTAGTTTAGTACCGCTGGCGGGCAGGCACGGGCGTCTGCCAGCGATAACCTGGGAAAGTGACATAAGTGCGGCCGCACCTACCACTTTGCTCCATTATTGCACTTCACTCTTCTCTCTCACTAGCTCGAGTTTTGCTCATTTGTGGCTCCTTTCCCCCATGAAATTCATCACTTTTAGCCAATAAAAACTTATTTAGTTGATAGATCCCACTAAATCTCTCTCCCACATCCAACTTTGACAAAAAAAAATCCACTCAAGTCACTCCTATCTCAAGATCTAGATTTCATCTTCGGTCGACTTCCGCGGTTATTTTGATGTGTGTTTAACTTATTAAATGCACATTCTTAAAATTTGGTCGGATAAATGCGCTTGTAACCATGCGAAATGATGAAATGGATTGGAATGTGTGAAATTGTGTTGTGATGAATAAATTTGTATTGTGATGTGTGAAACTAATAATGAGGGTGCCAATACCATGCCGGAATGTTGATTCATTTTCCGTTTCGGCAACTTTTGGCACTCTCCTTAGGTCCTATTTGTAGGAAGGTCATGGCGAATTTTTTCGTGAAACCCGATAAAATATAAAATGGTGCTTAATTATTGTCTTGATTCTACAACGTGCAGGTGATAATGGTTATTATGAGTGAACGTGTCGTGAATACATACTTGAGACACGCGACGAAAGACATGCTGCAGAATAAACACAAAGATATACAATGTCCGTGTCGAACATGCAAATTGGAGGTCGGCTTCACTCCATTTACCGGAGATTTGCTGGAACACCTGCTCAGGCATGGTTTCATGGATGGCCACACTCGTTGGTTAACAGATAATGAATATGATGAAAATGATGGTGCGCCGGCAGGAAATAATCAGGATCAAGGGCAGCAAGACAATAACGACGAGGGGCAAGAAGACGAAGAGCCTGATCCGTATCCCGTGCAACATGATGAAGTAGAAGAAGACGATGATGAAGAGGAGGACACACGGACAACGCTGATGACCCACAAGTATAGAGGATCGCAACAGTCTTCGAGGGAAGTAAAACCCAATTTATTGATTCGACACAAGGGGAGCCAAAGAATACTTGAGAGCCTTAACAGCGGAGTTGTCAATTCAGCTGCACCTGTGAATAGTCTTGCTCGACACAGATTATCAGTAGCAACAGTTTTATAGCAGTAGTAGCGGTGAAATAATAGCAGCAGTAAATAGAGACAGCAGTAGTGATTGCAGTAAACAGTAGGATTAAAACACTGTAGGCATAGGGATGGATGAACGGGCGCTGCATGGATAAGATAGCTCATATAATAATCAAGACATAGGCATTGCAGATAATAATGATAAAGCATCCAAGTACTAAGTAAACGTAGGCATGTGTTCCGTATATAGTCGTACGTGCTCGCAATGAGAAACTTGTACAACATCTTCTGTCCTACCAGCCGGTGGCAGCCGGGCCTCAAGGGAATCTACTGGTAATTAAGGTACTCCTTTTAATAAGTACCGGAGCAAAGCATTAACACGCAGTGAACACATGTGATCCTCACATCGCAGCCATTCCCCTCGGCTGTCCCAATTATTGTCACTTTGGGACCGCGGGTTCCGGACAACAATATGTGTATACAACTTGCAGGTATGATCAATAAACAGTGCATATCATTATGAAACAATAACATGTTCAGATCTGAAATCATGGCACTCGGGCCCTAGTGACAAGCATTAAGCTCAACAAGTTGCAACAACATCAATAAGTACTAACAACGGATACTGGGCACCATGCCCTAATGATCTTATAGCTTATTACATGAACAATCTCATCCAATCCCTACCATCCCCCTCAGCCTACAGCAGGGAATTACTCACACATGGATGGGGGAAACATGGATGGTCGATGGAGAAGCGTCGGTGATGATGATGGCGATGATCTCCTCCAATTCCCCGTCCCGGCGGAGTGCCAGAACGGAGTTTCTGGTCCCCGAAATAGGTTTCGCGATGGTGGCGGCGTACGGTGATGTTTCTGGATGAAGTGGACGACCCCCCGACGTTTTTAGGTCAGAAGGGTTAAGTAGTCGAAAGGGGGACTCGGGGAGGTGCCCGAGGCGCCCTCCTCATAGGCTGGCGCGGCAGGCCCCTTGGCCGCGCCACCATGTGGTTTGGGCCACTCGTGGCCCATCTCCGCCTCCCCTTCTGGCTCCGTGAGTCTTCTGGTAAAATAGGAGGTTTGCGATCTTTTCTGGTGTTTTTCCCGAAAGTTGACTTTCTGCACAAAAACAAGACACCAGGGCAATTCTGCTGAAAACAGCGTTAGTCCGCATTAGTTGTATTCAAAACACACAAGTTAGAGGTAAAACAATAGCAAAAGTGTTCGGGAAAGTAGATACGTTTTGGACGTATCAACTCCCCCCAAGCTTAGCTTATTGCTTGTCCTCAAGCAATTCAGTTAACAACTGAGTGCGATAAAAGACTTTCACGAACACATTTGCTTCATATGATGCATATATTCTCACTATATGTACAAATGCTTAGGCAATTCAAGATGAGGCAAATGCAAATAATGTCACTCAATAGGCATGTAAACTATGAAAAGATACCAACATACTAATAGCAACAAACATGAAACATATTAATTCACAAGATTGTAATGCTCATAATAGGATATGATAAGATGGTATCTCGCTTGCCCGTTTTTGTACAGCAAAACATAAATGCCCAGGCACCTCTGAAGTTCATGGGAAGACTAGAATCAAAGATATCAAAGATAAAAGCATCAAAGTTATATCATAGTTAACCACATTCTGGGACAAGCACATTACACTAAGAATGACAACTATGCTCTCGAGAAAGTGCTCAAAGAAAGGATGGTGACTCAACATGAAAGTAAAAGATTGGCCCTTCGCAGAGGGAAGCAGAGATTATCATGTGCTAGAGCTTTTTATTTTTAAAACAGAAGCAAAATTGTTTTGGGAAGTGTTTGTTGTTGTCAACGAATGGTAGTGGGTACTCTAACCCCCTTGTCAACCAGACTTTCAAGAGCGGCTCCCATGAAGGACGTTATTTCTACCAGCAAGGTAGATCATCCCTCTTCTCTTTTGTTTACACATGTATTTTAGTTTCATTATGGGTGACACTCCCCCCAACCTTTGCTTGCACAAGCCATGGCTAACCGAATCCTCGGGTGCCTTCCAACATTCACATACCATGGAGGAGTGTCTATTGCAAAATTAAGTTGCTTACTGATAAATCAGGGCAAAACATGTGAAGAGAATTATTAATGAAAGTTGTAATTAATTGGGGCTGGGCACCCCGTTGCCAGCTCTTTTTGCAAAATTATTGGATAAGCGGATGTATATGCCACTAGTCCATTGGTGAAAGTCTGTCAGAAGTAAATGACAAGATTGAAAGATAAAACACCACATACTTCCTCATGAGCTATAAAACATTGACACAAATTGAGAAGTACTTTGAAGGTTTTAAAGGTAGCACATGAAAATTTACTTGAATGGTTCGAAATGCCATGCATAGGTATTTATGGTGGACACTTTGGAATAACTTGGTTTTCATGGTTTTGGAAGCACGAGCAGCATTCCCGCTCAGTACAAGTGAAGGCTAGCAATAGACTGGGAAGCGACAATCAAGAGAGCAATAACCGTCATAATCATGCTTGCGACAAAATGAAATTAATTGAGACATAAAAGTGATACAAGAACTCTGAGTCAAAATAAATCATCAAGGCTTAATTGACTTTTGTTTTTCAGTCATACGCATGCATGAGCATGTGCCAAGTCAATTCAAATGAATTTTCAGAGGAGGATACCACAATGTCATACCCTCTATGAATAGAACAATGCAAGCAAACATCAACATAACATGCTACCACTATTAATAAATTGGGACCGATCATGAGAGAACAAGAACTACTAAGCATCCACTAAATGACATATACCTCACATGAACCAACTAAGCATGCTCACATAGATGAGTATATGTACAAAAATGAAAACAAATAGAGTTCATACCAGCCTCTCACCCCAACTCAAGTTGTTGTAGATCATCCTTATTGCTTTTTCACTTGTGTTGCTTCGAATGATAAGAATGAAAACCAAGCTCCATCGGAGTCACGGATGGCTGTCCAACTCTGAAAACACTATACAAAACCAAAAAGAAACAACAAATATTTTTGGGTTTTCGAGTTTTTGAAACAAGAGCAAAAAGAAACAAACAATAAAGCAAAATATTTTTGGATTTTTGAATAACAAACCGAATTTTAAAACTAAGCAAACTAATACTGAAACTTAAAGAAACAAATGAAGAGAAACAACAGAAATATTTTTGGTCTTTTTGTGTTTTGGAATGCAGCAATAAAAGGTAAACAATTAAAAAGAAAGAAAGAAAGAAAACTGCAACATGGATATACAAAGTATCGACAAGATATGATATGTAAATGAGTGAGATGTCGATATACCTCCCCCCAAGCTTAGGCTTTTGGCCTAAGTGGAGATCAATCCCATGGTGCCCAGGAAGTGGCGCCTCCATAGTACGACGAGGAAGGCCCTCGTCCTGGTAAGAGCTGGATGACGCTCCAAGGTAAGTGACGGTGTAGCCATCATCAGGTGCTTCTCCCTCCTCCTGGTGCTGCTGGTGAAAGCCTCGCACTCTAAGCTGCTCCTCCAACGCCTCCTTGGAGTACGACCACGGTCTCCTGTGTAAAGGGAACAGATCGGCCTGGGGCAAAGGCACTTCATATTCATCCCCGTTAGTAAATAAAACTTTGTAAACAATGTTTCCTAAATGAGAATTAGGTGTGACAAACTGATGGCCTTTCATAGCAGCAATATCAAGTCTAAAAGGGGTTAGCTTCTCATCATTAGGACTAACGGAAAGACCTAGATATGCGATAACTCGTGAAGCAACAATTCCTCCATAAATAGGTCCACTAGCAGCCAAACGGCGAGCAATAAGGGCACCAAGGTTGTAAGCAGTGTTACCATTAAGTGCAGCAGCAAGAAAAGCAAGATGATAATTAGAAATGTTACTAGTGTTTTCCCTACCAAGAATGCTAGTAGCAAGATAATAAACGAAATATCTAATGGCAGGGAATTGGATGTTCCTTATCTTGCCGCGCTGAGCGGTGCGGTCATCGTCGTTGGTCACTCCTCGGTAAAGTTCCACAAAGTCTTTGGTGTTCCCTGCAATCTTCTTTGCTGTACCTAAGGAGCAATATCTATGGCAGCACAAAAGTCTCCCAAGCCCATTGTAACAGGCCTGTCATAAATCTTAAATTGGACAGTAGGCGTATAAGATGAATTCACAAATTTAAAACTCTCAACAAAAGTTTTGGTGAGCCAATAATGTTGGTCGCCTCATCCTGCATATAAGTGGTTAGGCCAACTCTCTGGATGAGGAACATGAAGTCATCAAGCAACCCTGCATTACGCAAAAACTCCATGCATGGAAAGGATGAAGCATTTGGGATTTGGTCATCCCCTCCATCTCCAATGTTCGGTGCAATGACATCCTCATCATAGGAACGCCTAACTCGAGTAGATGCCCTCAAAGGCCTCCTTGCTCTCTGAGAATCCCTTTCAAACACCTCCCAAAGGTGTGGTTATGCATTTTCCTTTTCTGAAATTTTTTAACAAACATTATAAAAATTGATTTTGAGACATACAAATGAGGGGAACTACTATATGAACTTGCTAGAGGACTAAACATGCATCAAAACTGATTATATCAACATAGAACAAGCATGCATACTCACTTAACAAGTCACCTACAGCAGCAAAATACTCAAGGTATACTCACTAAACAAAATTCTACTTGGATACATGGAGGAGTCACATACCGGAGAGCAAATGGTCCAAATTTCAGCAACAAAGATGGGCTGAGCAAGGAGATCGAAAAATCTCGAGCAAGAGCAGCAAGAACACGGGTTTGAGCAATGGTGGTGTGTTTGGTCGGGAGAGAGAAAGAAATGAGAGGAAGATGGGTGAGTGGAGGGCCAGGTGGGGCCCACACCATGCCACGGCGCGGCCCACACCCCTGCCGCGCGGTGGGGTGGTGTGGTGGCATGGTGGGTCCCCCTGGTCAGCTCCAGGCACTCCCACATTCCTCTTTAAAAACTAATATTTATGGTATAATTTTCAGAAATTTTTGAAAACTTTCATTTTGCACATTTTCTGGATATTTAAATAATAAACTTAGAGCAGAAATAGAATTTTATAAAGACCAGTTTCAACTAAAACTTTGCAAGTTCAGTAACACAACAGTAGGTAAAACAAAGTTGAAGAAAGAAATGTTGTTTAGCTCTTTTATGTATGCAAATACATTTGATAGCAAGGTTGATCAAGTCTTGGCACCAAATAAATTTACATGACACAAATGATTTAAACATCATGAAACACTCATGTTACCTTGTATTGTATTGATATGGATCCAATCATAATGTTTTGATATCCTTCTTGATGATCATATATAGGGCAATCAATACTTCCCACTTTGATAGTTTTAAAATTGGAGATGGTATTGACTCCATAAATCTTGTCAACTTTCTTGGGGAAATAAACAGTATGTTCTTTATCATTAACATTGAAAGTTACTTTTCCTTTATTGCAATCAATAACAGCACCTGCAGTATTTAGAAAAGGTCTTCCAAGAATAATAGACATATTATCATCTTCAGGCATTTCAAGAACAACAAAATCAGTCAAAATTAAACAATTGTTAGCTACTTGAACAGGGACATCCTCACAAATGCCAACAGGAACAGCAGTAGATTTATCAGCCATTTGCAAAGATATATCAGTAGGTATCAATTTATCAAGATAGAGTCTCTTATAAGAGAAAAAGGCATAACACTAACTCCTGCTCCCAAATCACATAAAGCAGTTCTAACATAATTATTCTTGATGGAGCAAGGGATGGTTGGTATACCTGGATCTCCAAGCTTCTTAGGAACCTTGCCATTGAAAGAATAATTAGCAAGCATAGTAGAAATTTCCTCATTAGGAATTTTCCTCTTGTTAGAAACAATATCTTTCATATACTTTGAGTAAGGAGGCAATTTAATAGCATCAGTCAAAGGAATTTGCAAAACAAGGGTTTCATCCATTCACAAATTTATTATAATGTTCTTCTTCCTTTGATTTTAGTTTCTTAGTTGGAAAAGGCATTTGCTTTTGAACCCAAGGTTCCCTTTCATTACCATGTTTCTTAGCAATGAAATCTTCCTTAGTGTACTTTGTGTTTTTAGTATGCTTTTCAGGTTCCTTTTCACTAACTTCTTTATCAAGAGCATCATTTTTATCCTTATCACTATCAAGTTCATTACCACTTTCAGTTTCAGCATCAGAGATAGATATACTATTAGGATCATTAACAGTTTCAGAGGATTCTACAACATTTTTATGTTTCTTCTTCTTCTTTTTCTTAGAAGGAGAAACTGGATTTTCAGCTAGTTGAGAATCTTGTTCAATTCTTTTAGGATGTCCCTCAGGATATAAAGGATCCTGAGTATGAGCTCCACTTCTAGTGCTAACATAGACAGGTTTTAATTTTTCCTTAGAAGCATTGGCTAACATGTCTTGTTGCACTTTAGTGAGTTGATCAATTTGAGTTTGAACCATATGGAAATGTTTAATAAGCATCTTAACATCATTGGAGGTTCTCTCCACAATATCATGCAACTTACTAATAGCTAGAGAATTTTCATGCAAATGATTCTCTACTCTCATATTAAAATTATCTTGCTTAATAACATAATTATCAAATTCATCTAAGCATTGATCAGGTGGTTTAGAGTAGGGAATATCTCCTTCATCGAACCTGTGGAGAGAGTGAACCTCAATTATGGATGGATGAGGAATTGGCTTACACAAATCTTCAATAGGTGGAAGGTTCTTCACATCTTCAGATTTAATACCCTTCTCAATGAGAGTCTTCTTGGCCTCCCTCATTGTTTCATCATTCAATTCAATCATACCTCCCCTCTTCTTTGATATTGGTGTCGGTGTAGGTGTGGGGGTCGGCGCAGGTAGAGTCCAATCATCATAATTCTGGCTGATTTTAGCCAATAATTCTTCAGCTTCTTCAGGGGTTCTTTTCCTGAAAACACAACTAGCACAACTATCCAGATATGCTCTAGATTCAATAGTTAGTCCACTGTAAAATATATCAAGTAGATCATGCTTTTCCAAATCATGTCCAGGCCGAGCTCTGATAAGAGAGCAAAACCTTGTCCATGCCTCTGGAAGTTTCTCTTCATCTTCCTGGTCAAAGTTATAAATTCTTTGCAAAGCATCATGTTTAGCACTAGCAGGGAAATATTTCTGAAAGAAAACATCAAGCAAACCAGTAGGACTAGTAATAGAACCAGGAGACAAGTTGTTATACCAAGCTTTAGCATCATCTTTTAATGAGAAAGGAAAAATCTTAGCAACAAAGTAGCTACGCTTCTTAATATCATCAGAAAATAAGCCACTCAAAGTAGAGAGCTCATTCATGTGCTCTACAGCACTTTCACTCTTAGTGCCACAAAAAGGAGTTTTCTCAACAATAGATATATGAGATAAATCAAGAGAAAAATCATAATCCTTATCTTTAATGTTTATAGGAGAAGTGGCAAACTTAGGATCAGGTGACAACTTGTATTTAACAGCATGTTGTGCAAGAAAATTTCTCATATTACTTGCACCAGTAGTAGCATTACATTTATCAATAAAATCATCATCAAGTTCCACATAAGTTTCATCAGGATCATCATCACAAGTATAATCCCTTAACTCAGGTGAATAAACAGGAGTAGTAGGACTTCCATTAGGTGTTCTAGTATTTTCAAGTTGTTTAGACTTAGCAATAGCAGCATCTAAAAGTGGACCTAATGAAATATTCTCATCAATCACAGTAGAAGCATCATCAACATTATCAGAGGCAATTTCAGATTCAGCAGTAGTACCAACACGTGAAGATTGTGGTGGTGTAACAAGTTGACTCAATACAGATGGTGAGTCAAGAGCAGCAGAGGTACTAAGTGTCGTACCTTTTCTTGTAGTGGAGGCAATACATGGACCCTCTCATCACGAGCTTTACCCATGATGAATAAATTTCAGCGAGCAGTATAGATCACAAGTGAACTCCCAAATAAAGCTATGCTCCCCGGCAACGGCGCCAGAAAATAGTCTTGATGACCCACAAGTATAGGGGATCGCAACAGTCTTCGAGGGAAGTAAAACCCAATTTATTGATTCGACACAAGGGGAGCCAAAGAATACTTGAGAGCCTTAACAGCGGAGTTGTCAATTCAGCTGCACCTGTGAATAGTCTTGCTCGACACAGATTATCAGTAGCAACAGTTTTATAGCAGTAGTAGCGGTGAAATAATAGCAGCAGTAAATAGAGACAGCAGTAGTGATTGCAGTAAACAGTAGGATTAAAACACTGTAGGCATAGGGATGGATGAACGGGCGCTGCATGGATAAGATAGCTCATATAATAATCAAGACATAGGCATTGCAGATAATAATGATAAAGCATCCAAGTACTAAGTAAACGTAGGCATGTGTTCCGTATATAGTCGTACGTGCTCGCAATGAGAAACTTGTACAACATCTTCTGTCCTACCAGCCGGTGGCAGCCGGGCCTCAAGGGAATCTACTGGTAATTAAGGTACTCCTTTTAATAAGTACCGGAGCAAAGCATTAACACGCAGTGAACACATGTGATCCTCACATCGCAGCCATTCCCCTCGGCTGTCCCAATTATTGTCACTTTGGGACCGCGGGTTCCGGACAACAATATGTGTATACAACTTGCAGGTATGATCAATAAACAGTGCATATCATTATGAAACAATAACATGTTCAGATCTGAAATCATGGCACTCGGGCCCTAGTGACAAGCATTAAGCTCAACAAGTTGCAACAACATCAATAAGTACTAACAACGGATACTGGGCACCATGCCCTAATGATCTTATAGCTTATTACATGAACAATCTCATCCAATCCCTACCATCCCCCTCAGCCTACAGCAGGGAATTACTCACACATGGATGGGGGAAACATGGATGGTCGATGGAGAAGCGTCGGTGATGATGATGGCGATGATCTCCTCCAATTCCCCGTCCCGGCGGAGTGCCAGAACGGAGTTTCTGGTCCCCGAAATAGGTTTCGCGATGGTGGCGGCGTACGGTGATGTTTCTGGATGAAGTGGACGACCCCCCGACGTTTTTAGGTCAGAAGGGTTAAGTAGTCGAAAGGGGACTCGGGGAGGTGCCCGAGGCGCCCTCCTCATGGCTGGCGCGGGGCCCCCTGGCCGCGCCACCATGTGGTTTGGGCCACTCGTGGCCCATCTCCGCCTCCCCTTCTGGCTCCGTGAGTCTTCTGGTAAAATAGGAGGTTTGCGATCTTTTCTGGTGTTTTTCCCGAAAGTTGACTTTCTGCACAAAAACAAGACACCAGGGCAATTCTGCTGAAAACAGCGTTAGTCCGCATTAGTTGTATTCAAAACACACAAGTTAGAGGTAAAACAATAGCAAAAGTGTTCGGGAAAGTAGATACGTTTTGGACGTATCAAACGCTAACTTCAGTCGTGCGGGACCCTCATCTAACATAATTGTTTCTTCAGAAGACGGCTAATAGGGAATCTAAGCTGGCGCAATTGGAGAAAGATTCAAATACTCTGTTGTATCCAGGCTGCGACCCGGAAGATTCCCGCTTGAAAGTATCGCTTGATTTTCTGCAGATGAAGACAAGACACAAATGGAGCGATATAAGCGTCGACGCTAACCTGGAATACTTGCACGGTATCCTTCCGAAGGGCAACACGTGTCCTAAAACTTGTGAGGAAGCCAAGAAAGTCGTGTGCCCCTTTTATTTACCGCACGAGAGGTACCATGTGTGCATCTTCGATTGCTACATATTTCGGAAAGAGGACGAGGGAATGACCAAATGTCCAGTGTGCGATGATGCTCGATACAAGATCGGGAAGAAAGCCACTCGCAAAGTTGTGTGGTACTTTCCGCTCATTCCTCGTCTGCAGCGATATTTCGCAGACCGTAAGGAAGCGAGCTTATGCGCTGGCACGCGAAAAGAAGGGCGGCAGTGCTGCAAGATTCAGAGCGGAGTGAAAAGATAATTCTGACATACCCTTCGGATGCAAGCCAGTGGAAAGCATTAGACGCTTACGATGCAGAGTTTGGAGACGAGCCAAGGAATATTAGGTTGGGTGCGAGCACCGACGGTCTCAATCCGTTTGGCAACCAGAGCAGTTCACACAGCACGTGGCCCATGTTTGTATGGATATACAACCTCCCCTGGTTATGTATGAAAAGGAAGTACATACACATGAGCATGCTAATTCAAGGGCCGAAACAACCTGGCAGCGACATCAATCTGTATCTGAAGCTATTGAAAGATGAGCTAGACACGTTATGGGCGTCCCAAGGGGTTCCCACTTGGGACGCCGTCGCAGAAGATTATTTCCCTATGAGAGCTGCCTTGCTGTGTACAGTGCACGATTTGCCCGGCTGCGCATACGTTGGTGGCCAGGTGTCCCACGGACATTTCGGATGTGTCAGGTGCATGGATGATCCGACATTCCACCAGGTGAAGAAAGTCGGTTCTTCGAAAACCGTCTACATAGACCATCGAAGGTGGCTACGCGATGAAGACCCATGGAGGAGGCGTGGAGACCTTTTCAACGGTAAAGATGATCTCCGAGACCCTCCACGTAAGAGGACCGGCGATGAAATTTACGAGTTGCTGAATGATTGGGAAGAGTGCCCTGAGCCAGGAAAGAAGCGAAAGGCGCCAAAACCGCTCCATGGTGTTTGGAAGACGAGGTCCGTGTTTTGGGACTTGCCATACTGGCCCATCTACAGTACGCCAAATTGCCTTGATCTAATGCATATCACGAAGAATGTGTTCGAGAGTTTGTTTGGCACTGTGCTCCACATGGCGGACAAGACCAAAGATGGGCCAAAAGCAAGATTTGACCTTAAACATATGAACATCAGGGAAGAGCGGGTTAATCTAGAAAGTATTCCCCCGACAACAGGCGCGCCGGGAGGTGAGGAGGGAGCCCAGGACCTCCACCGACATCGCCCCTTCGCCTATATATTGCCTCAGACGCGAAAACCCTAAAATACAAAGTCATATTTCCAGAAGAGTTCCGCAGCGCCGCCGCCATCGACGACAAGTTTCGGGGGACAGAAGTCTCTGTTCCGGCACGCTGCCGGGACGGGGAATTGCCCCGGAGTCATCTCCATCAACTCCACCGCCATCTTCATCGCCGCTGCTGACTCCCATGATGAGGAGGGAGTAGTTCTCCCCCGAGGCTGAGGGCTCTACCGGTAGCTATGTGGTTCATCTCTCTCTCACATGGTGTGATCTTTATGTGATCATGTGTATTGCTAGTACCGCCGAATACATTAATAATGTTTATGCTACTCAAGTGATTTTGTCTAGTTTCTGGAGTCATTGTGACAACACGGTATCAAGGTGACAGTGTGGGTACTTGTGTGACTCTATGAATAATTTAGACATGTATCATGGCTTATTCTTGGGAATTGTGGTGTTTGTTTACTCAGACTTTGAGGTGTGCTCTTGCAGCCCTACGCATAGTACTCTTGCTTCATCAAGAAGAATAATCCCGAGCAGTATTTACTTGTGTTCAGTTGTGCTAATCTAGTTGAATATGTAGATGTTACTCTTTATCTATTATGCACTCTAGAGGTTACTTTAATATGAACTCCGGTACTCTCCACGGTGTAAAGGTGACAGTGTGTGCACCGTGTGTGATTCCTTTATGACGTTGTGGCGCTTGTTTACTCCGGCTTGAGGTGTGCTTTTGTAGCCCTACACAATGAATGGTGTTTGTTATCCAACAAGAGAGTGTTTAAGAGTAGCTTTTACTTATTCAGTTATGAGATCATTGTTGAGAGTGTCCACTAGTGAAAGTATGATCCCTAGGCCTTGTTTCTAAGCATTGAAACACCGTTTACAACAAGTTCTGCTACATGTTTGCTTGCTGCCATTTTTATTTCAGATTGCAGTTACTACTTATAATCATCCCTATCACTTGTATTTCACTATCTCTTCGCCGAACTAGTGCACCTATACATCTGACAAGTGTATTGGGTGTGTTGGGGACACAACAGACTTCTTGTATCTTAATTGCAGGGTTGCTTGAGAGGAATATCTTTGACCTCTACCTCCCTGAGTTCGATAAACCTTGGGTGATTCACTTAAGGGAAACTTGCTGCTGTTCTACAAACCTCTGCTCTTGGAGGCCCAACACTGTCTACAAGAATAGAAGCACACGTAGACATCAAGCTATTTTCTGGCGCCGTTGGTGTTGGAAGGTATCTCCTTTAGATTCTGCAATTATTTCTTTTTGTCTCTTGTTTTTATTTTCACTAGTTTGGCTTAATGGAAAACAACAAAAAAATTAGAGATCTTTATGAAATTTATATTGCATTAGGACATGATACTTTTGAAGAGAAAATTAAAAAACCTATGGAAGTTTGTTTGCATAATAGTGGTAGTAATGCTATTAGTATAAATTCTTTGGATACCATTGTTGCTAAGGCTATGGAAAAGCCTAAGCTTAGGGAAGCTGGTTTATATAAAAATGATCTTTTTTGCTCCTCAGCTCTGGAGGAATTATTTTGTCTTGATAATGCTTTGTCTCCAATATGTGATAATTTTAATGATGCTTGTGATATTCTAAATCCACCTACTGAAAGTATTGCTTTTAAAATACCTATGAAAATTGTTGAAATGGTTATGGATGAACGTATGCAGGGGATGGAACAATCCATCCAAGTGATCACTTGTTGAAACTTACAGAACTTTGTGAGTTGTTTAAGGTTGCAGGTTTATCAAGAGAAAATGCCATGAAGAAATTATTTCCATTGTCACTTAAGGACAAAGCAAGGGAGTGGTATGATCTACTGGATGATCCTCATCATTCGAGTGGAAGGAACTTGAATATCTCTTTTACTCTAAATTTTATCCTCCTTGTGAATTATATTTAGATAGGAGTTACATTTTTAATTTTTGGCCTCGTGATGGAGAAAGTATTGCTCAAGCTTGGGGAAGGCTGAAAACATTAATACTTAAATGTCCTAACCATGAGCTTCCTGAGAAATAATTGTTAATAATTTTTATGCAAGGCTTTCAGGTCATTACAAGGATTATCTAGATGCATGTTCAGAGGGTTCTTTCACAAGTAAGAAGGTTGAAGCTAGATGGGATCTTCTTGAAAGAATTCAAAGCAATACTGAAGATTGGGAGAACGACAAAGGTAAAGGATCAGGTATAAACTATGAATATGATTGCATTAAGTCTTTCGTTGAAACTGCTAGTTTTCAAGAGCTTAGTGCTAAATATGGTCTTGATTCTCAAATTATTGTTGATTGTTTTAGAACCTTTGCTTCTCATATTAATGTTCCTAAAGAAAATTGGGACGTGTATCATGAACCTTTCAAAGACACTTGCATGGAAAATGAAATTGTTGTTAATGATTGCAATAAACATGCTCAAACTTCTGAAAATACTATTTCTTATAAGCATGTTAATTTTTGTGGAATGCATAGACCTTGTGGAATTAATCAAATCGAAGATGAATATTGTATCCATCATAGGAATGAAAAAACTAGAACGTGGTACAAGGCTCTAAGAGATCTTGGTGAAAAAGTTTGTGACCTCCATCCTTTTATTTGTGAACTTTGCTATGAAGTGGGTCATTTTAATTTTCAATGTTCAGGTCATGATAATAGCCTTTCGAATCCAATTACTGCAAATTTGTATTGTGATAACATGATCACTCCTAATCAACATGATGAACTTACATTATTTTTGGGGTGTGAAGAGTTATCAAGAAAAACTTCCTTATTAGATATGAGTGATCTTGATATGAATAGTGTGTTGCATGGATGTTATCTCTATTGTGTTAATAATTGCCATGCTAACACCTACATACAAAATATTATAAAGGATGAGACTTTACCAAAGTATGACAGGACTAATATGTGTTTTGTTCTCATTAATGAAAGAGAGGAGTCCCCCCAAGTTTCTTCCATTGTCTCTAATACTAAACCAGGTTATGTGGAGGAGCTTCCTTTCAAACCTCTCCCTCCTAAAGATAAAAAGAAGAGGGGAAAGAAGAAGAAGAAGAGGAGTAAAAGGAGAGAGGAAACGGTATCTTCTCCCAAACTTGTTGCTCCTGTTACAATTGATACTTATAATTCTGAATTCGATGATTCTGAACTTGATGATGAACCTATGCCTGTTATTTATATTAGTGATCATGATTGGGAAAATGAAACTACTTTTGATATTGAAAATCTTTGGGGTACCAATTCTGAAAATGATGATGTTAATAATTGCCATACTATTAGTACTATCCATGTTTCTTCCAATGTGATATGAAAAGCTCTAAGCTTGGGGATGAGGTGTTTAAAAATCCTTTTGCTAGTAATAATTATATATCTGAGACCTCTCCTCCTAGTGATGTGTTTGAAAATCCTTTTGCTACTGATGATTATATGTTTGATACATCTCCTTCTAGTAAAAGTGATGATATGTTTACAGATGAACACACTTTGGAAGATAACTATTCTATTGCTTATGATGATACTATGCCTCCAGTCTTTGATAATTATTATAAAGAATACTATGACATAGGTTATAATTACAATCATCCTCATGAAACTTGTCATAGTTATGAAGGGATTACCCAAAACCATCCCTTTAATATACAACTTGTCTATCATGTTAGAGTTCTTTATGATGATCCTGCTCCCATTGTTATTAAGGAGAAGAACTTTTCTTGTGTGGAAAATATTGATACTTTTGTGCATATGAATCATGGTAAGAATGTTTCATGTGATGGTTATATTGTGGATTTTATCAATGATGCTACTGAAAGTTCTTATGAGAGAGGGATACACGATTCATATATCTAAATAATATTAAGTCTCCTCTCTTTTTGTTGAAATTTTTGAAGTTACACTTGTTTTGCATTTCTATGCTAGTCACTTTGTTCTTCATTGACTTGTTTTCTTACAAGACTCCTTTGCATAGAAAGAGTGTTAGATTAAACATGTTTTATATATGCTTCTTGATGCTCTCTTTTATGTTTCAACTCTCATCTTTATGTGGGCATCATAAAAATCACTATGCCTAGCTAAAAGGCTTTAAAAAAAAGCGCTTATGGGAGACAACCCATCGTTTTTATTTGCTGTTATTTTTTTTTTCTTTGAGTCAAGGAGTTTTGTTACTTCTGTAGCAACTCCTTTGTATCTTTATTTTATCGCAATGTTGTGCCAAGTAAAGTTCTATATTGAAAGTTGATGCAAGATTTGGATTTCTGCGCAGTGACAGATTTTTAGCTGTCACGGATTTGAGCTTATCTCCCTGTAGAAAATTCAAAAAATTCTGCAAAAAATCACGCATATTCCTAGATATGTACGCAACTTTCATTATTTTAGGCCAGATCCATCTGAGCAACTTAAGTGCCTCGAAAAAATTCGTCATTCCAGACTGTTCTGTTTTTGACAGATTCTGCCTTTTGTTTTGCATTCGCTCTTTTACTGTGTTTGTGTGGATTTCTTTTCTTCACAAAGCATTGGTGGCTGTAGCTAATGTCCAGAAGCTTTGGGATTGATTGTATCATTACAGAATATGAGAATTTTTGATTATGCACTAACCCTCCAATGAGAACTGTCTTGAGTTTGGTGTGAAGGAAGTTTTCAAGGATCAAGCGAGAATGGTGATATTATGTGATCAAGAAGAGTGAAAAGCTAAGCTTGGGGATGCCCCCGTGGTTCATCCCTGCATATTTCAAGAAGACTCAAGCGTCTAAGCTTGGGGATGCCCAAGGCATCCCCTTCTTCATCAACAACTTATCAGGTCATCTCTAGTGAAACTATATTTTAATTCTTTCACATCTTATGCGCTTTACTTGGAGCGTCTGTGTGCTTTTATTTTTGTTTTGTTTGAATAAATTCGGATCCTAGCAATCCTTGTGTTGGAGAGAGACACGCTCCGCTTTTTCATGTGAATACTCATGTTCTTCACTTATATTTGTTGAGTATTCTTAACTAGCTACTGCAGTGCTTTTAGCTCCTGTTTTTCATGCATCTCTTTGAGCTGTTAGCACGTATTTATAAATACTCTCTTGCTGCATTATATTATCATTTGGAGAGTTTATGTTTAAGTAGTTGCTTGGTGTTTGCTTGGAAGAAAGAAAATGCTGCATGTGGTAGTGGTATGAAAACTTGCATAATCTTGTAGATCATTGAAACTTTGATAACTTGATTCTTTGCAAATGTTTTGAGGTATTTAGATGGTAAAGCTTGCTGGTTAATTAAGTTAAAATCATTAGTGGATTGTTGTCTTTAAGCTTGTACCGTACTACAAACTCTAAAATTGTTGAAGGTGTAGTTGGACTTGATAGCTTTCCATGTCTGAAAGTTCATTGTAATAACTAAGTTGTGCTGAAGGTCGAGGGATCTAACGGGGTACTTGTACCGCCGTGAACGGCCCTTCTTGGAGTGAATTTTAATCATGCTCTTAATGTTGAACCTGCTAGTTATTTGCAATAAGCTTGTGAGTTCTTTTTGACTAATGTTAAGCTACGGTTTTTGGCACTTCCACCATCCATATTTTGCTAGCCTCTTCGGTGCTGTGCATTGCCTTCTGCTCACATTGAGAGTTGTGCATACTTCGCCAGTACATCCAACCCCGTGGGAGAACTTCCTCTTGTTCTCCTACACATAAGCCCATACATCTTCCTCAAAACAGCCACCATACCTACCTACCACAGCATTTCCATAGCTGTTCCGAGATATATTGCCATGCAACATCCATCCTACATTACATGACTTGTTGTCATTTGTCACTTATATATTGCTTTGCGTGATTCTATACAGCTGATGTGTGGTTTACCCATGTTACGCTAGATCATTGCACATCCTGCTACACTGGCAGAGGCATACAGTTTTATACATCATGTTTTGTTCATTACGAGTTATTTGTACCAAAAGTTGTAATCATATTAGAGTGTTGCCCCTTCTTGAAAAGAGCCATGGAGGCCATCGAAAAGTGAAACAGAAAAAGAAATAGAAAAAAGAAAAAAAGAATAAAGAAAAAGGGGGGCAACATTACTATCCTTTATCAAAGTTGTGCTCATGTTTAGCACCTGCATTATTCATAGTCATCATTTGTGCTCATGTTTAGCACCTATACTCCATGTGAGAGAGTTTTCATGTTCTACTTGTATAACTATGTGGGGAATTTACACTATAGAACTTGGGTTGTATATTCCAATGATGAGCTTCCTCAAAAGTGCTCTAGGTCTTCATGAGCAACCAAGTTGGATGCACCCCCACTAGTTCCATTGGAGAGCTTTCATACACATATAGCTCTATGTGCATCCGTTGCATGGCAATCACTACTCCTTACATAGCTTCGATTATAAGACTTCCTCTTGTCTAATGATCACTTATAGCTTTGTGAGACTTTCTTCCATTGGCCTTCCAAACCCCCATTAATGTTCTCTTTGCCATAACATCATGGTGCCAATACCAAATGCTTGCGCTCACCGGTTGAGTAGACTTCGAAACAGTTGATTCATGACGTTCATGTTTATGTTTACTTGGCTGAATCCTTCTATGTTATGAAAATTTACTTGATGCTTGGTTTGAAGGATAGAACTCCTATGCTGGATACTTAAATCATCTTTAATGAACCTTGTACGGTTTCATGTCTTTGAAGCAATAGTTCATGAAAACTTTTAGCTTGTTTGACTCTTGCTTTGTCTTTTGATATCAACTATATACATTTGCCTTGAATGATTTGATCACAACTTACATGTCTTACAATATTATGATCAAAATTGTGTGAAAGCATGTCTCCTCAGAAATTATTTGTTGTTATCGTTTTACCTACTCGAGGACGAGTAGAACTAAGCATGGAGATGCTTGATACGTCTCCAACGTATCTATAATTTCTGATGTTTCATGCTTGTTTTATGTATCATTGTCACATGTTTTATATGCATTATATATCATTATTATACATTTTCTGGGACTAACCTATTAACAAGATGCCACAGTGCCAGTTCCTGTTTTCTGCTGTTTTTGGTTCCAGAAAAGCTGTTCGGGCAATATTCTCGGAATTCGACGAAACAAAAGCCAAACCTCCTATTTTTTCGAGGGACACACGGAGCCAGAAGGGCAAGCCAGGGGGAGGCCCACGGCCTCCAAACCACACGCTCGCGCGGCTGGGCCCACAGGTGTCGTGGGTTTGTCACGTCAGGTGTCATAGATGACTTCGTAGGTGTGGGATTACGCGAGTCAAGCATCTCCGAGCTTGGGATCGCAGGAACAAAGATCAACACAGATTTACCCAGGTTCGGCCCCCTCAATGTGAGGTAAAAGACCTACTTCCTGCCTACCCTAGATTGGTATTGATATGATAATCGAGGTGTTACAATGGAGGCGATCCGATCTGGTACTCGCCGTATGAGCTAGGGTTTGGGGCTTGATAGCTTGACCCGCTCTAAGTCCTGCGAGTCCTCTTTATATACACAGAGGCTCGCTAGGTTACAAAAGGAAACTTCCCCATAAGGAATACATCCACAGAGGCCTACTCGGAGACTACTTGGTCTTCACGTCCTCCGGGATTTGTCTTCTAGATCTTTCTCCTTATGGCGGTTCAATATTGGGCTTGTCCCAAGTGGGCCTTCATCCGTGCGAGTAAGTTAAGTCGCACTGGGCCGCGGGTTAATCCAGAAAGTATTCCCCCGACATTAGCCCCCAAGATTGGTTAGGACTTTACGGTGAGAATCTTCTGGCCTCTTGAAATGGTCTCTGAGCCGCACTGTAAACGTTCTGACCAATCTCCTGACTCATGCGATTCAGAGCTGTGACTCATCTGCGCGACTCATCTCTCTTCTGGAAATATTCTGTTTCCTTTAATTGCGGACCGTTACTCTTTTTGCGGGCGCAAATTGTGCCGTTGGTTGCGAGCACAGATAATGCCGTTAGTTGCGGGCCCCTTCAGTTATAAGCTGCGGCCACCTAGGTCATTATCCATTTGCCCTTGCAATCTTCTCATCCCTAGCCGCGCCGTCTTCTTCCTCGACCCGAGCCTAGTTCCCCAATTCAATCTCCCCCTCGCAATGGCGCCCAAGGCGAAGCCATCTGACAATAGGCGCAGATCTCCTGCAACTGGGAAGGATCCTGGGTAACAGAGGAAACTCTTGCGGATCTGGCCGAGGCTGGCTTCTTGCCGCCGAAGGGGACGGCGTCTGGCGGGCGCCAGGCGATGAAATCGAGCCGCGCCCCAAGCCCAACGAGCTGGTGATGTTCGTGGAGCACGTGGAGCGTGGATTCACGCCGCCAGGTTCTCCCTTCTTCCGCAATTTGCTGCAACGCCTAGGCCTCCGTCTTCACGACATCGGGCCCAACTCAATGCTCCAGGTGAGCAATTTTCACGTGCTGTGCGAGGATTACTTGGCATAGCCCCCAACATCGATCTGTGGCTGGCCTCTTTCACCTGCAACAGCCAACTTGTCTCCAAGGGTGGCGCCTACGTTCAGGTCGGCGCCATCTCTCTTCAGCGCCATAGGAATTCTTGCCTTCCCAAGCTAGCCCTGGCGAATCGACCCAGGGCTTGGCAAAAATCTTTCTTTTATTGCCAAGATACTTCACCGGAGGGCGAAACTCGCCTTCCCTCCTGGTCTAACACCCTCTTCGTGCCTACCGAGGCACTGAAATCAAAACCCCGCGACTCGTCCATGTCCTTCATCAATGAGTCGCTGATCAAAGTCCGCGCCTTAATAGGTCATGGTCTTACTGGCCTTGATCTTCTCTCTTGCTGGACCAAATGGCGCATTCAGCCCGTGAGTCCACGACAGCGATCTTCCTTGAGTGCACAGGCACCTCTGCTGACGTTGATCGTATCAAGGCTTCGGACTGGAGGCCTGAGGATTGGGTGGAATTTGTCACCCGCGTGACTGAGGAGAAGGACATCTCCTTCGATAAGGTGGGGCTTGCCCCTTTCAGTGTTAACAACAAGCCTTTTGAGGTAACTCCTCTTCTCTGTCTTTTCGCCTTCGTAGTTGAGTCGCATTCCTTTTCTTAATACTGCAACTTATATTTCTCTCATCCAGGCTGACGAGAACTACTGGTCGCTGCCTGCGACTGTCGCCGGCACTGCTGCTCCCAAGCGTGCCGCACGAAAGAAGTTGCTGCCCACTCTAGAGGGCAGCGAGACTGCTGATATCCCTTCTGTTGCCTCTGCGGCCTCAGATGATGAAGAGACCGAACTGGACGAGGACGAGAGTCCAGTGCCAGCCGCGAGTTCTGTTGCCGCGGCTGAACCAACTCCCCGTAGAGCCTCCAAGAGGCTATCTCGTGAAGAACCAGAGGTTGATGCTCTGGAAAACCCCGAGGCCACGAAGCGTCGCAAACCTGCTACGGGCGCGATCTCCTTCGTTGCCAGGCGTGCTTTCAAAGCCACCGCCTCTGCTGAAGAAGACATGGGTCCCCACTCTGGTAATTTCTGCTGTCTTGTCATCTTGAATGCTTATTCTTTTTCCTCTACTGACACGTAAAACTTTACTCGTAGATTCTGGGACCCAAGGCCTGTCCTCACCGTCAAGTGGTGAACTTATGGCCTTTGTGAAGATGGCTCCAGAGTTAGTAACTTTTCCCTGTGCTTTCAATACTTTTATTCTGGCTTATGTTTCTTCTTCACACAATGCCCTTGCTTTTTTCAGAAGTGCGGCTGAACCCGCGACTGAGCCTGGAGCCGCGGTTGAGCCGCATTTATCACCTGCGGCTCATACCGCCATGGTAGAGGGCGTGGCCACCACTGATGACCTGGCCACGGTCCCTGTTCTTGACACAGCCACCCAAGAGGTGGCTCTGGAGGATAGAACGGATCCCCTTATGATCCAGGACGTGGAGAAGGTCAACCCCTCCTCCATAGATGTAATGGCCAAGGATGCTGATACGCCAGTGGTTGAGTCGCCAGTGGCGGACAATCTGCGGTCGCCAATTCTACATGCTGAGGTTGCTTCTTCCTCCTCCACAAGCCGCGCTGAGAAACTGTCAGAGGCTATCATTGCCTCAAATGACAAGCAAGCCATGGAGCTCCGCAAGGCACTATCTGACCTGTCTGCGGCTTATAAGGTAAACTTCTATCTCCAGTTATCTGTCTCTAGCCCCCAAGGATCAAGTTTCTTCTTTGACTGTAAAGGGAGACTTGATGCTTCTCTTTTAGCTGTTGATATATACTTACTGACTGATGTTCCCTTCATAGGAGGAACTAAGCTCCATAACAGCTGCCAAAATTGCCTTGGAAAAGCAGCTGGGGGATACTCCCTCTGAACTGGAGAGGCTACGCGAGCTCCTTGGCCAGCGTGACGCTGAGCTAAAGAAGAGGGAAACCAGGATGGGCGAGCTATCTGATGAAAGCTTCAAGTTTTCTGAGCAAGCCAAAAATACCGAGCTGCGACTTAAAACTGTTGAAGAGAAATTCCATGAGAGGGTCCAGCAGCTGGAGCTCCAAGTCAGTGCTCAGAAAGACGCCATTGCTGATGTCAATGAGGACGCAAGGCTTAAGGCTGTTTCCATTGGCGAGCTTGAGAAAAAGTTGAAGAAAGTTTCTGATGCCCATAACCTCGTCCACGCCAAAGTGTGCATCATGACTCAAGAATTAACTGGTATGTATTGCGACTTATATCTGCATCTTTTTTCTCTACTATCTTTGCCTGTGTGTTGTAGAGCTGACGGAGACATGCCTTGATGTAGGTGAAGATGCCAAGGAGCAGCGCGGCAGTACTCAGGAGCAGCTGGAGTATATCCGCGATTTTTCGCGAAGGGCTTGTGACGCCATGAAATCACTGTCTAAGTGCCTGCTGCCGACCAAGCCAGTCCCTGGTGATTCTGAAGGGCTGCTGAAAAGACTGCTTAGGGCGCCTCAGTTCTTTTTGGACTGGAAAGAGTCCTCAGCTCGCACCGGCGCGGCTCATGTTCTTGCTTTGGCCAAGACGTACTATCCTTCTTTTGATGCTGCCAAGGTTGCAAAAGGTAGGCCCTCGAAGAAGGTGGATGGCACCGAACTGACGGCCTCAGAATATGCGACGACTTGGAAGGATATGCGCGGCCATGCGACTGAACTGGTGGAGGGGATTGATCTTGCGACCTATATGGGCAAGTATAACGCAGATGGAAGCAGATGGGAGAAGTTACCCGCTCCGTCGTCCAGCGCGGTGATTCCGCAGGACAAGAACCCCTCTCCAGGCGTATCCAGCTCTGCAGCCCCCAAGCCCGCGACTGAAGAGCCCTCCAGCGAGCCTGCGATTGCTCCTTCTGGCAAGCTTGGTAAGCCGCCTGTTCCTCCTTCCCACCGGCCAAAAGCTGCGCACAAGTGAAGAAGAAAAACAATGGTTTGATATCTTGGCCCTTAGCGGTCTGTAATAATTGTTAGAATTTATGTGTCATAAGACAATATTATGGTTTGCTTAAGTACTCTTGGCAGTACATGTTTCGACCAATAGGCTGGTCCTTATGATTTGTCTCGGTTTTTCCTCACTTAGGCCCTTGCGCGGCTCAGTATTTCCCAGGTAAAAAGTGCGTGTTCAGGGTCGAGAGCGGCCATGATAGGCAATCAAACTCGATTGACGCCGCACCCCCAGTACTTTGGCCGCATAGTGCAAGTCGCATCCAAGAGAGGTTGAGTATAATCACGATAAATGCCACTTGTTTGGCGATCCCAAGGAATAGGCCGCGCTAAAAAGCTGCCGCACCCCCAAGGGACCAATGATTAAAAAATAAAAGACTCACAACTCAATTGGTAGTTTGAGATGCTTTATTTCAGAATCATTATATGATACATAGGGTCGGTCGCGCCTAGGTGGCGACCAGAAGTGATGCTTGGGTCGGTTGCGCCTAGGTGGCAACCAGAGATGTTACATGGGTCGGTCGCGCCTGAGTGGCGACCAGAATTGGGTCGGTTGCGCCTAGGTGGCAACCAGAGATGTTACATGGGTCGGTCGCGCCTGAGTGGCGACCAGAATTGGGTCGGTTGCGCCTAGGTGGCAACCAGAGATGTTACATGGGTCGGTCGCGCCTGAGTGGCGACCAGAATTGGGTCGGTTGCGCCTAGGTGGCAACCAGAGATGTTACATGGGTCGGTCGCGCCTGAGTGGCGACCAGAATTGGGTCGGTTGCGCCTAGGTGGCAACCAGAGATGTTACATGGGTCGGTCGCGCCTGAGTGGCGACCAGAATTGGGTCGGTTGCGCCTAGGTGGCAACCAGAATTGGGTCGATCGCGCCTAGGTGGCGATCAGAAGTGTCATATTGGGTCGGTCGCGCCTGAGTGGCGACCAGAATTGAAATTTTTAGCCCTGAGTGGCCAGCTTGATGATGTAAACTCTTAATAATTTTGCTGCGGCTGCTGATGGCAACTCGCGACGCTTGGGATGTGTCCTTATTGGCAATGGCTCGTAGCCTTTGACTTCCTTGCCTCCCTTGCGGCTGTAATCTGAAGTCGCAAGTCAGGCAGGTGCCTTTTGGCCTTCACGATGTCATCAAAATTCTCCTGCGACTCGTGCATGGTCGCGCTCTCTGCGATGCAAGCTGCTCTGGCTATGGCCTTGTCGCCTTCTTCACACTCTTGAGCTATTCTTTTGTCGCCATTGATGGTGATGACACCTCTAGGGCCTGGTATTTTGAGCTTTAGGTACACATAGCACGGCCTAGCCATAAACTTTGCGAATGCTTCTCTGCCAAACAGCGCATGATATGGGCTCTGGAAATCTACAACCTCGAACCAAATGTACTCGCTCCTGAAGTTGCTTTGTGTCCCAAAGGCGACCTCCAAGTTAACTCGCCCCAATGGCTGAGCTGATATGCCTGGTACGACACCATGAAACGTTGTTCTTGATGGGTGTAGCTGCTTTTCTTGAAGGTTCATTCTTTTGAAGGTTTCATAGTATAATATGTTGATACTGCTGCCTCCATCCATCAGTACTTTGCTCAACTTGTACCCTGCGACTTGAGGGGCAACCACCAGCGCGAGTTTTCCCTCTTCATTTATTTCTCCTGGGTGATCCTCGCGGCTCCAAATTACTGGTTGTTCGGACCACTTTAGCCATTGTGGGACGGCTGGTACTATGGCGTTAACAGCCTGATTGCGTCGTCGCAGTTTTTGTTCCCTCCTTGAAGTATTCACCACAATGGTATGATACTGACCCAACTGTTTTGGGAACTGTGGCTGATCTGGCTGCGGATTTGGGACGGCGTTGTTGCTGTTGTTGCCTCCGCCATGTTTACCTTCCTCGTTGTTTTGATGATTGAAGTTTGTGTTGAGTGGCTGTCCATCCTTCCACTTTTTGTAATGATAACACTGTGCCTTCGTGTGGTTGGGTGGTTTCCCATCTTTTCCTATATGGATGTCGCAGGGGCGGTTGAAAACCTCTTCCAAATTAACTGGATGAAAATTCCTTCCTCTGCTGCTGCTTTGTTTGTAACGAGTATTCGTATTTGCGACTAACCCTGAGTTTCCTTCCTCGTTTTTGCGCTTGTTATAACTCGCATTGGCATTGCTAGCTTGCTGTTGTTGAGGCTTGCTACTGGCCTTCTTTCCCTTGCCAGTGCTTTCCTCTTCCTCTCCATCAGATGCGTCCCTGGTTTTATCCGAGCTAGCATACTTGTTGGCCGCCGCCATTACCTCGCTTAGGCTCTTGACTTTATCCTTCATGCGACCTAGTTTGTGGACTAGCGGCTCAAATTTGCAATTTTTCTCCATGACAAGGACTGCTGAACTGGGTGGTATATTGTCTGAGGAATGTATGATCTCTGCGACCCTTCTCATCCAGTGGCGACTCGACTCGCCTTCCTTCTGTACACAACGCTCAAGGTCCTCTATGCTGCAGAGTCGCTTGCATGTTCCTTGGAAATTCTTGATAAAAGCTTCCTTCATCTCATCCCAAGAGTTTATTGAATTTGGTGGCAAATTTTGTAGCCATATGTGGGCTGCGCCTTCTAACATCATGTTTAGGTAACGTGCGCAGATCTCTTCGGATGCATTTAGGATGCTCATGCCCATCTCGTAATTGTTGAGCCAAGTAACAGGGTCCATGCTGGCGTTGTAGTTGGCGACCTTGCGAGGTCCTTTGAAATCTGCAGGAAACGGTTCAGACCTGATTCTTTCGCTGAAACAGACTGGGCCTTTGAGTCGCGACGATAGGTTGGACGAAGCTGGCCTTCCTATTGGGTTGGCCGCCGCGCGGCTGCACAATCTCTATGGGTTGAATCTGCTGAGGTTGATTTTGAGCCGCAGGTTGATCTTCCCTTTGTCGCCTAGCCGAGCTTGAGGTCGCAACGTGTGGCGACTCCGCGTGGATGCTTCTCTCCGCCGTTGCTCTGCTATTGTAAGGGGTGGAGTGCAACCGTCCTGCGTGTTCGGACATATTCGCCTGCTGTATCACTGCTGTGCTCAGCATCTCAATGGCACGCCGTGCCTCTCTGTCCATTGGCGTGTTTCCTGCTGGCGCTAATCTGGCCAAGATGTTTGTGGCTGCAAAGAGATTCTCCACTGGGCTAACATAATGCCCTTGCGGCGTGTGGAACCTTTGAGGCTGCTGTGGCGACTGCTGAACAAAGGTTGGCTGCGTCAGCGGCGGGGGCATCATGGCCCTGTTGTTAGCCGGTACTATGGCCCTTGATCCAGGTATCTCTGCTACTCTTGGTGCTGCGAAAGATGGAACCGCTGGTACGATTGATGGTGCAGCGAGTGCTTGAACCGCGGGCGCAGCTAACGGGGCCGCGGACCGCATAACCATGGCAGATGGTGCCATGCGTGCGGGTACCGCGACTGAGGTTGTGCGACCCCTGACCATGCGACCGGGTGCGTCGTGTTGGTGGCGACTGATGGGACCGCAATTGCTGGTTCAATGGTGGGTGATTGGAACAGCTCCATAGGGTTCACTGTTCCTGGCTGCAGGCGACTCGCGTGACGTCTATGCGGCAAGGTGGCCTGTATTCCTTGCAGAGAATTGGTTTCCTCGATGAGTCGCAGTTGTTCCTGTTGGAGGCGCTGTTCCTCACGCGCCAGCCTGGCTCTCTCATCTGCGATTCTCTGGACCTCATCATATAGCCCGATCCTGGTAGCCTCCAATTCTGTCACCCTAGCAGCCGCGTTAACCGCAGATATTGGTGTAAACAACACGCTTCCCTGTGGCAGCGTGACCGCTGCGCTGGGGGTTACCCTTGACCCTGATTCCGCAGGCGCGACTCCAGGTGGAGTTTCTCTGTTTGCGACTCCTGAGGCCGCGACTCCTGGCGTCATCGCAGCGGATGCCGCGACTCCTGATGCATCTAGCGCGGCTTGTTCTGCTGCTTCCGGCGGTGTGGGGGCTAAGCTGCCTGGTGGCATGCCCAGCCCTTCGTCTGCTTCTGTGGTCCTGTAGACCCCTTCCACGTGCCGATCTTCTACAGAGGGCGAGCCACTGTCCACAGGGCCTCCGCATAGCCTTTCCTCAAGGACATACTCAATGGATTGGCCTTCTTCGTCTTCGAGAGGCAGCGACTCGTGGTTGATAGATCCTTCTTCTTGGTCCACTGTTACCGCGACTCCTTCTTCTGAGTCGCCATGCTGCGATGGATCCTCTGACTCGCCGCCAATGAAGCCGACGAAGACGTTGATGGATCCAAAGGGGATGACGTGGCCGGTCTCCAAGTAATCTGCTTCCGGCCCCCAGCTTGAATCGTCGATGAGGGGTGTGCCATTGACCGTGATGATACGGCCAACAACAAGATCTTCAGCTCCCTTCATGGATCCTGCGCGGAACGTGACGCTCTTGACCGCAGGCCCCACGGTGGGCGCCAACTGTCGTGGGTTTGTCACGTCAGGTGTCATAGATGACTTCGTAGGTGTGGGATTACGCGAGTCAAGCATCTCCGAGCTTGGGATCGCAGGAACAAAGATCAACACAGATTTACCCAGGTTCGGCCCCCTCAATGTGAGGTAAAAGACCTACTTCCTGCCTACCCTAGATTGGTATTGATATGATAATCGAGGTGTTACAATGGAGGCGATCCGATCTGGTACTCGCCGTATGAGCTAGGGTTTGGGGCTTGATAGCTTGACCCGCTCTAAGTCCTGCGAGTCCTCTTTATATACACAGAGGTTCGCTAGGTTACAAAAGGAAACTTCCCCATAAGGAATACATCCACAGAGGCCTACTCGGAGACTACTTGGTCTTCACGTCCTCCGGGATTTGTCTTCTAGATCTTTCTCTTATGGCGGTTCAATATTGGGCTTGTTCCCAAGTGGGCTTTCATCCGTGCGAGTAAGTTAAGTCGCACTGGGCCGCGGGTTAATCTAGAAAGTATTCCCCCGACAACAGGCGCGCCGGGAGGTGAGGAGGGAGCCCAGGACCTCCACCGACATCGCCCCTTCGCCTATATATTGCCTCAGACGCGAAAACCCTAAAATACAAAGTCATATTTCCAGAAGAGTTCCGCAGCGCCGCCGCCATCGACGACAAGTTTCGGGGGACAGAAGTCTCTGTTCCGGCACGCTGCCGGGACGGGGAATTGCCCCCGGAGTCATCTCCATCAACTCCACCGCCATCTTCATCGCCGCTGCTGACTCCCATGATGAGGAGGGAGTAGTTCTCCCCGAGGCTGAGGGCTCTACCGGTAGCTATGTGGTTCATCTCTCTCTCACATGGTGTGATCTTTATGTGATCATGTGTATTGCTAGTACCGCCGAATACATTAATAATGTTTATGCTACTCAAGTGATTTTGTCTAGTTTCTGGAGTCATTGTGACAACACGGTATCAAGGTGACAGTGTGGGTACTTGTGTGACTCTATGAATAATTTAGACATGTATCATGGCTTATTCTTGGGAATTGTGGTGTTTGTTTACTCAGACTTTGAGGTGTGCTCTTGCAGCCCTACGCATAGTACTCTTGCTTCATCAAGAAGAATAATCCCGAGCAGTATTTACTTGTGTTCAGTTGTGCTAATCTAGTTGAATATGTAGATGTTACTCTTTATCTATTATGCACTCTAGAGGTTACTTTAATATGAACTCCGGTACTCTCCACGGTGTAAAGGTGACAGTGTGTGCACCGTGTGTGATTCCTTTATGACGTTGTGGCGCTTGTTTACTCCGGCTTGAGGTGTGCTTTTGTAGCCCTACACAATGAATGGTGTTTGTTATCCAACAAGAGAGTGTTTAAGAGTAGCTTTTACTTATTCAGTTATGAGATCATTGTTGAGAGTGTCCACTAGTGAAAGTATGATCCCTAGGCCTTGTTTCTAAGCATTGAAACACCGTTTACAACAAGTTCTGCTACATGTTTGCTTGCTGCCATTTTTATTTCAGATTGCAGTTACTACTTATAATCATCCCTATCACTTGTATTTCACTATCTCTTCGCCGAACTAGTGCACCTATACATCTGACAAGTGTATTGGGTGTGTTGGGGACACAACAGACTTCTTGTATCTTAATTGCAGGGTTGCTTGAGAGGAATATCTTTGACCTCTACCTCCCTGAGTTCGATAAACCTTGGGTGATTCACTTAAGGGAAACTTGCTGCTGTTCTACAAACCTCTGCTCTTGGAGGCCCAACACTGTCTACAAGAATAGAAGCACACGTAGACATCAGGCCCGTCCGGATAGAAGCATCGTTCAAGGCTTTCTCACTGAAGAGTGCATCTCTTTCTGCACGAATCATCTGGAGATAATTGATAACCCTGTTGGTTTGCCCCCTAACAAGCACTTTGGCAAGTTAGGTGGGTCAGGTCACAAAAATGGCGCGCGGAACTTACATGTGGGCTTCACTCGTCGAATGGTCGACTTTAACAGGGCAAACTTAGTAGCTCTCCAACACGTTCAAATGGTCGATACTTGGGTGGAAAAGCACAAAAGCACGATTAAGCAGAAGTACATTGACCAGGGCAGGCAAAAGACCGAAGGAGAAATAATCAGAGAGCACAACTCCTCTTTCTTGCGTTGGTTCAAAGATGAGCTTGTCGCTCCGCCAACGGATTGTGCAGAAGGTAGATTGTTATACGACTTATCACGTGGCCCCGCCCCCAACCTCGCGATGTTTAAAGCATATGATATCAACGGATTCACTTTCTACACGGAGGAAAAGGACAAAACTTCTGACTATCAAAACTCAGGGGTAACGATGAAATCCTACGTCGGTGACAAAAAGTTCAGGTACTATGGAAGGATAGAGGAGATCTGAGAGCTTAACTACTTTGGAGAGACGGTGCCGATGTCCCGTGTGAGATGGGCTAGGTTATCCACCGTGAAAAAAGAAGACCAATACTTCACCACCATGGTTTTACCCGAAGCCGGCACTTCATCAAGCAGTACGAACGTCACCGCACAAAATGAGCCATGGGTATTGGCTAAGCACGTGTCTCAATGCTTCTTCATAACCGACCCGTCAAAGCCTAGCCGTGTAGTCGTGAGGAGAGGCAAAAGAAACATCATTGGAATGGATGGAATCGCCAACGAGGACGAGTTCGACCAGTACGGTGACCCTAATATTGAAGAAGATGATGAAGATGATGATAACACGCCATACACATTCAGAAGAAGCAGAACCACGCTACCCACGAGAGGAGGTCTTCCATTCAAAAGAAGAAGTCATAATGTGGGGCTAAATTATGCAACTAAGACCAAAAAAGGCAAGAAGACGGCCAAACGCTAAGAGAGAAGCGCGAGACGTGTGTTATTTTAAATTTGTATTTGACATGTTTTGAACAATGATGTGTATGAATATTTATGTAAATGAACTCAACTATTTTAAACGTATTTTTCTATGCGCAATTGTACTTGAAAATACTAAGTAATAACAAAAAAGAAAAAAAACAACAAAACAGAAAATAAATAAAATGTACCGCTAGCGGACACAGCTCTCCGTCCGCCAGCGGTAATGATATACCGCTGGCGGACACCCGGCCCGTCCGCCAGCGGTAACGTGGGGCCACCCACTTAGGGCACCCGTCCCCAACCTCTCTCCACACCCTCTCCCGCCCCCAACCTCTCTCCACACCCCCTGCCGCGCCGCCCCGCCGCGACCCCCTACCGCGCCACCAAGCGCGGCCCCCATCCGCCGCCACCCCCACGCGCGTCCGCCGCGCGTGCCGCTACCCTACGTCGCCCCGCGCCGCCGCCTCTCCCGTGCGCCCTCCACCGGCCCCTCACCTCGAGCCGCCCCCTCGCCCGAGCGCCTCCGCCCCGAGCGCAGCCACCACCTGCCCGTGCGCCCTCCACCGTCCCCCTCTCTCCTACCTCTCCCGCACCCGGACCGCCACCGACGAGCTACACCCGGGCCTCCTCCCAAGCCGAGAACCACCACCGCACACAAGGTGTTTGGTAAAATTCCTAAACTTTTTTTTGCTACTGTTGTTACTTGTGTGGATGCGTGGTGAATTTGTGGTGACTATGGTGGATTTTTGATGAATGTGATGGTTGTGGTGTGATGCAATTGTGGTGGTGGTTATGATGTCGGAATGCGATCGATATTTGTGATGAATATAAAATGTTTGCAGCTACCCTTGAGTCCCTTGAGATTGCCGGAACGTTGATTAGCTTCCGTTCCGGCAAATTCGGGTACTCCATATGTCCTAATTTTAGCAAAGGTCATGCCAATTTTTTTTGTGAATTTTGGCATGCCTATTTCTAAAATTAGGACATATTTGAGTGCCCGCATTTGCCGTTGATGATGTAAAACACACGTTCATTGGGCGACCCCAAGAGGAAGGTACGAAGCAGTGCATCAGCAAGTTTTCCCTCAGTAAGATACCAAGATTATCAATCCAGTAGGAGTAAGAAATCACTTCTGAAGGTTGTTGGTGGCGCCGTTTCTCGATCACCAACGTGGAACCTGCACACAACACAATCAAACTAGTTTGCCCCAACGAAACAGTGAGGTTGTCAATCTCACCGGCTTGCTGAAAACAAATGATTAAACGTATGGTGTGGAAAATAGTGTTTAATTGCAGAGAATGAAAAGGAACAATGATTGCAGTTGGTTGTATTATCAGTGTAAAAGAATGGACCGGGGTCCACAGTTCACTAGTGGTGTCTCTCCATAAAAGATAACTAACATGCTGGGTAAACAAATTACAGCTGGGCAATTGACAAAATATTGAGCGCATAACAATGCATATATATGACAAGATGACTACTATGATATTCAATTGGGCATTATGACATAATACATAGACCGTTATCCAACTGCATCTATGACTAATAATCCACCGCCAGGTTAACATCCGTGTCCCCCGTTGGTATTAAGTTGCAAGCAACAGATTATTGCATTAAGTAAAGTGTGTAATGTAAACAACACAATTATCCTTAGTCAAAGCATTGCTGTTTTACCCGTAGTGGCAACAACACATCCACAACCTTAGAAGTTGCTGTCACTCTCCCAGATTACTGGAGACTGAACCCACTATCTAGCATAAATACTCTCTCTTGGAGTTAAAAGCATCTACTTGGCCAAAGCATCTACTAGTAACGGAGAGCATGCAAGATCATAAATAACATATAAGATAGATTGATAATCAACTTGACATAGTATTGAATATTCATCGGATCCCAGCAAACACAACATGTAGCATTACAAAAAGATGATCTTGATCATGTTAGGCAGCTCACAAGACCTAAACATGATAGCACAAGGAGGAGAGACAACCATCTAGATACTGCTATGGACCCGTAGTCCAAGGATGAACTACTCACGCATCACTCCGGAGGCAGACATGGCGATGTAGAGCCCTCCGGTGATGATTCCCCTCTCCGGCAGGGTGCCGGGAAGAGCTTCTGAACCCTCCCGAGCTAGGGTTGACGGCGGCGGCGTCTCTGGAACTTTTCGTGGGTAATGGCTCGGGTATTTAGGGTTTCCGCGTCAGGTAGATTATATAGGCGAAAGGGCGGCGGCTGGAGGCACCCGTGGGGCCCACACCACCCCACGGCGCGGCAGAGGGTGGGCCCGCACCGCCCCATGGTGTGGCTGGCTCGTGGCTCTTCTCCGTCTCTCCTTTGGACTCCGTGTACGTGTTGGAAAAATAGGAGGTCCTGTCCAAGTTTCGTCCAATTCCGAGAATATTTCCAGACTAGCTTTTCTGGAATACAAAAACAACAGAAAACAGGAACTGGCACTGTGGCATCTTGTTAATAGGTTAGTCCCAGAAAATGCATAAAAATGCTATGAAGTGTATGTTAAACATGTAGCAATTGGTATAATATAAACATGGAACATCAGAAATTATATGTACGTTTGAGACGTATCAGCCGTGACGGACATTCCGGCAAACTTAGACTCATGGGTATCTTAGTAGTTAATTAAGTGAATTTTTCCTGTTATACTAAGTTCGACTTTTCTCGTTAGTGTGAACATGGCCGACAACGACGAGGCCGGGGGTTCTCATATAGAAGGCGAGGATCTGATGCAGGCGTTCATCGAGAACGAACTCACAAATACCTTCAAATCCATGTTTCCTACCGCCTGTGAGTTTGTTGGGACTTGGATGAAGGAAGGCCAAGTAGGGCCTCCCCCCATGATCGGCTATGGGTGCGGCAACTCTATCACCAATTTGATGCCTTTTTGCAAAATCATGAGACGCTAGAAGATGCCGCGGTGAACAATCCTAAGAAGGCACGGAAAAGATACAAGAAACAAAAATTGGACGACTTCACCAGCCGCCCGGAGCAGGTGACTGGTTCCCAGTTTGTGGACAGGATACCCATCAAAAACTGCCATACGACGCATCACTTGGGTAAATCGATCCTGCCGACGAGTTGGGTCCAAAAGTTGTCTGGACATTTGTTGGACCTACATGAGCTTGTTCTTGTTATGGAGACGAAACTTCTCGAACAAGAACATCCAACATATCCGGTTTTCATTGCAAAGGTACCAAAAGGGTTGGGCTTTGTCACGGAAGATGGCACAGACCTGCTCTTTGTGAGATTTGGACCCATCCATAGTCCGTCTTGTTGCCCTCAAAATGGCGTACCAAATCAAAATGGAGGATACCCCCGACATCGTGATGGTTGACCCCTACTACATGCAAGAAATGTTCGTGAACAACCCTGAGGGTAGGAAATTCGCGATGCGTTATCTCAAAAATCTCTTCCTCGACAATGCTTCGACGATGAGCACATTTCTCTTTCCTTATTTTCCCGAGTAAGTCATTCCTACCTGTCATAACCTGCTTCCATAGATTTCCATCGTTGAATTTGCATCTACAATGGTGATTTTTTGTGGAAGAGAAGAAGAACCAGATGAAGTCCAACATCATCGTGAACAACCACAACATTTACAACAGTAAAGCGGAGACATAAACTAGATACTTGCATCACCTGCTTGCGGAAGAGAGGAAGAACCGAATGAAGTCCAACTTCATCGCGATCCCCTTCTTACTCATCATCATTGTCATTCTCTTGTATGTGATTGTGGTTTAGATGACAGTAGTTCTTTTGGAAAACTTCCGTGTATGAATCTATCGACATGTATTCGTGTATGACAACTTTTGACGCTTTTGTATGTGGAATTGTCTATGTTATTGTTATTTTGGTCGCCTGTACCTGAATATACTGTATTTATATTCGATATACTGCTGGAATACGATTTTCTGGAAAAAAAAATAATACCACGAAATAATATCGCTGGCGGACACAGAGGCGTACCGCTGGCGGACAGCGCTTCCAGAACCCAAACCAGCGACTAGTACCGCTGGCGGCCGTGGTGGCTTACCACTGGCGGACGCTTGCCAGCCAGCGCTGTGGCAGATAACGATGGCGGGCGGAAATTGTGCCCGCCAGCGATAACCAGCCTTACCGCTGGCGGACGGCCGCCCGCCAGCGGTAATTATTACCACTGGCGTAATGATCGCTGGCGGGCGCCCGCCCGCCAGCGGTAGGCCATTTTCGTCCGCCAGCGGTAGGCCTTTTCCTACTAGTGAAAGAATCCATATCCGGTTTTGAAGAATTTGCCGGATAAGGATATCCGATTCCGAACTGAACACCCGGATACGGTATAGGATATGATATGAAAAATAGCATCCGAATATGGATTATCCGAATATTAGTTAGGATTATCCGATGGTTATAATCCGAATAATCCGATTTTCTACCGAAATGTCTACACTATTAGAGCGCAATTTGTAGTTAGTGAGTTGTGGAGCTCATTTGTTGAACAACGACTCCCTTGCATTGATTATTATGTTATTGACCTATTATTTTTTGGTTATGTAGCTTGATTATATACATTGCGTATACCGATCCGACTAATTTTCTTTCCGTCCCGAATCCGCTCCATTTCCGTTCCGAATCCGTGATTATATCTATCCGCCCCTGAATCTGCAACCGTTCAATATCCGGTCCGATCCGAATCCGAGAAAAAAATATGATAAAGGATATGGTAAAGGTAAAATCTGATCCGATCCGATCCGTTTACACCCCTAATGGTCACACACTATTAAGATATGACGGTTGATGCAATCAAAGTATCTTCTAGGAGTAGCAATTTGAGTTGATCTCACGGTCGTAGGTGTAATGACTACGTCCTATAAATATTGGATATGTCCATCACGTCATTCTTCCAATGACATGACTCCATTGCCAATTGACATAAATGTCACATGATCGGGAAACCTCGATCATCGATCGCACAATGAACTAGTTAAATAGAGGCTACTAGGGACCTGGTTGTTTACGTACCACACGTGTATTAATGTTTGCGCTTAATACAGTTATAGCATAATACAAAACATATTATGAACAAATGAGATATGATAAATAAAAATACTTTATTAATTGCCTCTAGGGCATATCTCCTTCACGCCGTCCACGTCAACTCTTGAAGGGGCGACCAGGGAGAAGGTCTCCGTCGCTGTGTTGAAGCTGAGCAGGTTGGGGTTCACCCGGTCGCTTGCGGCAACCAGAAGAGGAACACGCCGTTGGCCTGCACCGGCGGGGTCGTGCAAGAAGGCGCAAGGCCATTCGCCAGCACAGGTGCCATCCCGTGTCCTGGGAGACCAATGCACCTCGCCGGGTGCGCTGCGCCAAGCTCGAATAGCCAGTAGTCACGCCCCTGCTCGCGGAGGTCCAAGGCCGGTCTAAGTGGACCCGGGGCGATTTAAACCAATATAATTATATCAAACTCTTATATTGCATATAACATAGTTTTATTATATATTACATTCTAGCGTATATCTTCTCAATATGTAATTAGCACGATTAACTAAATATACATCTTATGTGTGCCCTTCTTGTCTTGTACTGCACATTAATTATACATTTACATTGTGTTAAACTAAATAATTTTATAACCAAAAGTACATTAGTTTGATGTATGTACATAAGGCTACAAATTCAATATAGTTGTCCGCCTCCTCATTTCATATAGTTGAGTTAAGACTTAGTTGTGTTTAATATTTTCAGACATATATATTTAGTATACTCTAACAAATCTTAATTGCGTTTTGTACAGTATCAACACAGAAGCAAATGTATAGAAAATTCTAGAGTATACATTGGACAGTTATCTCGACTCTGTCATACAAGTTGCATTGTGTTCAATAATAATCCGACAACAAGTGTGTTTAATGTACTTGATATTGCAATACAAAACTTGAACAAACCACGAACGATCAACATTTTTTTATTGATTCTACAACATTCACATCATCCGATTCGATCTTTTAGGCTCATTAAAATGTGCTTGCTATTATCTAGTGTGCACAACTTCTCATGTAACTTTCTCAGATAGAAATTTATGAATAATTATCACAGCTTCACTACAACATGTAGAGATCCCATTGGAAAGAGACTAACATTATAATTAAACTCGCCAATTCCGACCGGGTTGTGTTTTTTTACAGGAATACCAGGTGCCTTTTTCCTACGACATATACAGTTTGCTATGAAGACTTTCTTCTACGGAACAAATAAACCTTTTATACAGATTAATACTTTCTCAGACATAATAGATAAGAGAGATTGTTTGCTATTCATGGTGGTACCTACACACCCGGGGATTATGCATATACCAGTTTACCTTGTTTTTCTACCAGAGGAGGGATTTTTGGTGTACAAAATTGGTTGCAAAATTTGATAGTTTTTGTCGTCATTTAGGGTTGAATTTTAATTGACTTTTCTCATTGACTTTTTAAATAGTCATAACATGCGGGATATGACTTAATTTTGTTAAATACTTTTGAATGATGGTCTAATGTTGACAACACTCTGTCCCCTTGTGTATTCTCTTTGCCATTGCATATACAAGTCGGTCAAACCAAGGGTGTGTAGGTACCATTATGATTACCACTCCATAATACAGAAATTCAAAATGATTTTGAGAATACTATGTGAGTCCCTGTACTCTTGAATTCTGTGGTGGTTTTCACGTTTGCCCGGCCTATAGACCATCTTTAAGCACTTGATATGGCCTTGTTGATGCCACCGCCAGGCGGGAACTAGTATCACCCATCGCGGTAGTCACGGGTGCCAATCATTCTGTCGCTGAAACACCGAGCACACAACAACACGCTAGTGTGCTACATTATTTGCTACACTGTCCTTTGGTTAGTGTCGGGGGGCTGCCCCCGGGTAGGGCAAAGATGATGTGTTATGAACAGTTAAGGTCTAACCGGATCAAGGAAAGAAGAGCCGGCTAAGTTAGCCGGGTCACTTGGGCCGGATCTCAAGGCGATTCGGTCAGTCCTACTTCAAGCCAGTGAAAGAAAGACCAAAGGGGATCCGGTGAGGTTTAACCGGATCCAGGAAAGAAGAGCCGGCTAAGTTATCCGGATCCGGGTAGGGCAACTCGGATGTTGCACAGGGGCCGAGTAATGTCAGTAAAAGTCACGGGCACTGTAAGGTTACTGACCGGGGCTCAGAAGACAGCAAGGTGCTGCCACAGGTTTTCCGGGTCACAAGCCCCTAGGCGCTGACTCGGCCTATTCGGGAAAGGGGCAGTGGCTAGGCTACTGTGGTCTACACTGCCTTAAGCTCAAAGAGGAAAGATAAGCCTGTGGTGAACAGAGGGTGAGCTGGGCTGAGTGACAGTGGCCAGTGTTTGTCCTGTTCTCCTTGTCCATGCCATTGTCCTCTGCGGCCAGGGGCAAAAGGGTAATTCGGTTACTGTATATAGGCAACACCACCTCCTCCTGTGGAGGGATCGACCATTGTGAGCATCATTTCCCCCCCAAGCTTCATCTTCTACCTGGAGCTCTCTCCATTGTTCATCATACAGCTCAAGGAGCGCTCTGTACTTGTAAACACTTGAGATATAAGAGAGTAGGCTAGAGCTGCAGTAGGGGTGTTACCTCCACAAGAGGGCCCCGAAGCAGGGTACATCGTGGTGTTCTTGCTGTTCTTGGTTTGCTTTGTTCTTGTTGTTCCTGCAGTTCTTGTTTGATCTTCATGCGTGCTTCATAAGCGCGCAAACCCTCCCCGGTTCCCCCAACGCCCAAGCGAGCCCACACTTAAGCCATACCCATGGCATCTGCCGTGACACCACCACGACAGTTGGCGCCCACCGTGGGGCAAGCATTGGCGTTGGCTGGGGTTTCCATCCGGACGGGCTCCGTCACTGGTGCCGGCGAGCGGGTCCTCTCCGGGCTCGTGTGCAAGCTCGGCGAGTTCAACTTCATCAGCGACAACGCGGGGTGCTTCTCCAACAAGCCTTTCCCCGCGAATGGCTTCCTCATGACGCTGGGCAGCTTCGTCACCTACGTCGCCACCGAGCCAGTTCGCGAGTACCCGGCGCAGGTGCTCGTGGCTGCGGATCCTCCTCTTTCCGCACAGCTCGCGGAGGGCGTAGCGCTCGCCCTGGGAGCAGCGTGGAGGTCATGGTGGCTGCCGCAAACGGCTGCTGGCAAAGGAGGTGCCAGCGAGCGTGCCAGAGGAGCTGGCCACGCCGTCGATCCGGCTGACAAGCCGACCCGGACAGCTAAGTTCCCTAAGGAGAAACCCGATCCGGTTGGTCCCCTTGGCATGTCAAGCAGGGATGCTTCCTTAGAGGGTATCTTGGAAAAGCTAGCTCGGCCAGTGGCTCCTGGAGCAAATGTTGATCTTACTGTAGCTCAGCTAGAGGCAGAGCGCCTGAGGTTGCAAAAAGAGGCTCGGTTAGTGATAGAGTCTAGGCAAGAGTTTGATAGAGACCTGAGAGAATACAATGCTGCCAATGGTATCACAGATGGCTTTACTCCTGTAGTGCACCGCTCGCGCAAGAAAGCCGAGTTGCGTAACAGAGGCAAGGACCTCAATGACGAGTTGGCTAGAGCTGCAGGTTCAAGCTCAAGTAAAGCCACTAGTCATAGGTCCGGAACAGGCAAGCCGGTTTATAGCTCCCCGGCTAAGAATCTTAGGGCTGCAGCAGCAGCACGAGCTGAATTAAGTAACCTGACCGGGGACGCTTGGCGCAAGCAGGCGGAGAGAGTGAATGAGCTAGTGGATGTGTGCAACAGGCAGAATGAGGCCTACAGGAAAGCTAATCCGGATGCTGGTGGTTCCCGGGTAGTTGTCTCGGTTAGGGCTGCTAGCCAGAATCTAAGGGGCAAGCGTCCTCTCCGCATGTTGTGATTGACCGAGCCAAAGTGTGAACTCGGGTAAGAGCAAGCAGCTGCAAACTTATGATGCGGTATATGCGAGCAAGCAGCTTGCAGCCCAAGGAAAAGGTGGACAAGACAGAAACAGTGGTGGTCAAGGCAATCCGGGTACTGGAAGGGGAAATTCGGCTGGCCGAGGTCAACCACCTCGCCACCCCGGACAGCAGGTGATGGCGCAGGTGCAGCAGCAAAGTGGTGGCCAGGTGGGCTACCGCTATGACGATGGCAATTCGGCTATGGCGCGAGCCGGATACCAGACGTATGACAATGCATGGCGTCGAGACTGGGGCCTCGGATGTTGGATCCGGATGATCAGCGTCTCAAATTGGACAGAATCTACCAGTCCGAGAAGTTGGAAGAGCAAGGCCCACCGGGTCCACCATGCTTTGGACCTCGGATAATGAATGAGCCAAGTGTGCCTTGTTCCAGCTCGGCCGCAACACGAAGCCGTATAATGGCAGCACCAAGCCACAGGATTGGCTGACGGACTATGTATCATCAGTGCACATTGCGGGGGGCAATCGCCGATGGGCGGTCCGGTATCTCCCGCATATGTTAGAAGGTCCAGCCCGAATTGGCTGAATAACTTGCCACCGGGTAGTATCAATTGTTGGATGGATTTGGAACAGGCGTTTAACAGCAACTTCTCCAGCACCTACAAGAGGCCAAACCGACCTCAGCTCCTGGCTGCGTGCAAGCAGGAAGAGAGGGAGACAGACCGAGAGTATTTGACTCGGTGGAGCAACATGCGCAATTCTTGCGAAGGTGTAGTGGAGGAGCAGGCCATTTCATGGTTTGCACAGGGATGCAGGCATGGTACACCACTTTGGCAGAAACTCCAAAGAGATATGCCGAAAACCCTGGCAGATATGATCCGGATAGCAGACACGTATGCGCTGGGTGATCCAACACAGCCCGCATTGGATGCAGTGGGAGCAAACAGGAGGCAACCAGTTAATAACCGAGTTGGACCATTAAGGCCTAGTGACCGACATGAATTCGGTTACAAGAGAAGAGATCCGGATTACAGATACGGTTCGATCAAGTTGCTGCAGTAAACATGGATCAACCCGGTGGAGGAGATGCGCAGAGGCAGAAAACTGATGGTCCGCTTGGAGGCCGAATCAAGGTGCTGGCCGAAGAAAGTGTGGGAGGGACCAAGTCCACCTCTGACTTTTGAGTCCAGATTGATGGGCCTTGCTGTTATCACACCACTGATCCGCGCAAACCGGCTAATCATTCGACCCGGAACTGTAGTTGGCATCACCGCATTCAGGCGGAAGGTCAAAGAGGACCACCTCAAGAGGTGCTCCTAGACCGAATTTCAGGCCAAACATGCCGCTAACCGGAGCCAATGCGACCCCGGTCAACGCTGGAACTCCAAGGCCAGCAGCAACGAAGCCGGTTAACCTGGTGAACATGGGAGGCAGTGACAATGGTGATGGCCCAAGTAGGCAAGGTGGATACCCTGGGAATGATTACAAGGAAGCACATCAGAGTTATGTGGTTTTCGTGACCGAGCCAACTGACAAGAAAAGTCAGTTGAGACGAGCAAAGGAGGTGAATGCCGTGATGCCAGCAGTTCCAAAGTACTTGAACTGGTCTGAGCAGGAGATCACTTGGAGCAGGGCGGATAACCCAAGGATCATGCCAAGCCCAGGGAACTATGCACTGGTGGTGGATCCAACTTTGGTTGGACCCAAGCTGAACGTGAAATTTAGCCGAGTCTTGGTCGACAATGGCAGTGCCATAAACATCATGTATCGGGACACAATGGTCAAGTTGGGTATTTCGCCGAATCAGTTGCAACAGAGCAGCTGTACTTTCCATGGCATAGTACCCGGGGTATCTTGTTCCCCCATGGGTAAGATCTGGGTAGATGTGTTGTTCGGTACCAGGGACAATCACAGACTTGAGAGTCTCGAGTTCGAGGTGGTGGATTTGGAAAGCCCATACCATGCTCTGCTTGGCAGGCCAGCATTAGCCAAGTTCATGATATCTACTCATGTGGCCTACCTCAAGATGAAAATGCCTGGCCCGAATGGTGTTATCACCGTTGCGGGAGACTACAAGAAGGCCATACAGTGTGCTACAGTTGGTTCTAACTTAGCTGAATCACTGGTGATACAAGCTGAAAAGAGCAAGATGCACGAGGTGGTGGCAATGGCGAAGTCAGCTCAGCTCGGCGTGCTGGCCATGACTAATCCGGATGCGGGTGCAACATTTGAGGTGCCCAAGGAGACGAAGAAGATCCCCATTGACCCGGAGAACCCGAGCGCATGGCCATCATTGGTGCCGGGCTGGGTGAGAAATAGGAAAGCGCGCTCTGTCACTTCCTCCGTGAGAATCGGGATATCTTTGCATGGTCAGCTAAGGACCTGCCTGGTGTTCCGAGGGAGTTGGCAGAGCATTCTTTGTTTGTCAGGCCGGATGTGAAACCGGTTAGGCAACCGACTCGGCGGCTTTCAGATGATCGAAGAAAGGTGGTGCTCGATGAGCTGGCTAAGCTGCTGGCAGCCGGATTCATTATGGAGGTGTTGCATCCGGACTGGATATCTAATCCAGTTCTAGTAGAGAAGAAGAAGGACGAACCAGCTGTGGTCAAGGTGTGGCGCATGTGCATCGATTTCACCAACCTAAACAAGGCGTGTCCAAGGATCCATTTCCTTTGCCTCGGATTGATCAAGTGATCGATTCTACTGCTGGGTGTGAGTTGTTGTCTTTTATTGATGCGTACTCTGGTTTTCACCAGATACCACTGAACCCTAAAGATCAAATAAAGACTGCTTTTATTACCCCGTATGGGGCGTATTGCTATCGTGTCATGTGTTTCGGTTTGAGAAATGCTGGTGCAACTTATCAGAGATGTATGCAAAAGTGCTTGCATTCTCAAATGGGTAAAAATGTGCAGGTGTATGTGGATGACATTGTCATCAAAACAAAAGAAAACGTACTCTCCTCGAGGATCTCGAGGAAACATTTGTGAACTTGAGAAAATATCGGTTAAAATTGAATCCGGACAAGTGCACCTTTGGTGTCCCAGCTGGAAAGTTGCTTGGTTCCTTGTATCGAGCCGAGGTATTGAGTGAATCCGGCTAAGATCCGAGCCATAGAAAGAATGAAATTGCCTAAATGTCTAAAAGATGTACAAAAATTCACCGGGTGTTTAGCCTCGTTGAGTCGGTTTGTGAGTCGGTTAGGAGAAAAGCTTGCCCTTGTATCAGTTAATGAAAAAGAGCACCGGGTTCACATGGACCCCGCAAGCAGATTCGGCTTTCAACGAATTAAAAAGATGTTGTCCACTGCTCCAGTTTTGGCATCACCTTTGCCGAATGAGCCAATGCTACTTTACATTGCGGCCACTAACCGGGTCGTAAGTGTGGTCATGTGGTAGAGCGAGAAGAGGATGGTAAATCTGTGCAGAGGCCGGTGTACTATTTGAGTGAGGTGATCTCAACTTCGAAGCAAAATTATCCTCACTACCAAAAGATGACATATGGTGTGTACCTGGCGGTCAAGAAGTTGAAACATACTTCAAGAGCATCCGATTACAGTGGTATGTGAAGCTCCAATTGCGGAGATCATTGGGTGCAAAGATGCAACTGGCCGAGTTGCCAAATGGGCGATAGAAGTGTCTCCTTACACACCGCATTATGAGAGAAGAGATGCTATCAAGTCTCAGGCTTTGCCGGATTTCCTTTGTGACTGGGCTGAGATGCAATATGAGCCACCTAAACCGGATTACAATTACTGGAGGTTGCACTTTGACGGTTCCAAATGCAAAATCGGGCTAGGTGCTGGGTGGTGCTCACATCACCAAAACAGGATCAATTGCGATATGTATTGCAGATTCATTTCTCAGCGTCAAACAATGTAGCCGAGTATGAGGCACTGATCCATGGGCTTAATGTGGCTCGGGACATCGGCGTTCGCCGAATTGAATGTTTCGGTGATTCGGATTTGGTCGTACAGCAATCTTCTGGAAATTGGGATGCTCTTGATGCCAATATGGCACTGTATCGGTTTCATGTTCAGAAAATTTCGGGATTTTTTGAAGGCTGTGAATACAAGCATATACCTCGGCTGGAAAACCAAGCTGCAGATGTTCTGTCAAAACTCGGGTCGTCTAGGGAGGCAATCCCACCCGGAATATCCTTGAATCATCTAAGGGTCCCTTCAATCAAACCTCGCCTGATTCCGAGTCGATTTTTATTCCCAAGCAAGAATCCGAAGCTATTCCTATGAATGTTGACGTTGAGTATATCGAGGAAGACCCGGGGACTGCATGCCCGGACTCGGGGACTGCTCACGCAGATTCGGAAAATGCTAACCGAGTCTTGGGAAAGAGGAGTAGAGATGAAGATGAAACCGGATTGTGGGGAATGGACAGAAGCTGATAGAAGAAAATGGCGGCCAAACCTGTGGAAGAAAATGAGCACTTGTTCCCTTTGCATCCAGTACCAGAGTGGGCTGAAGAGATCATGAAGTTCATCGAGGAAGGAAGCTTGCCAAGCGATGAGACCAAGGCTAGGCGTGTCCAGAGGAGATCCAAGGCTTATACCATCATCAACAAGGAGTTATACAAAAGAAGTGTAACCGAGGTGTTGCAGCGCTGCGTGGAGCCAGCAGAGGGCAAGGAGATGCTCCTAGAGATACACCAAGGTGAATGTGGACATCATTGCAGTACAAGAGCCCTGGTGGCTAAAGTGTTCCGGCATGGATTTTATTGGCCCACTGCTCATGCAGATGCGGAGGACATAGTCCGCAGGTGGAAGGATGCCAGAGATTTGCTAAGCAAACACACTTACCCGCATCGGCACTGAAGACAATTCCTATTACTTGGCCATTTGCGGTGTGGTGTTTGGATATGGTGGGAGATTTCAAGCCGGCTAGGGGCAACATGACACATATGCTGGTGATGGTGGATAAGTTCACCAAGTGGATAGAGGTGAAACCAATACGGAAAGTGGATGGCCGTTCGGCTGTAATCTTCTTGAAAGAAATCATTTTGAGATACGGATACCCTCATAGCATCATCTCGGATAACGGCACAAACTTTGCTGTCGGAGAGTTTGCCCGATTCTGCATGAATAAGGGGATCCGGTTAGACATAGCCTCAGTGGCACATCCAGAGTCCAATGGACAAGTGGAAAGATCAAATGCTCTAGTGTTAGCCGGCATCAAGGCTCGTCTCATTGAACCATTGTTGAAAACTCCGGGTGCTGGATAGATGAAATCCCATCAGTTCTATGGGGTCTAAGGACTACACCGAATCGGTCAACAGGCTATACGCCATTCTTTCTGGTTATGGGGCAGAAGCTGTCCTACCCACTGACATAGAATATGATGCACCAAGGGTGGCAATGTACACTGAAACCGAGGCAAAGGAGGCCCGGGAAGATGCAGTGGATCTGCTAGAGGAAGCAAGAGAATTGGCCCTGTCTCGGACAGCAATATACCAGCAAAATCTCAGGCGTTATCATAGCCGAAAGATCAGTCCTCGAGTGTTTCATGAGGGTGATCTAGTGCTGAGGCTGGTGCAGCGCAGCAAAGGCCGACACAAATTGTCACCTCCATGGGAGGGACCATTCATTGTGAGCAAGGCTATGCACAATGATTCGTACTACCTTGTAGATGCACAGGAATCAAGGGAGGATGGCTTGGACAGACCCGGACAGGAAACCAAGCGACCTTGGAATGTAGCTCTGCTTCGACCCTTCTACTCTTAAAGGGCGCAATGTATGTATTTCAATTTATCATGAATGAAATCGCGTAATCCGAGTCTGGACTCGGGGACTGCTTCGTCCTTATGCATGTGTTGTTTATTACTGTTTTGTTTTTTGCCGTTCGTGTGCCGAATCGCTTTGAACCTTGTTCTAAGCTTCAAGTAATGTATGTTGTGTTGTTGATCTCGTGACTCGACTGACAAACACCAAAATGGTAGTCAAGAGCAGAGAT